>JAPMOR010043905.1:72836-102304 GCA_026543865.1 Argiope aurantia
AAAAAAAAAAAAAAAAAAAAAAAAAAAAAAAACTTTTTTTTTTTTTCGTCTCTCAGACAGTTGTTTCTCTCGTGTTATTGATTACTCCAATTGATAAAAGAGAATGCCAACAAAAAAAAGAGAGAGAGAGGAAATTAAGAAAAGAAGGCAGTGACGGGTGACAGTTAGAAATGCCTGCACTTAATTGCTATATTCACACCTCTACTTTTTTGAAACACATTTTTCTTTAAGCGATGCCTCACGGGTATTATCCATATTTGAGTAGAAAAGACAAAAAAAAAATCGAAGCACTTATAAAAGAAAACGTAAATACGTTCTTACGCCAATAAACTTGAAACAAGAAATTGCAATTAAGGACCACGACAAAAAAATTTGCTTTTTTTTATTCTGACGATGAGCGTTCTATACAAAAAAAAAATCTAAGAAAAGACTGAAGGAAAGAGGAAAAAATGGCGTTCGAGCTGCGATGAGGGAAAAAAATCCCGGTGTGTAAAGAAGGTATTTAAAGAGCAGTCATCGATAATTATCTGCTGCTTCCTTTTTTAATATCCAGCGATTATTTAAATCGCGAAAGCTGACACCTGAGGAAGCGAGTAATGCAGCTATTTTGATAAGAAAAGAACTAATGACAGAATTTAAACGTTCGAAATAGGCAAGCTGTTTTCGTATTGGTTCGTTTGGATAACAGGATAAGCTAATTTGAAAATGGAGGATGTTTTAATTCTCTTTCTTTGTTGCCATTCATATTAAACAAATGTACCGATGAAGATATAATTTCTATCAAGAATTAAGAATTTTTGTTGCCTTTTCTTTATTATCATTGATTCGGCATATTAATATTTGGATAGACAGTTTGTAAGGAAGGGGGGGGGGGCAATAATATCTGGCGGAAATTTCTCCCTTCAACTTGTCGTATACATCAATAAAGAGTATTCTACATTTAGCACCGTCCTTTAAAGGGAAAAAAAAACGATTATACAATTTTAGTTGCTTTTTTTGCCTAACTAGTTCCAAACTCTGCTACACATCTACAGTATTGTTGCGAAGATTTTGACTGGGTGATATTTTTGGCGACCAAATTTGGCACCAAACACTTGCTTCAAAAATCCAAGACCTCGAAGCTCGCCAAGATTTGGTTCTCATTGGATTATGCACACAAATGTATGAATCAAGTGTCAAAATATTTGTTAATAAGTGTCAAAATATATGTGTTACCATGGTAACGTGTATATATGTGTGTGTGTGTTGTGTGTGTGTGTGTGTGTGTGTGTGTGTGTGTGTGTGTGTGTGTGTGTGTGTGTGTGTGTGTGTGTGTGTGTGTGTGTGTGTGTGTGTGTGTGTTACCATGTGAATATAGAAGGGGTTCTAAACTCGCTTGCTCCAGTATATGTAGCCAACTTCAGAACCCAAGAATTGAATAGAACCTGTGACATTTTCTTTTGATCAAAGCGGTCTTGTAATGTCTGGTGTAGAAATCCGATTATACTCCAGTGTATAGGAATAAATGGCTCTCTTTCAGGATTTTTCAAGAAAATTTGATCCACATTTGTCTTTAGTTTTGAGGAAATTCTTAGCTGCAAAATCGATTGCAATGATAAAGTTCACACTTCGGTCTGCCAGTTTTTGAGTAATACCGTTAACGACCATTGTCTTATTTACGGAACAGTAACATTTAAATTCCACGGCTAAACCGAAAGCATACAATTGTTTGTGCTCTGATTTATTAAGAACTCAGTATACCAAAACTCCAAAATAATTTTCATCTGGCATATACCACCCATTAAATAGACTTTGAAGTCAAAGCGTCGTTATTTTTACATCGATTTTATTATTATTATTATGTTCATTTTTTGCTTTAATTTGTGTTTGAGAAAATGCAAGGAATTCTTGACTAAATTTTTTAAGTATACTTCATTGTATTTTATATATCCTTTGCAATTATCTATAACAAATTTTTTACTGATTTTTTTAAGAATTTTTTTGATACTTTTTCCTTAATAAATTATTGGGGGAATTAAATTTTATTTTACAATTTTCTTAACCTTGATATTTTTTAGACATCTTAAAAGGAGCCGCAGTGGCCTGGTGATAAGATTTCATCCTCGAAACCAGAAGCCCTGTTCAAAATCCACATTCTCTGAAGAATTACCATGTAAACAGATCTGATGCACTTTAAATACATCGGAATCAAACTCTTTAAATACATCGGAATCAAACTCTTTGTAGCAGGTATGACATGGAAGTTCGGAGAAGAAGTGCCATTCCTTGTCCTCGTCATCTGACCACTGTTCAAAATTACGAGAGCCATTGCAAAATAGCTTAGCTAGTGTTGCTTTAAAAAATAAGATGTTAATATAACTAAATTAAACACAACTTAAACTCATTGAAATCTATCTTTTAGATTAAGTTGAGATTTAACGGGCCACCTTAGGACAGAATTTATGATCCTCCTCTTCTGATTCATATTCTTTTGTTACATCATAGCTCAACCATCGGTTCACGATTTTATGTCTTTAATTTTGTAGATAGCAAAATTTGCAATTATGTTAGTTCCTAATCAATCCTGCCATGCAACGCGTGGTCAGAACATGTAGAAACATACTAGTTTGCAGGGAGTAGTGCATACGCAATATAACCTCCTAATACTCACTCAGTTCGAAACGAATGATGAAAATGCAATACGCTTGCATAAAATCCATCCATGTGACTTTTATTCAGTTTACATCTCTATTATATGCAAATAATAGCATGTTCATCTCCAACAGAATCGATAAAATTCAGCTATGTGACCTATAGTCAAAGTATATATCTGTTATATGCAAATAATGGCATGTTCATTGCATACAGAATTGACAGTAAAAATATCAACGTGAAATTGCTGGAAGAAAATGTCACAAGCATTCTGCATTAAGTACTTAAAAATCAAGGGCCATTAACTCTACAATGGAGATTGGGGCTATCCGATTTTATCATTTAATGGCGAGGAAATCCGTTTTGTTGCTTTATCTTTCTAACCCCCTTCAAACATCTTTGTGTTCGCCTTTCTGCAGTCTGATAATCGAATATTTCACGGAAGGAATAAAAGTGACTCGCAACAACTTAGCGCTGACTTTGGAAAAGGAAACAAATGCACTTAGAGTAATTCCACCAGGGATGAAGAGTCCCCACAAGGTATTCCGAGCGCTTTCTTTGAAGATGAAACGAAGTCATCAAAGGCAGGTCCTAATTCGAGAAATATTGGAAGGCCTCTAAAGGAATCGATGATCTTCGGGGGGTTGTCGTCTGCGGAAAAATCCTACTCCCCCCCCCCCCACACACACACACCTTTTTCCATTTCCGACTTGTTACCTAAGGAAAGCGGAGGAGGATTTTTCATTCTTTCACCTGATTTTTCTTAATAACTAGATATGTTACGAATAATAGTAAATTATTCTGAAACTGATAATGCTTGGAAATGGTAGTTGGAAGTATCATTGAAAAGAAAAAATCATTTTCAGATTAATAATATCTTTACCTTAGTTGGAGTTGGTAAAAAATTGTCGCTTTATGGATTGAATTCTTGCTTAAGTGATATGAGTCAAATACAATGCGTTTAATTTCGAAATTGTTGCATACTTTAGAAGACAAAAAAAAAAAGACGTGACATTACAGCATAAAACAAGGTACCATTAAATGAATTTATTTAAGAGTTATATCATGTGACAGATGTCACAGGAAATGATTTTATTTTGCATAGATAAGCATTCACAAATATTTGTAAATTAGTGTTCGATTGACATGGCATCTTGTCCACCTCCTAGGTAATTTAAAAATTGATCAAAAATATTTATTTGATATTAATATTGTTACGAATCTATACTATTGTTTTCCTACGCAATTATCTCAAAGAGGAAGAAAGCTTTACAGAATAATTACAGATATTCTTTAGCGGATCCTGAAAGAATGTCAAGCCAACCACCTCCATATAAATATATATATATACAGAGAGTACAGAGAGAGAGAGAGATTATATATATCATTTGTGCATCATACTTGTATCTCAGATTTATATCGCCTTTTAACCTATATAGCATTGGTCTACTATAATATTTCAAGTGAAGGCAATATCATTTCACTTCTTTATCTAATATTGTCTGTAGAAAATGCTATAATTCCTTTTGCATTAATTTTATCCCCTAATAAGCAAATGAATGCGCTGTTCACCAAGTTTCACATTCTGTTTCCTCTTTTGATATTGCTTTTCAATTTATTTCCACGCCGTTCTTTGAATTGCAAAATTCAATCCATATGTGTTCTTTATTTTCCCCCCTTTTCTTACATATTATAAGCACTTCTCTTCCTTATTAACAGTATACCTTCGGTAATTCATTTTATTTGTTAGTTCTGCAGTATTTTCACTTTATATACATATATTGCTTTAACTTTTTGCAGGGCCATTTTTTTCTAGTCATATTATGTTAAAATATTTTTAGGCTTGAAATTAGAATAAGAAAAGGGATTCATTTAGCTCATTAGATAAATTTAATTTGATTAATTAATTAATTTGGTTAATTAATGATTAAGTAACAAATCAAGGCACGTCATTTTGTGTGAGATAAAGAACTGAAGCATCTAAGTTTCTGTCTTACTAAAAAAATTTATCAGAACTTATGCCAAGCTACATAATTTCATACAAACATTGATAAATTTGGTGGGAAGCATATTTCCCACGGCCCTAGAAAGAGTTAAGGAAAAGCAAAATGTTTTTATTCAACATGGCATTATAGGTGGAAAAAATCACTTTTCTGCTAACATTAAGGTTCCTTTGAAGAAGCCACAACTAACGCAACGTACAGAATAGGAAGACAGAAAATATAAAAGAGAGAGTAGTATAAAAAGCAATAATTTTATATACGAATTACCAACTGCTTCCAAGCCTGGTTAGAAACACTGACCAATCAAATTTGGAAGCAGTAATTTTATATATGAATTTCCAACTACTTCCAAACACCTGATCGATAAACATTTGCCAACTATTAACTCCTAAAATTTTTCTTATGAATTTAGAGTCTCACTCAGTCTTCTATATTTATCAAATGAATCGATAACAAAAACTTAGTATCCTCAACAATTCTTTAAAATCCAATTCCGAAATTTAGAAACTTTTACATCTGTTCGAAATACAATGCAGATCCATCTTAACTTAATAACAAAGCAATTTTTAAAATTCAGTTAAATGAATAACTTTTTATTAAATTCTTTTTGTTAATGTTGTTTTCATCAATTGTGGATCCTATGCAACACAGAAATTTGATATGTTTAATCAAATTAATGAACACCATTGTTGATTAAAATAAACTGAATGAATCGAAATATGGTTAAAACAATTTTCTTAAATTGCTTGCTATATCTAAATTTTAATATCTAACTTCTACAATCTGATTATTTTTACAAAAAAAAAATAACTACTTTTAATGCTGAGTCAGATAAAATAATTCTTTAAGATATTTGAAATATTTTTTTTCTGTAATAGTAGAAAGTAAAAATAATGTACTAGAATAGTAATATTTTTTTTAATTGGGTACTATATTTCTCTACCCAATTTGCTCCATCATATTAGTTAACAAAATACTCTACTTTATTGCTTTTCGTATATAAAAATAAAAAAAAATAAACTGTTTATCGAACAATGGTAAAAAGAAAGAATTTAACATATTAATCTCACTTTCTCCATTATGAATAATTAGACCATTTTGCCTGATGCACAAGTTGCCAAAATGCTTATTTACAAAAAAAAAAAAAAAAAAAAGGTATTGTTGTTAAAATGAATTTACAAAAAAATGTTCAAGAATGTTAAGTATTAAAAAATCAAGTTTTATTTTTATAGCGGAAGCATTAGTCTTGTCTCTATTCTCATTAAATCATCGATAGAAAAAAAAATCTCTAAAAATTAGAAAAAGAACCAAACTTAAAAGTTTTCTTAACAGCTTGTTTAAAGCTACCGCTAATAATATAATCACAAATTTTGAGAAGGTAGCGACAACTTTAAGTCCCTCAAAAAGCAGAATTTATGGTTTCCCTGGAAAAACTAATTACATTTAATTATTTTTTATGACTAATAGACCGATCGTACATGGCAAAAACATCTCGCAAGACAGTGACAGCGAAACTGAGATCATCAAAACTTAACTGCTCCCGAGAGTACTATTCATAAAAGGTGAAAAACGTTGCCTCAACTTACATCATAAATATCACATAATGACTTTTCTGTTAAGCCTAAATTTCGAACATGTGGATAGGCGTCAGCTTTTTCTCGGCTAAGTTTGTTTTATTTTCAATATTTTCTCCCTTCCTTATAACTTCCTTAATTATGTTTATTAGAAATAAAAAAAAAGTATGAGGGAAAAGTACTTTTTTTTAACCGAGTTCATTAGCGTGGTGAGAAATATTTCGATACAGGTTCTTTAAATAACTGACGGTAATTTTTTTTAAACTGGAACAAGGGTTTGTTATTAAAGGTACTTGTTTCTCTTAACCATATTATTTTCAGTTTATTTAGTGAATTTACTCAGATTAAAAGAGGTAGAATTATAGATTCATATTTCTAGATTTTGATTTTGAAGAAATAAAGTGGATTGGGATTCCGTAAAAAATTCGTATTACTTAATGTTATTAAGAATTGCCTTTTCTGGTATTTATAATGCTTTCATATTTTTATTTGAATGTTTTAATTCAAGATAAACACAAAAGAAAACAATTTTAATTATAATTATTAATTGATCTGTGTGTTGGCCAACTATTAGAATTATTAATCGATCTGTGTCTGCAAAAGACAACAAATTTTCGTTTTACCAACAACTACAAAATTTGGCGTAGATGTACTTTAGAAAGTGGAAATGCGTATCATGGAAAAACTTTTTTAACGTTTTATTTAGAATTTTAATTTATTAAAAAT
This sequence comes from Argiope aurantia, assembly GCA_026543865.1. Taxonomy (NCBI): domain Eukaryota; kingdom Metazoa; phylum Arthropoda; class Arachnida; order Araneae; family Araneidae; genus Argiope; species Argiope aurantia. Next base: position 79,771 of record JAPMOR010043905.1, read on the forward strand.
TCTGTGAAATTTTGATGCTTTTTCGCAATTATTGCCGAAAATATTATTGCACAAAATTCTATTTTTAACCATTTAAACCAACCGAGTGATTTTTCTCAAAACTTTCTCAGAATTCCTCTAATAACAGTGTTATCCCATTCCCTCTGCATGAAAGAGGCAATTTCTTATGACGATTAATCCCTGGCATGCGATTAATGATACCCGAAAATCAAATTTGTATTTTGACGGTTTTTCCAACTGATTGAAATCAAAATTTTGCACAGAACCGCAATGACAGCCACAAAATCACAAATCACATTTAATACATTTAAATTACTGATTTTTTGAATTATCACGTTACAAGGGGCCGACAGCCGGAAATATCTAGGGAGTTCCAAATTTGTCAGGTATCTACACTTCAGATGTTAAGTCTGTATATCAGATTTCATCCATCTAGCTATCGTAGTTTCTCAATTATCGTGTATTCGGAAAGCTGTTAATATTCGGAAAGCCGGACAGACTTCCTTTGAATGAATTGCATTCAAAATTTCATAGATGTACAGATTTGATTTTGATGTACAATTAGGCGTAAAGATCATATACCAAATTTTATCCATTTCGCTCAACCCGTTTTTGAACTATGTGTTCACAGATATATAAAGCGACAGGCAAACATAATGGCAACTAGCTGGAGTGATCTCCCCAAACCTTTTTAGTCTGCTCTCTAGTAAAGGTGTAATTCCAGAGAAAGGCTTATATGGCATTGGCGTAGAAAAAAGAAATGTTAACATTTGTCGAGAATTTAACTTTCTTACTCCATCTATCGTGCCATTCTTGGCGAGTTTTTTGGCGATTAATCCCTGGAATGGGGCTAATATTATCCAATAATCCAATTTCTTTTTCGATGTGTTTTTCCCATGATTGAAACAAAAATTTGACACAAAAATACAGTTGTAGTCACAACATCCTATACCAAATTTCATATATTTAAGTTATTGCGTTCACATGTTTTTGAAAGAATAGATAGAAAGTAATCTCGCGTTAGATTTGGCTCAGAATTTGACAGATGTCTGCACAATATGTATTAAATATATATACCAAATTTTATCCATCTAATTGTCTTTGTTTTGAGTTATTATGTTAACTTATATTCGAACAGCCGGACAGAAAGATTTCCTTTAAACGAAATTTGCTCACAATTTGATAGAAATCCGCAAATTTGGTTTACGGACCGTATACCTAAAATCATCAGTCTAGCTCAGTGTTTTTTATTTATCTTTGTCTCAGATAGACAGAGGGACGGACATTTTTCAAAACTGTGTTTTAAGAACTCAGATAGGTCTAATACAAAGAGATTCGTCAAAATCTAAGAGTTCGAATTTTTTTGAGGATTACTATACTTTCTCTACACTAAGTATAAGAGAAAATAAAAAGCATTCGAGCATAAAAAGGATAAATCAATATCAATCTTCAATGCAAAGGGTTCAAATTAACTTTTGAGTTTTCTTTTCAAAATGACTCAGTTACAATTTTTGAAGCAGAAAATTTGGTTTTTCAGACAAAAACTCCTGTTTTTCATTCACTGACATCGGTCAGAATTAAATGATAAGTCTCCATAAGCCAACAGTATATGACACTCTGCAAATACTAACTTCGAAACCAATAAATTGAGGAAGTTCAGATGCCCTATTCTTTTCAGAAAGTGATTCATTATAAACTTATCTTAATTCATATTGGAACACTCATAAAAATAACCATAGAGCAAACATAGATTTTTAAAAACATGATCAGTGTAAGATACTTACACGCATGAAACAAAAATAAAAGTTTTTAAATATTTATTTGTAAATACAGATTGTCCTATAAATAGGACAAAAGTACAATACACTACCAAAAGTTATAAAGATTGACTTAATTAGCAAAAAGGATATTTATGAAAGAAAATCTGAAAAACAGTCTCTACCTAGTAATCAAACATTGCAGATTTTGGAAATTGTAATAGGTGTTGTTTTTTCCCTCTCTCTTGCAATTAATATCTTATTTATGATGGTCTCTTACGACCATCTGGATTTTTCATTAATACATGCTCACAATTAAGAAAACAAAATTTTTTGTTGTTCTGCAGCATACCTCTTTGTCTAAAGTTTCTCAAAATTGCTTCCTTGAAGTAACATTGTTACTGACATGCAAAATGTTAATAAATCCTGCAGATCGCAGGAGAAAAATAGTGTTGAAATTTTCCAGGTTGTGATGAAGGTGGTTTCAAAGCAATTCACGACAAAGTGCTCTGTACCTCTTTTTTTCTTAAATAAAAGTAAAGTAAATTTCCATATGACTGTCGATCAAGTCCACTCCATTTTTATATTTATTATAAAAAGATTCACAAAGTGGTATATCAATATCCTTTCTGCATTCTTTCATATGACACTGTACTTTCCTATACACTTTTGTAATTTCAAAATATGTTAATAATGAAACGACACATTTATCATTCCAAGGGAAAAGCAGCTATTTGGTTTGCCTTGTCAAACTGCATTAGAGATCCTTTTTTAGTTTTAATTAACAATTTCAAAGATAATGGAGGGCTTTTTGCTATTCCATTATCCAGTGATACAAAATCCTTTTTGTTGCAAACAAACCATTAACTCATGTGCAGTAGAAAAGTTATCCATACATATCCTGTGAAAAGATTAGGAAACATTTCTCCCTGAATACAATAAAAAAGTATGAGTGATGTAAAAAAAAGGTGGTTATTGGAATGTTGTCCTAGCTATAGGACAGTTAGAAAAGACATGTCAATTGCCTACAATGTTCATTTTTTATTTTTCAGTTATTTCAGATATTTTTAATGTTTTCAACACTAGTGATCAAAAACTGCATATATTTGTATCAGAAAAAAATAATAATTTTATTGTTATTTAATAGGTTAAAGCTATGACCTTTTTAGGGGTGAATTTAAAATAATTTTTTTTTAATTATTATTTTTTTTTTCAAATTCAATTTTTCCCAATAATTTATGAAATTTATTATGTCTATAACTTACAAATTTTAATTAGATTATTTTTTTATTTTATCTATAATTAATTCAATTAATAAATGAGATGGTGGTCCAATATGGGTTAAGTAGTTGTCTCATATAATAATCAAATATCAGTAGGAAGTGGATTGAAATTTCTACCAACAGAATCCATTCGACTTCTCCAGGCATATGATCAGCCCACCCGAGAAACATGTGAAGGAATGGTTAAAAAAAAATGTGACTCTTAACACATTTATTTTTACCACAAGGCCCATGGATTTATGAATCATATCAAGAGTAACTAACATTAATTTATACCAAATCCTTATATCTTTTCACTCCATCTTTGTAAAAGTGAGCTTGACCATTTCATCATCAGATTGATTCAGCATAGAGAAGTCAGCTTCTTAGTTAAGCAATATTACCATCAAACCCTCAGAGATGCATCATTCTAAATAATTTCAATATTGTGTCACAATGAGGGAGGGGATTGTGAGTTGCCATATAATCCTTTCACCATTTTTTTAAATATAGAAATATATATAAAAATTAATTACAAAAATCTGATTTGTAGTATTCATTTCAAACAAGCATTCCAATGCATCTTTGCATTTACCTAGGATTTACTAAAGGACATTTCAAGATTTCAAGGCGAAGTAATCAAATTTCAGAAGACCTATTAATACACCATATTCATATCATTTTCTACCTTATTTTTATGGTGCTTGTAAATAACATTTTATCCTTGTGTTTTTGTTTTTTATTTACACAAAAAATTCCAAATCAAATAAATGCTTAGAGTCACAAGTAGGTTGACTTAAAAACATATTATTATCCTAGTTGTTAAACAAACAAATTAAAAAAAAAGAGAGAATTTTGTTAGTTTTAAAATATTTGAATAATATTAATACTAGTCAAGTATAACTGACCAAATTCCTATCTGTTTCATTCCACTTTTTTATTATGGCACTTATAAACATGAAGCATTTGCTTGTAGAGAAACAAATATACATGTCACAATTTCAATAAATAAAAAAAGATAAGATACAGAATAGTTATTAAATATCTAATAATAGTAAAGAATGTATATGTGTCATTGTGTGCATGTTGGTGCAGATCATAAAACCCAGATTCGCTACATTTGGGATAGATGTATACTTTGGAAGACTAGAATAAGTACTTCTAAAAGTTTTTTTTAAGTTTTAATTAAAAATTAAATGAAATTTTGACATTTTCTCCTCATAATTTCCAAAAATAATAAAACACAAAAATTTTTATACTATCTTAAAATTTTAATAATTATCTTTTTAATTTTTTTCAATTTTAACTGATTTTTAAAAACATTTTTTAATTTGTTTTACAATTTACTTTGCAATTAGTTTTAAAGAAGTAGAAACAGTTTCTGTTATTTTTACAAATATTTCATCCTGGATTTTTCTTCCTTTCTTGATATTCTTGATAATGCAGCTATAAAGATGCAGACTATTTTTTTTTTTAATGATGAGTAGCTTTTCATTTAAAATGTGTTTTTATTAACTTCTTGAAATTTTATTATTCTTTCAATTAAAGGTCAGCTTCACAAGTAAACATTAATAAAAAAAATTTTAATACATCAATTTTTTAACTGTTTTAGCATGAAATATTTGAACTTTTATCAATTCTGCTTCAAATTTTAGGCAAAATGACAAAAAAATTAAGAAGATGCATAGTAAATGAATAGAGCAATGTGGAACTTATAAAATAGCACATACTGCATGTCTATCAATTTAACGGCAAGAAATATAAAATATTTAATTGAAAATTTTATACCAGCAGTTCACAAAAGATGGTAATAAATAATATAAATAAATAGTTGCTAATATATTAATTAAGTTTAAATGTATGGAAATATTTTTAAAAAATTGACCAACTAATTAAAAGGGGGTGACCTCATAATATGCACCTCACCAACAAAACTTAATCTAGTGAAAATGTCTCCCACCAAAGTACATCTTAGAAATGAGAATGAGAAGCTTCCAGTATAATGGTTCGTTTTCGCCACCTGGTTAGATACAGAAATGATGGGGGTTCGCTACCTTCTACAGATGATAGGACATGGGAAGGGTTGTACCGTGTTCGGTGATAGCCCTTAGAACTGAACCATAGTTCTCGACAGTGTTGCTGTCGTAACAGTCCAGTCAAACAGTTTTATGTGTGTGCCTTAGTGCTTGAGTTGATATTCATTTATGATTATAGTAAAAATATGCGTGAATGCACACACATCTAAGCATGCGTGTTTTAGCACTCTACAGATCAGATCCTTTAGCCCAAATATTCCTTAAAATGTTTTGTTTTTCTTTTTTAAAAATTTTAATTGGGATTTTAGTTAATTCAGAAATAAGCTAGTTGTTGATGCCCCCCCAATCACATCCAAAAATATTAAAGCACAAAAATTATTTTTACAACCACTTGAAATTCAAAAAATTATCTTTTCAATGATACAAACTGCTTAAAATGTTAATTAAGTTTATATTTTTAACCATTTTTAAAATACATTTTAATCATATTTTTTAATAATATATTTCATATAAAATAAAATTTACATTTATCTGCAATCGCATGCAATATGTAGAAGAAAAAAATCAACTTTTATCAACACGTGGCCATTATGCTGAACAAAGCTCAAGTTATGTTATTCTGCAAACTGAACTCAGAAGTGTGTATCATTTAACATATAGTTGTATGAAATAAAACTTAATGCATAGAATATTTCAGAAAAATAAATGTAATAAAAAGTTTCTAAAATATATTATTAACTCAATAATTATATCTATAAGACAAACATGGTTTAATATATACAGAATACCCACTCTAATCAGGATCATGTAGATAATTCTAAACCATTTGTAATAGGCATATATATCTAATAAGTTCCCTGATTAAAGTTGCTATCCTTAATAACTTCATTAACAAAAAGAAAAAACCCCTAAATTTTGATCACATAATTAAAATTCAACAATCAAAACTAATTATCAGTTTATCATTTGCAGATAGTAATATGTCAATATTAAAAAGAATGTTAGCAATAGTTGTTTTTGTCAAATTTTCTCAATGAAATTCTTGATTTCTAAATTGATTGAAGTAGATAATCTTATGAATGAATTAGATTATCTACTTCAATCAATCTAAATCTTCAAACCTTATAATATACCAGTCAGCTTATTATTTAAAAATTGGTTCGGAAAAGAATGTATAATAATTCCTGGTCTGGTTATAAGCATCAGAGGTACAGTGTAGTATTACATTCAGAGAATGACAACTAAAATATCATTCATGTCATATAACCTTACTTTGAAATTGCAAGGTTCCAAAAACTGTAACAATAAAAAACCAATAATTTTGCTTCAGAAAATTTAATTTTACTATATCTAAATTAAACCAGAATGACTTATTCGGAAACATTTTTTTGAGAAAGAGTACTAAGCAATTGTTTTATCCCTACAATTAAAGCAGTATCTTTATCCTGAATAATTATACTTATTTATTCAAAAATAAGTGATTATACTGCAATAATGTAATGTTTAAGAGGAAGAAGAAAACTCACAGAATATCATTTAATTGGGCAGTAATGATGTAGTTTTGGAAAGAAAAGATACTTGGAGTAAATCGTGCTTGTTTATTGCACCTAAATAAAAGTCCATTTTCAAATGATAATAATTTATACAAAGTACTGTTTCTACATACACAAACTAGTAAGTAACATAAGGAACACATGGTAAACATAAGTGAAATTAAAAAATTTACAACCATTAAATATGGAAAAACAGGAAAAACTAGTGGTAAAATTTTATTGACTCAACTTGTTTAACTTATAAAATGAATAATTTTTTTTTGTTATATTTTAATAGTGACAACATTCGGTCATTGTATGAATTATTTACACATATGCTGTAAAAAATGAAAAAATGGAAAAAGTTACAGAAATGCTGTAAAAATTACTAGTCAACTTATTTATTAAAAGATATATCAAATAGTCTGAATTCTGAATGTGTTTAAACAGATGGATATGGAAATCTTACTATACAATGATTCAAAAAGCGAGCGATTTTACATTAACAAAAAGAAAAGAATCGTTCGTGAGTTTTATTTACAATTGAAGGTTTTATCATGTACATTGTATCAAATTTACTATGCAGATAAAAACACATATATATATGCATAGTTTTATCTGGAACATACAACAGATATTTATCATAATAGTAAATATCTTAAAAGTCATAAAAATGTGCAACACATTATAAAATAATGAATCAGGGATACAAATATAGTCATTCTGTCTGTTTTTAGCAAAAAAATTTAACATGCATTTTCCTTATGCCATCAGTTTTCAAACATATAAAATTAAATCATGCAAATTTAAAATCTTGGTAAAATATTTTATGCTTATAACAGCTTAAATATTTACTGTTAACTGCATTTCAATTAAATATTCTTTATTACAAAATTAAAAGAATAATTTGGTACAATTTGTTTCAATATTGAATAATTTCTAAAACATAAAAATGTTTTGAGAAATTAATAAAATCAATATTATAGCTCATACCATAACTTAATTATACTTCAAATGCAGATCTTAAGATATATTCATATTCGCTTATTTTAAAGACTTGCAATCCTTTATATTAGTAAACAATATACTAACAGCATCGCTGTAGGGTCCAAATCTGTTATGGACATCTACAGCTCTTACTGTAAAATAGTACCTATTTCCATCCATGAATTGTGTTAAAGTGCATGCCATGGGTAAAGGTAAAGCTTTGACATCACCAACTTTCTTCCATAAAGACGAATTAACTGGACCAGGTTGTTCTTGGTAAGCGAAAAGCTGATAATTTGCGATTTCTGCATGTAAACTAAGTAAGCTCATATTCCAAGATAAAATAATGCCTAAAAAACAAATGGATTTTCATTAAAAATGAGAAGAGAGCTTCATATTCATGAAGGAAAAATTATTTCTATTAATATATAATTTTGTGCTATCACTTAATAAATAAGCAATATTAAAAATGAATAAATATTTAAAAAAAAGGTTCCAAAAGAAATTTCTACTCTTCTGCCATTCAGAATTATTTTAAAAGATATTTTTTTTCATATTAATTTAAATATATTTAATTAAGATTTAGGCTATACAAATTATATTATTTTGTTACAAATATTAGAATTGTTTGCACTAATCCTACTTTAAAATTTATTTTTAACTATTTCCTTAATGAAATTATTTTCAAAGATAATATTTTAGATGCTACCTTGAAGTTTGAACTAATATATACTTACAATTGAGATTTCATTTCTTTTTTAGTAATTGACTTTAGCTTTAAATTTTTCTTTCATTTTTAAAAAGTATATGAGCATATGTAATTATTTAAAAATTTTATTTGCTCTGTAGTATTTTATTTGGTTCATAAATTTTAGAAAAATGTATTTTTAGTTTCATCTCCCAAATTTTGAACTTGCAATCATTTCATTTGATTATTTCAATGCATAAAGTAAATTACTTTTAACAACTTATAAACTGAGTCAACTTGATTAATGTTTTATAATTAATATGGCAAATAAATCAGCTGGTGAATCAAATGTAGCTAAAATCATATATACAAATATGAAAAAGTTTAATACAAACCATTAGGAGCTCTGGAGCCTTTTAAAGAAGGTTTTGGAGGGATTGCTTTTAATTGTGGACTTGAACGATATTCTGGAAGAGCTGGGAAAGGTGCTGGATGCTGCAAATGAAATATTAAGTTATATTTTCTTCATTAGAATAGTTATTATAAAATATATAAAATCAGAGACTGAGTTTTGTAATATATATAAAACTGTTTACTTAAAGTTTTACAGTTATTATTGATTAGAAACACATTAACTTTATTTGGTGAATATATATTATTACAAAATTGTCATTCTATAATTAATTTCAATAAACCCTAATTCTGAATATTTTAAAACTTCTTGATATTCTGAAGCACTGACAATATTTTACAAAGGCATATAATGTAGTATATTATATGCCCTTATTTACATAAATATATAATATTTAACTCTTTGTGAAAAATTTAACAAATTTCAGCTAAATATCATTTTAAAAACTGAACAATTATAAAGTTCACATTAATGTAACTTCCTATTTTATATCTACTTTTTATTTCTTAGTTTCATTGCAAAACGGAGTTTGATTCAAATAATCAAGCAGAATTTAACAGAAAAGGAATTTTAAAAAGTGATATTTTTAAAAGGCAACTAACGATTAATCTTAAAATTAAAAGTGACTCATCTACATAAAAATTTGTTACATAAAAAACTAAGTTAAAAAAAAAGTTAAGTCACAAAAAGCAAATCTTCTGAAACAGATATCTACTCACCCCACTGTTTAATAAGTAAACTCAAGACAAGACTTACAGGCTCTATACACTGCTTGAGGAATTACAACTTCCTTTTATTCACATTATTAATCAATCAATCTGTTCATTACCCATTAAGTGAATGGAAACTTTTGCTTGGGTGTCATATAAATATTGTACCAGTATAATTTTTACTTTTTAGGTTAAAAGAATGGTTCAGCAGTACCCCCCTCCCCTTCCTCCACAACTGTTTCAAATCTATATCACCTGGCTGATCATTTATCCTAATCAATTACTGACATTGCTCAGGAAAATAAATAATAGTAGCTTCAAGAGTAGTTGCAAAGAACAATAGACCTAATCATTTAAAAGGAGGGAGAAAAAAGCATTTTCCTATTTCTTATTCAAAATCCTATCTAAAAGTTAAACGGAGCTTAGCTATAAGAATAAAAAAGATGGGAAATATGCAATTGATAACAGTTTTCTAGAAAGTGTTAAAAACTTAGGCTTAAAAAAAGGCTAGAAGTTGAATATTATTTTTCAGCATCTAATTTCAAAGTAACAATAATTTTTTTTTAAACTTTGCATAAAAACTATTTGTTATTATAAAGCAATAATTTATCATATGGAATATCTCTATACCTTTCCATTATAAGGTCGTAATAAAAATGTCAACCTCTTCTTTGAAGAGGAAGGCTCATCTATAAACTAAGATTAATTTTTCACATACCAGTTCATATTCAATTTAAATTACTTTGATTATCATGTTTGCACGGACAGAGAACAATATACGTACGTAGTAGATTTCCATACAATGTGAGAATTATGTTCTGCATATAGGAAATCATATTATATGACACCTGCATTGAGTTCATACAATATATACACGCTTTTAAATTTTTATGCACTTTTAACTACTGAAGTATTACTTTTTTATAATAAACAACATGTATATAGCATTTGCTTCCCAAAGAAGAAAAAAAAAAAAGAAAAAAACTATGAAAATGTTAACTTTACCTTTCATCTATCTGTTTATAACTTGAATGAGAAGAAATCTTTTTTTTTTTTTAAATGAAAGAATGTTACGTTTTATATGCATTATTTAAATAAGATATATTTTTTCATTAAAGAAATTAGACAAAAAAATCTTGAAATCATGCCCTGAGAATCTTAGCCCAGGTAATATTCCTATAAGGAATTTACCTAATCTAATACAATTTGTATGTAGCCTGTAAGGAAAAGGTTAAATAATAAAATTAAACTCAAATTTTAAGCTTTTAGGACCATTTTAAAACACTATTTTTACAATGTATTAGGAAAATTGCTTTTTCACCTTTGGTTGGCGAGGAAAAAGAACAAGGTCCGATGAAGATGACGGAATTGATGGGTGCCTTGTGCTTGGAGCTCTTAAACCTTGAACAGGAGCTGGCATTCTGGCATGTGAATTTATGGCTGTGCTCATAGGAGGAACTTGACCTGAAGAAGCATTTGATTAAGAGATTTAAAAACAGTGCTGAAAAAATGTTGAAAGTCTTGACAAATGTATGATAAAATTAGTTGTACAGAGGTGCCACTTTTCTCGTATTGAAAAACATTTTCTGTCAAAAATTGTATGTGTCTAAAATAGGCATGTTAAATAAATTAAGCATGAGAATCACAAAAATTATTCGCATTTGAAATTTACAGAAATTTTATTTTTATGAAAAAAAGCAAAATCTATATATACAGGATTTTCCTGAATTCATGGGCTAAAGTTTAAGGGTAAGTAAAATATACATAAAGAAACATTTTTTTGTACAGCAATATGTGGTTGGAAATGAAAAGTGTAGTCAGAAGAAGTATAAGTCAGTAAAAGCAAGGCAGAAAAATGCAGCATCTATGACACTCCAATTGACTCTGATAAGAACTTCATTGCAAAACTTTCAATTGCAACTGCAATTGTTCAAGAAACAACAGGAATATTCAAAAGAATGCATATCACATGCTAGGCGCTACTGCATCCATGTTTGTAATGGCACATTTATACACTTACTGTAATATTATGTAAGTAAATAGTTTTCTTTTTATTTTTTCAGCATTTTTGTTTTTTCCATGCAAACTTTCCATTTCCACCACATTGGTATACAAAAAATGCTTTTTTTTATATGTATTTTATCTACCCTTAAAGTTTGGCCCATGAATTCAGGGACACACTGTATATATATATAAAACATTAACGTATGTGGCACAGAAATCACTCTTATTTCAAATTGTCGAATGGCAATGTTGGAATGAAAGCAGAACATTACAAATAATTTAAGATTGCTTCATTGGATATTTTAACTGTTAGGCTTAACACTTCACTAATTGATGAAACTGCAAAACATAATTAAAAATGCACTAGATCAGGCTCACCAAAAACTATTCACTCAGAGAAAAGAAGATGTAAAAAGAAATTTAAAAAAAACAGGTTAAAAATAGTTTAATCCATTGCGAAAAAAGGCTTAATCTTTATCTGATGGGTAATTGCTATGATTTACTGTTACTTATTGATGGTCATATTTTTCAAACTTATTATTTAACTTTTTTTTTTTTTTTGCATTATCTAAAAATTTAAAAATTACCTTTTTTAATTATATTAATTTTATCTATGTACAATGTTTTCTTTATTCTTAATGAATTTTTTAAATGTAATACACAAATTTTAACAATTAATTTCTATTGCTATGATGAAATTCAAACTCTTCCATCAAAATATTCAATTGCATGCACTTTTGTCAATGTCAAAATTAAGATTATATAAATGCTTTAAATATTAATTTCACAGAACTATCTTCACTTTCGCTTTAATTTCGTAATATAAACATTTTTTCAATTTACACTCTATATAATTTGTCTTCATTTATTTAAATTCATGTTTTTCAGTCTTATCAAAAAAACAAGATGAAATTTTATTTAAATACATATTCCACATTAATGTTTAACAGCCTAAAAAGTCAATAATCTATGCAAGCAAGTTGATCGCAAAGGCAGCCAGTTCTATATATGACAATAATGACTGAATATTGAAGGAAAGAAGTGACAAAATAACTACCAAAAAAACTAAGAAATTTACTTTTAATCACACTACTGCTTACATTAGAATCTATATTAATAATGCAAATAACCAAAAACTGCAATAATTTCCAGTGATTTTTTTTTTTTTTAAATAATAATAGCATCCCTAAATTTTCCTTCATAATTTAGCTTGCGACAACTTCGATTACTTATTTTAAACTCATGAATAAGCTTTAAATTTAAATTACTATTTTGCATGTAGATCAACAGTATAAATTATAACATTTATTCTATTTGTGTCATTTAACATTTTGATGCTGTACACCTTTTAAAATAAAATTCAAAGACACAAATTTTAAATTTTTTTTAAAAAAAATTACTTTATTATATATATATATATAATTTTTCAATTTGCTTTTTAAGTCGGTGAAGATAAGTAAATTTACAAAATATCTAGAAATTATATTAATATATCAAAAAGCATAGCAAGGAGAATGTATGCTAATTTTCAAGATATACATTTAATTATACAATAAATTCTTAAATAGAATCGAGACAATTCCATAATTGTTACTTAAGGAAGAGGATTCACTACACATCAAACAATAATTATTAGTACTATAGGAAAATTTTAATTATGTTATTAAAGAATAATTAATCAAAAAACATTTAACACACAAGTTTAAAAACAAATATAAAATATGAACTAGATATAAATTAAAAACTTGTTTGTCATCAATAAGCTACATTTCAATAAATAAAATATTTAGTGCTGCTGGGACAATGAATCCCATTAAACTCACTCTCTACTCGAAGTACCTGTAAATTAAAAATTATGGCAGGTAAATAAAATCCTTATCTAACCAAATTTATTAATCTAATTGTTTACAAGAATGATGAATTATAAATCAGCATTCAGATAAACGACTAACTTTTTTTAAAAAATGAAAAGAAAAGTACAAAAACTTTATTAGATGTAAAAGACATTTTCTGTTAAACCTGCAAAAATGCAAAGTTCAGACCCAAGCCTGCAAAAAAAAATTTTTTTTAATTATTTAATATGTATACATACATTAAGACTATACTATATTGTGCCCTCTCATTTAAAGTGAAATATTGATTTTAAACTCTTACAATATATTTTTAATCCGATTTATCATTTCACATTGTATAATTGCAGAACAATGCTAAGCAATTAAAAACTGATATTTTAACTGACAGAAATCAAATTTGATTACCTTTTAAATTCAACATCATTCTTTAACCAATCATTCAATCAACAGCCATTCGCAAGACAGAATTGTGTTATTAGGAGAATAAAATTGTCGGCTCTTACCTGGGTTAGTAACACGAACTATTAAAGTTTGCAATCGCTGATTTGTACCAGGTACAAAATTTGTAACAGGTAAGGAATTTCGTCCAATTGAGCTTATCTGGCCTGAATTGGTAGGAATGATATACGCAACAGTTCTAGGTCCTAGAAGATTTGGTTGTAGGGTCGGAACAAGAGCTTGTCGAGACACTTGTTGAACCTGCACAGGATTGCTGATAGAAAACTGTGAATTGTTCTGTGCTGCAGCAGGCAACATTTGAAATAGACCATTGATTGGAAGCAGAACATTCTGGTTATTCTGCAATCCAGGCAGGTTGACTTTTGAGTTTGATGCAAGTGAAACAACTGTTAAATAAAGTATGTATTAAAGATGTGTGAATGCTAACTGGAAGATTCAAAGAGACACAAAACATTGATTTAGTTACCTTTTTCCAATTCCTCTAGGAAGAAAATTTATATGTTGTTCCGCAACAAAAATAATTAGTGTTATTTTTCAAAAAAAAAAGTTTTAAAAAATGCAAATGATTGCTAAGCTTTATTTACCCTGATCTCTGTACTGTAACCCTAACTATTTATAAAATGTTATATGAAATTATTTGTTATGTGAAATTTCAGTTGCCATGCATGCATTTTTGCCATGAAAAATTAGGTTTCCTGTAATGATTCTGACATATAATATCAGTTTAAGGCATCCTTGTAGGGAAACTATATATTTTTTATAAAGGCATCTTTTATTTCTTGAAGTTTGAGTGTGTTTTTTATTTTCTTCAACAGCCATCCATATCCAATACCAACAAAACATTTGAGGGGAAATCCAGATGAAATTCTAGACATTCTTAAATTATGTCATTAATTTCCATTTTAAAAAGAAATATTTTGATTTGCAGATTTCACCACAGTTTCATTTTCCACTATTTCTGCAACAGCAATGATTATGAATGTAGCCTAAATTCTGCATATGACACAAGCATTTGGCTACTAATACTTGCATATCATCTTGTAACACAAATATATATCATAATTTAAATATGAATATTGACATGTTAAATCTTCATGATTTTTGACATGTTAAGCAACATGTTTGTTGCTATGATTAATGTCTGTGATTTGGAACTTCTATGTAGATGACTTCTCGACTACTCTGAACTATAGTATACTAGGAATCATTCAATTAGATATTAGAAACAAATCAAATTCATGAGTAAAATAAAATCAGCACAATCTGAGAAAATATAGTCTAAAATATCGCTATGTTTAAGTGAATAATTTACCTACATAATTATATTTTAAAACTTGTCTTCTCCTAGCGCTATTATGAAGTAACTTCCATGCCAAAGCAAGACTATCCTACTTGCCTCCAATGTACAAAAATAATTTGAAATCAATACAACTATTAGCAAAAACTTAGTAGTATTAGCTGATATCTGATTAGAAATTTGAATATAGTCTTTAGTAAATGGCTCACAAGTATAAATCAGTTCAGTCTTAATACTGATTTTTTTAAGGCGTTGAGAAGATATTCTTTGAAAAAGTTGCAAATTAAATAAACAATAGTAATTACTTACGTGTAGATGATGCTGGCATTAGTTTTTTACTTGATGATTCCTCATTTGTTAAATCAATCACTTGACTACATGCTTTAGTTGGAGGTTGACTTTTTTGTGCAAATGCTGGTCGTGGTGGAACAGCCTGAGAATTGCTCAAACTGGGTGCAACTTCCTTTTTCGTCTGCAACAATTAATATAATTCTAAACTTCAATAAATTTATCATTTGGAATGAAGATTTATATAACTGAATGAGAACTTAAATTCTGCAATCTTTTCAAATGAAAATGAAAACATACTGTAAACTATTAAAATGGGTGATGATATAACAAATGATAATCAAATCAGACTGCAAACATTTTCATAGCAGATACTTAAATTTGAAAAAACGATACTTCACTGATGAAATAATTAGATTTGTATATGTGCATTTTATGATCTTTTATTGATACTACTGCAATGGCTAGGACAAATAAACGAAAGTGAGCATTGCGAATTTTATATACTAGTTTGTGAAAAGATAGGGAAGGATTGGCTTTTACTCCATAACTTTACAGAAATGAATTTTTATGGCTTTTGCTTCATAACTTCACAGAAATGAATTACAAGACTCTGAAATTCACACTATTAAGAACTTTTGTTGCATAGCCAAAATTAAGGAAAAATTACCTGTAGTAACAGAAATAAAAATATTGACTTTATAAAAACTCAAAACAAAGGTGTGTGTGTGTGTTTTTCCCCCAGAAAAAGATAAACTTTATTGAAAGAGCAATGACTGTACAGATAATAAACCCAAGTTTAATGAGTAGTCCATGCCCATCTACCTAATCAGCAATTAACTACCATGCCTTCAATGGTTTATATGAATGTGCAGACAAGATTCTTCACAAACCAATATTCAATAGTATTTCAGTTGAATAAGCACAAAAGTTATCCTCACTTTCCAACAGACCACCCACAACATAAACATAAGAATTAACTAATGCTAATAACATTTAGGTTTGCATGTCTTTTATCATATAGAAATTGCTCCTACAACACAACAAGATCAATATGCCAAATATTTTGTAATACTTTCAAAAATTTAACAGGCACTTCCAGTACCAAAACACCACATCACTAGTAAACCATCAAGTGCTAGTCATGTTTAAAATGTGAAAAATTTAAATTATTAAAGTACCCTTAAAATGCAACTATGTTGCAAAAGCATAACAATATAAAGGTATTTTTGAAGATTTCTGAATAGTCAAAAATTTTATTAAGCTCATTAACCAAACAGAAGACAACTGCTGTCACTCACAGAATCTGCTCGCTTACATGGCAACTTCCCATCTATGAACTTTTAATGCTCCCTAATGGTACACACACAAAAGAACATAAATATATGCAATATTATCATCAATATAAAGGTAATTTGGTCAGAAGCATTTCAAATTAAACACACACGAAAATTATCAAATGCTTGTCAATATTTTTCATCAGTAATGGTATATCAATCAAAAAGTAAAGTTCGGTTCAATTCTACTTAATACCTCTATACAAAAAATACTCCGGATCTACCTAAATAATCTCTTCCTGCGACATTACTTGGATTTTTGACACCCTCCAGAGTGCATCCAGAATTATTTTTAACATTAACCCTTCATTGTTCCCTTCTTTTCTGTTTATTCAGGGTAACCGTCTCCCACAATTCAAAGAATATGGGGAGGAGGGGGACTGCTACAATATTTGTAGATAACTGACTTCAATTTTGGGTCTTTGAAATTTGGTAGTTGAGTTCTTAACATATCATTTCTGGTCATATCTTAACTTAAAGCTGCATACATTTTTTAGTTGATTGAAAATTTTTACCATTTGTTTTATATAATTGTGTAAATATTTTTAAATTATACACACACACATATATAGAGAGGGGGGGGGGGGAATTATAGCTTATTTTTCAATTTCTACTATTAGCTTACACTCTCTCTATATATATCTTTGTTCAAATTTTCAATCTTTAATAACATACTTTTTATTCATCCATTCAAGTTCAAATACATTTTTTTAAACTTGTAGTGAATGACACTTGATGTTAATACAGTTTTTTTTTCAAACATTAATTAATTAAATTTGTCCAGTAATTTTTATTTGGTTGCCAAAGTCGCCAAATCTGTCGCCAAGCTCTATTTTGCCACTTAATATTGTAATTCTGTCATATGTATATACATATTTATATTAATTGCAATTATTTAATAATAAGTAACTATTTTTTTTGTTTTTGTTTACCAAACTGACTTTAAAAAATATTTATATATTACTTGTTATTATAAAGATAACAATAGTTAATTTTTTTATTGTTAATCCATTTTATTAGAAATGTAGACTAAATCTCCAAAAGCAGTGGAAATGTTTCCAGAATTTTCCTCAGATAGTGAATCAGAGCATGTATCATTATAATCATCCTAAGTCATGCAGACATAATATATTTTTTCCTTCATATGCAAGAGATTTTACTTATTTTTGCACTTCATGTAATACTTGCTCAGTCATACTTCTCAGAGCTCCAGTGGTGCACTGTTACAGCAGATAGAACACCCACAGAATCAAAAAGGTGAGTGCAACTTTCCCAAGATTTTATCGCCCTATTCTTTGAGGCCTAAGTAGAATGCCTACAACTCTTTTTGTTAGTTTGAATTTAAACTTTAAAGGGTAGAGCACTGATAAGGATTAAAAGGCATCTGACCATTAAGTAAACCAAAACACTTGAAATCTTGTTATCTCATGCAACTGCAATTCAATATTTTTCCAAAACTAGTAGTCATTCTTCTTGTTTTCAAAGTCATACAGCTATTTATCATATTTATCTATTGATACTGCTTTATCTTGAATGCCCACTTGTAAATTTTCTAACCACTGCTTCAAATGGACGGAATTAAGAATTATGCCTCTCCTCCAATTTAAGGATTTTTCTTTTGAGAAAATCATTGAGATGGTTTTGTCTATTCACATATTAGTTGAAATGAAGTTGGATTTTTAGATATGCTCATTTAAATCACAAGTGAAATATAATAAAATCTTGATGCAGTCATGTGATGAACAAAATTCAAATGAAAAATTTGATAAACAAATCACATTCCTAAACTTCATAGCTGTGTATTTCTAAATATTATTTGTCCTTAAGTTTAGCATGCTACTGTGTCTATGAATTATTTTTTGAATGAAATATCGACAATAATAAATATATGCTTTTAAGGAAGAAAATCTAATTTCTGTTTGCAATTATTTTGCAAGTGCTTTTCATTTTAAGAAAACTAAATGTATTAATGAAGCCTAAAAGACAAGTAAAATATGAAGAAATACGATCATCAAATAAGAATAAATAATAACACTGTTTTATTTATTTATTTTTTGCACCTCTAGACTAAATTAATCAAATTACCACTAACCCGTTCAGGAACATGATCAATATAAGTAATAACGTCCCTTTTCACAGCTCAAGGTATCATATACAAGACGAGTCTTTCCATCTCCATGGGCCCATTATCAGGGGTGATTTCTATTTGAATATTTTATTTAAATTTTTAAGCAACACTAGATGGTGGTTTAAATCTGCTATAATTTTGAAGTATATCTCACAGAGTGTTGTCCTTCAATGTATGCTTTCAATTCTGAGCTTTTTTTAAAAAATTTCACTTGATCTGGAGTATTTAAACATGCAGTAGTACGTGTTCCCCTTTTTCGAGAGGATTGGACACTTAAAGGGCCATGATTTAATTTGCACTGGGTTTTTGTTTACATTTTGACCGAATGGGGAAAGGATGGAAGACTTATCCATTTATGTAAGAATAGATTTGTTGTTTGCAGTTTCAGAATCATTACATAATTTTCTGTATGTTTTTGATCAGTTCTATTTTACCTTCCCATCACGAAAAGTGTAAAATATTTAATGGTAATTGTATGGTATTTGACCATCATATACTAGCAGGCATTGGTTTCTGTTGTGCATTTCTAGATTTGATAGATTTATTGGTATAAACAAACAGCTCTATAAAATTGTACATGTGATTTAATGTGTGTGTGTGTGGTGTTCTTGTTGATTGCATAGGGTATTTTTTGTTAGAGAATATGGGAAATTTTTATATTTATAACTTTGTTCTCATGTGTATAATGTTTGTTTTTGTGGGTATAGTTAAAAGTTAAGTATTTTGCTTAGTTCATTCATTTTTATTAATGTTATAGTCTTTATATTAATACAATTTAAGTAGTAGTATATAGGTAGTAGTACAAAGGTTACAGGTGAAATTGAAGTCATTCATTAAAATCATGATTTGATATTAAATTTTTGTAAAATTAGGCTTAACTGTTGGTAAAATTAGGCGAGCCTGTGGTGTCACTCGATTTCGGAGTGCTCAGTCTTGTGAGAGCACTTTTTTTTCCATGCATTGCTCCTGAAAGGGTTAAACTTTCTGGTAAATCAATAATTAAGTAACAAATACTGATTTTTTACAGATTGTCAATAATTATCATCTTTAATATTCCCTGCACTTTCATGTGGGAAATATTTGTTGAAATATATGTTGTTATTGTTATTATTATATCACTTACCGCAGCAGCATTGGGTGGAGCTGGAGCTGGAGCTGGAGCAGGAGCAGGAGCAAATCTTACAGAATTAGGAGCCGGTAATCGTGTACTTGAAACACAATTTTTTGACTGTGGCATAATGTATTGAGACTCACATTTCCAAGAAGCAGCAGTCTATATAATAAAAATAGGTAAACTAGAAGCATACAAACAGAATATTTAAGATGAAAAATTAAATATATTTTAAATGAATATAAAATTATATATGCAGATTTACTAACTGCTTAAAATTATATACTTTCCACAGATTTAGCATAGGATAAGATTTTGTAAAGTAATGATTTTATTTAATTTCTAATTTATTTTTGATATTTCACAAAAAATTACTACTTGCAGAAGAATTTAACTCATTCCAAATCTTTTATGTAGTACACATTTTATCAGTAAATATGCTATCTATTATACTGAAATATAAACATAACTCAATATAAAAAAGCAGTAAACTAATTCCCTTCAGATGATGTTTTATAATAAGCAACTATACTTACAGTACCATCAAATTTTAATTATTTTCACAAATACTTTTACATTACCCTGTTATTTATATAATTCTGCTACCAGGTAATATTTGTTTATAATCTCCAATACTAATAAAAATGAATGTCAATCAGCAATCTACAATACAGACCACTGAATCTAGACAAGGTTGCCACTCAAATCTGGAAAAAAATCTGTTTTTTCCCTGCACATATATTTAAGACAAGAGGAAATGCACGAATAGCACTTATGTGCCAAGACACCAAGACAAAATTTATATATTAAACAGGGAGGTGGGAGATATATAAACTATCGTGCTCTTTAACTATAAGTCACACAAAATTAAGGTCTCAAGTGAAATAAAACATTAAAAAAATTTGTATCATGATATAAATCATTTAATGATTACAATGTTAATTTGCCAATTCCAGTATTTGGGCATCAATTTCTGCAGATTTTTCAGCCATCAGTTTCATAGAGTTAACCCTTAACAAAAAGGTCTAATATATATTTTTTTTAGTTGCTTCAGTTTTTATGTGAAACTATTTCCAATATATTATTGAATGCATTAAAAGACAAATATGACAAAACAAGTTTTAATGCCCATAAAAATCTAGCTTTAAATTATTGTTGTTGAACTAAAGAGTTCAAGATCAGTTTATTTTTGCACATTAAATTTAATGTTTTTGGATTTGACATGCCATATTTTCAGCATTCCTTTTAGATATTAAGTCCAACATCAATGATGACTCTTGAACTGGCAGGCAGTCCTGTATGTTTTCCTTTTTCGGCACGACTCGTAAATATCTGTTTTCCCATTTCACTACTAGTATCTTCTAGTAAGTATCTGTTTTTGCATTTTCTTACAAAGTGAGCAGTATGCAGCAAACGGATTTTTTCGAACCCATTCAGCAAAATAAAGATTTTTTTTTATCTGTCCAATTTAAGTTAAATATGGATTTTGAGCATTTAAAAAAAATCTCTTTGAATAAGCTCACAATTTCTCAAATAATAAACAAAATTCAAGTATGTTAGATTAAACACTACCACGCTTCTTCCGCAGATTGAATGTTCCCCCACCAGATAAACATATTCCATTCTTTCGTGCAATTAATTATAGAAGTATCTCGTGAATCGTGATACTCATCAAAACTGCAATTCAGAAATCTCATGGGGAAAAAAGCTAAAGCGATACAGAAAAATGGGGGAAAAGTAAGATAGGGCTGAGTTTCTACATCACACAATCACGAATGGTATCGTCTATTTTTGAAAGCTATGACAATGGTCTTTTATTCTTCAATCTTTAGAGATCAGTGTTTTTTAGATGGAAAAAAATAAATTTAATTCCCTGTTTTTTCCATTTTTATGAAAATTTTCAAATTCCCCTGCATTTTCCTTTTTTTGACAATTTTTAAATTTCCTTTTTTTCTCGATTTTTCAGGTTCTCCCAGCGGTGTGGCAACCCTGCTAGAGCTATCAAATTTTCTAAATACATTTTGGAGGGTGTGAAAATGTACACCAGACCTATTTTTTCGAAATTTTGGTACAAATTTTAATTTGAAGTTTTCAACTAATAATTTCTAAAAGATTAATTCCACAAAAATTACTTGCACACCATTTTAAAGAACCACCATTTATTTTTCAAATGATACCGTTTTTAAGTAATGTATGATGTTTAATCTAATTTTTATAATTTCTTTTTAATTATCATGATCTGTGACCAACAACATTCAAGAAGACATTTTTATGTGCACCTTACCCAAAAGGGGTGAAAGGGTGAAAAATAAACATACAGTCTATACAAAAAAGGAGATTGCATAAAACAGCTATTTCACAGCTCAATCACTATCAGAAAAGTTTTTTTTCTTTTTTAAATACAAAAAATATATTTTTTATGAAATAATCAATTATGAATTAATATTGAACCATAGTATATGGCTTTTTATGACTTTTTTTTTTCATATCTTTCAATGCAAATTATAGGCTCAACTAATCTTTTCAATAAATCAACAAATTCAATTTAGAAACTGCAGAGAGAGTAGAATAAATGATGAAAAACCAAATTAAATGTTTTTATTCTGATCTGGACAATTTTTCCATTCTATAAATGAATAAATAAATAAAAAATCTGTGACAACATATGATTTT
>JAPMOR010043905.1:102404-162637 GCA_026543865.1 Argiope aurantia
TATATATATATATATATATATATATATATATATATATTCTTGGATGTTTGAGTTACAAGTCTCTTTTTTATGTATTCTTTTCCACTTGAAATTAAACTCCATTTCAAATTATTTTAACAATGTAATTAGAAATCTAAAACAATATTTAAGAAGTGAAAGTTGATAACTACATTGATTTGTGGTTCTGCCAACAATTTACCTATTGTCTATTGTTGAAGTGTGGATTAATGTAACTTTGAAGAATATTTTATTTTCAATTCTTTATACATGAAAACAATCAAATTCATTTTCAATTTTGGAATTAATTATTTCATCTTAAATCATCAAAAAAATCTAGATTTTTTTATACATTTTACTTGTTTTATCATAGTCTCTGCTTGAATCACCAATTTTATCATTGTCTCATTCAAAATTAATAATTTATAATGTTCAAAAATTTCAACTGAATATTACTTAAAATAGATAGCTTTAATTTCAAATTACTAATATAAAGTAAACAGTAACAACTAATGCAAAAAAACTCTTGAATTTTAAAATTAATTAGATGGAAGAACCAGTTTGTAGCCAAAGATAATAAGAACAAAAATAGTAAATAAAGACGAAGATAAAACATTTTTTAATAAAGACAAAAATTTAACAAAAATTTAACTGGCTATATGTAACACATCTGTTTCCATAAATTCTTCAACAAATTTACTTACTACACACTAGTGTATTATTAAGCTTCAGCTGATTCAATTATCATGTAAAAAAAAGTAATAATTATGAATTTGAAAAAAATCTTTCTTCTTCGTGTTTTTCATTAATTTTAGATTAAGTTTCTTTTTTGTGTTATTCATTAATTTTAGATAATCTTCCTCTATAACTTTTTTAACGCATTTAGAAACTTCATACAAAAAACACCATTAATAAATAATAAAACTATTTTTTACTTGAAGAACTGGAGCAACAGGAGTTTTCAGCTGTGGTACCTAAATTAAAGAAAAAAATTAACTAATGAATAAAAAAGATGACAGTACTACACAAGTCATTTAGACACTAATTTAAAACACTTTTAAAAAACTAATTATTGAAAATAAGCAAGAATTATAAAAAATGAAAATTATTATTTTTTTTAAATGCTACTATAATATTTTATCTTAAAATGCTCATAATTCAATTGTTTTAATTGGCTTACCATATACTATTACATGAACTAGTTTCTTGAAACATTTGAAAACATGGTATTTGAATTAAAGGTGTCCAAAAGTAAGGGTTTAAGAGTCATGAAAGATAAATGATGAAAATTTAACACCTATGTGAGGAGAATTTTCTTTTAAACTTATGCATGTGGATTGCAGAAAAACTGTTTTGCATTGCTTTTAACAATAGGCCTGCTTACTACATATGGGCATCATTTGATTATCTTTCAGATTTTCAGATAAAATAATGTGAACATTTTTTTTTAATTGGAGATTTATAAAAATCATAGCATAACAAGCAAATGTTCAGTTTTGATAAAATGAAACACTAATCTCTGTCGAAATAGATTTAAATTATGTTAAAATGGTGTTTTTGGAAAAAAAAATTTAAATAATTCTGGCATATGCAAAGCCTCTGATAACTGCTATTATTAAATTTCATAAACCTGAAAAGACACTTGAAGCATTGTGCCAAATAAATCACATATGCTTCATGAAAGCTAAAATTTAAAAAAACTATTACAGATCAATTGATGAACAAATTGTGACCACATTAAAAAAACACTTTTATACAATACTTTTGTATGGAATAAGTAAAATCAAAATTTTAAAACACTGTTACCTTCCCAATCAATTAATTATTTAAGTTTAATAATTCTAAGCATAAATTAGTGAGACAGAAAATTAAAACTATGTTTTAAACCAATGTTTTCTTAAATGATGTTAAGAATTTTTAGAAACTCACAAATATATATATAAAATACAAAATTTGGAATAGAGCATGAAGAACGAAAAAAGCACATCTAGCTATTTATGAGAAATCTTGAAGTTATAACAATGAGAAATTATGAAATTAATATTATTTCCTCTCATATTTCTATAAATAAATAACATAAATAAATCAACAAATTTTTCCTCATTCTATTAAAAAAAAAGATGAATATCAGGATACTGTTTCAAAAATATAAAAACATTACATTCTCAGAATTAATTTATCATAATCAATTAACTTATTTTGCATTAAATGTTCATTTTAAAAATATAACGAAATTTCAAATATTTAATTATTTCCAAATCAATTTCTATATCTGAAACATTTTAAATAAGTTATTTATCTACAAAATAGTAAGATGAAACATAACGATTTTAATTAACAAAAAATTAAGCTGAATTTTGTGGTAAGATTGGTAAGTTGAA
Organism: Argiope aurantia; assembly: GCA_026543865.1. Taxonomy (NCBI): domain Eukaryota; kingdom Metazoa; phylum Arthropoda; class Arachnida; order Araneae; family Araneidae; genus Argiope; species Argiope aurantia. The sequence continues at coordinate 104,783 of JAPMOR010043905.1, forward strand.
TTTTGAGATTCATGATTACTTCCTAAAATATTACAGCATAAAAAGATTTTTTATGTTCGAAAATTCAAAAAAATTATCTTTATAATGATTTTTTCAACTTTTTGTCAATTTCTTAAAAATATTTTTTTGTTTATAATAAATTAAGATGAACCTCCCCCCTCCCCCCGAAAAAAAACAGAAAATTTTAAAAAAACAGAAGAAATGCTGCTCTGGAATTCCAGTTGTTTTTCAGCAAATATTTAATAGATGATTTTTTTTTTCATTGCAGAAAACTAAAGAAGCAGTTCTCTATTTAATATTCATGCAGTCTCCAAGATGAATAAAAAAAATGAGGCAACCATACAGCAAAATTTAGAAGACGTGTTTACACTTTTAATAGCAATACACTGTTAAGGAAATGATCATTTTTAGTGAATTACATGAGCAAAATATGAAAGACTTAAAACAACTTGGTCTTAATATTTAAAAAGTTAATGGAATCATGGTCATGAAATTATGTTTAAGCGATTAAAGCAAAATTAATATAACAGATACTTCCAGTGAACTAGCTGATTACCAAAGGTGGCTAGTCATTCTATAAAATTGTTATACCACTGATGAAAGATCAATTTAATTATTTACAAGCAAAGAAATTACATGAATATAAACTGTCAAGTACCTGTGCCTTAATTGAAGCTGGAGATGAAATTGGAGTACTTAAACAGGCTACCTGAAAGACAAGTTATTGAAATCAGTATGAGACTTTAACATTTAGTAGAATAGATTCATTACTTACTGATTATTTTAGTTGTGAATGAAACATACAACTGTTATTTGTTAAATAAATGAAATCTAATTTTTGGCAGGCATTCATAAAAAATTAAATAAATGAATATGAAAACATATTTTAAAAGTATCATTCAAACCTGAAATTAAGTGTAGTTTGTGACTCAAAATCAAGATTTTTTTTTAACTTACATAGTGAATTCAGAATACTTTTTTATAGATACAGTACTGTGCAAATTAATTGGGACAAACAGATTTTTAAGAAAATTGTTCCTTTCTCGGGGATTTTCTGCCTCAAACCGTTTTCAACTGCATTTTCTTAGAACGTTTGACTGCCCTTGACTAGTCTAAACCGGTTTGACCATGTGATCATGACATGTCAAACATTTTTCCCTTCAGTTGCTGCAAAAAGTGGTCGCTTGTGTGAATTGTCCAATTCTGACGTGTATTAAAAAAAATGGATATCACTTCCAGGAAAAGGACTAGAATTGTTACCCTCAGTCAGCATACTTCTATGGCAGTGAGGGATATTGCTGCAGTAATTGGAGTTGGAAAATCCAGTGTTTCTAGGATTATTAATCAGCAAAAGAATTGGTGGGACAGTGTCTCCAAAATGAAAGAGTAAATGTGGGTGCAAACAGAAGATCACACTTCGAATAGACAAATTTCTGGTACGAAATAGTACAATGCATCCTTACAAAACAAGTTATTAGCTACTGGTGTGAGCGTGAATTCATCGACAGTTCGACGAAGGCTTAGTGAAGCTGGGAGATTTGCAAGAAAACCAATCCAAAAACAGTTATTAACACCTGCAATGAAGAAAAAACATTTGGATTGGGCCAAGAAATATCAATCCTGGACTGCACAAGAAGGTTGTATTCAGCGATAAAACACATTTTCTTGTGTAAGGGTTTTGATCAAGATTTGTCAGGCGAAACAGTGGAGAACCCATCACGGAACAACATCTTATTCAAACAGTTAAGCACCCTCAGAAACAGATGTTTTGGGGTTATTTTACTTCTGGAGGACCTGCAGCTTAGTATCAGTTGAAGGGATGATGAACTGTAAACAATACATTTCTATAATAGAAAGTAAAATTGTGCCTTTGATGCAAATGTTCGCTGGCGGTGTTGGTTGCTTTCAACAAGATCTTGCTGCATGCGATACTTCTAAGCTAACAACGAATTTTTTTCAAAAACAGAAAATAACAGTTTTGGATTGGCCTGGTAATTCTGATGTAAATTCCATCGAAAATTTGTGGAGCATTGTAAAGAGACGTTTGAGTAAAGTGGACAGCTCAACAAAGAAAACAATGATTGAGAATGCTATAAAAGTTTAGTTTCGTGATGACGAGATCAAAAATTTATGTTCTAATTTAGTGCAATCCATGCCAAACCATGTACAGGATCTCATTCAAGCTAGAAGAGGACATATTTTGTATTAGATTGCTATACTGTGCATGTAAGTTAACCTATACTAATTAAACAACATTTGTGAAAATTTTTGTGTTTGTCTCAATTAAATTGCACAGTACTGTAGTATTCAAATATTAATAAAATTGAATTTCATAACTTTTAGCATGTTATTCACTACCCTGAGATTTTTTTAAAAAAATTTCTTAATAATCTGCATTTAAATGTCTTTTTAAAAAATTTTTAATTAGGCGATTTAACAAAAGTTTTGATAAAAATAATCTTAGATTTCAGATAGAATAAATTTTTATATACACGTAGAAGATATGTAAATTACTATTAAAGTTGTGTGTGTGTGTGTGTGTGTGTGTGTGTGTGTGTGTGTGTATTATATATATACACAAAACAAAAGAAAAAACATCAAGCAAATTTATCTATTTATATTTAATTTGAGAAGAACTAATAATCAATGTTTAGCAGGAGTAATGTAATTTTGTAATTGAAATCACTATGTCAAGCTATATACATGATACTGCTCTGATTATTTTTTTATAAATGAATCTTTCAACATATTGAAAATTCCTTGACAGCCCATCTGGAAACCTTTTCATCTTCATTTCTCTCTAGTTCTCTACCAGGATCCCCACTTTTAATGAAGAAAAAAGTTCAAGGACTTTTTTTTAAGTTCAAGGACTTTAAAATTAATTTATAGAAATGCAAATAATAGATTTAAATAAAATATTCTCACTCTTAATTTTCAAATGCATGATTACTTTCTTGCTAGCTAGTTCTAAAAGTATAAGCATTAAGGAGACTTGCTATGCTCTTTAATTAATAAGCTAAAAGCAGCTCATAGTGGGTTTCGAATCATAATGCAAATACATTTACTGTTAATTACCACACATTGACTACTAGCTGCTAATTTCACAAACTTTTGTAATTCTTTTGATTATGCATTTTACCATTTTCAAATTGTAATCTTTGCTTGTCCTTTTTCTAAACATATTTAGAGTGGACATTTTTCTGCACACATAAATTTTTTCATGATTTTAATACTTTCAACTCCATTGCATATTTTTTTTTCAGCTGAAATCAAATGCTTTACAACATATTTTTGCTTTAACCTTTATCACCCTCAATGCTTTTAATTAAAAAAAATTTCCTTTTCAACAATGTTCAGGATATATCATCAAAATCTTAAATACTTCACACAATTTCTAAAATGACTTTTTACTTTTTCAATATTTTGATGAGAACTTGCCATTTCAATTTTTGGATACTTTGAATTCTATTGATTATTGCATCATTCAAAAAGTCTTTCAATTTTTTTTTATAAATTCATTTTTTTTTTTCCATAAACACTTGTAATTTATGAGAGCAGAAAGGATGCCTTTCATCTTATTATAGTAGGACTCGCTTGGACTCCTATAATCTGTGTACATACATACTTCTGGCAAGTATAGAGTCAAGAAGGAAATTATCCCAAACTTTATGAAAGAAGAAATATACTAAATCCTGCCATTCGTATTTCAAATCTGCTGGCTATTTTCCCTGAATTCATGACATTAACAGTTCTCAAATAACCAATGTGACCCCCTTTTTTCATATCTATATTGAAGATTTTTTTTTTTTTTTAATGAGGCAAGGGAGGGGAAGGAAATTTGGTCCATGACAAGAAAAGTATTTATTTCATATGTAGGATATTTGTTGTATTTAAACTTGGGTTCCATAAATTGCTGTTTTTTTTTTTTTTTTTTTTTTTTTTAATTGTTTCTAATTTTGATGCTTGTTCCACAGTTGTTGCATTCTCTAGACATTTGATTCTCCAAAATATCTTCCATTTTTTTTAAATTTTAAACTCTAATTCTCTTCTTATGGGCAAACTTTTAAATACACAATAATAAAACATGATACAAAATCCCATACAAGCTACAACTACCCATGTTTATCTTTTTAATAAATGAAAATTCTACCTGTATATCATCATTTAATAAGAAAAATATTTCCAGTTTACTAATGACCTATCCACTGAGACAAAATCGTCTACAGAATGCAAAAGTCTCGCAAAATATCACTGGTTGTGGAATTGCCCATAAAAATTGAAGCCACATAGTTAGTTTCAATCTCCTTGCTTGTTTGTTTATTTTTCTCATTGTAGAACAGAAAGTGTATATTTGCCTTATTTCAAGTATTGGTTGAATGTTCATCAAGCATTACACTATCTAGATTATGATCAGTCAGACTCTCAAATAGAATATGCTGAATGTAGGCACAATGACAAACATAAATGCACCTTTATAACAGCTGTATGAAAAATAACTTGCACCAAACATCAAAAACTGTTTCAATTCTATTTAACAATATCTCTTTTTCTTAAAACTAATTTCTATAATGCCATCTGAAATTGCAAAGCAACATTTTTAGAATATAAATTTTTTTTTATGTATGACAAAAAAAATGATTGCACATTTCACTCATTTTTCAGACTTTTCAAGGATCTAATGAAAAATCTAGTATTTTTCCAGAGCCCCGAATAAAGCAAAATGAAATTCAAAGCATCTTCAAGAATCATGGGGACCCTGCCTGCTTATATCATGATAATATATGTATAAATGGGGCTGTAAATTTCTTCTTTATTATTTAATAAATAAATTATTTTATTAAAAAAAGCCTATTATTAAAAAAAGTCTAAAAAAGCCTAGGAGTCCATGTCAAAATTTCTTCCCAATTTTCAATCCTATGAAGAAGTCAGAAAAATAATCATTCCATACATTTTTTTTAATTTGATTTTTTAGAAGGAAAAAATTACAACTTCATTCATTATTCATAATTCCCTATTATTGAAACTTTTTTAAATTAAATTTTAATTTTAAAAAAACTTTTACAGATCAAATTTGACACAAAAAAATGTTTCCTCTCACTTATATGTATAAGAAAAATACAAAGGATAGTAATAAAAATGTCTTCATTCAAAATGAGTTAATTAAATACAAAATTCAAAGAGAAACATAGCTGGTCATAATTAAAACCGATAAAAAACCAAGCAATTCTAGTTCAATTTTCTATCAACATGTTTAGTTGATTTACAAAATTTAATCTGGATTTTTTTTTAACTGTAATATAAAAAAGAAATTGTCAAGAAATGGTAGCTGCTTAAAAAAAGTAACTTATAAATTAATTTTGGATCTTATCTGTCTCTTTTTATTTGGTAGACTTTTCAACACAAAAATTGGCATTTTTGGAATTGACATTAAATGCTTTTAAAAGGCAAAAAACAATAATTAAATACAACTAAAAACAAATACAGACTGTAGTATTAGCAGGTACTTCAGTTTTAGTATTAGAAGATACTCCAGTTTTAGTAACAACAGGAAATGGCATAGGTTGTGGTTGAGTGTGTGGCACATCACATTCCTAATAAAGAAATATGAAAAAATAAATAAATTATTGTTTGTGTTTTAAGAAAATAAGATACTGAAATAGAAAAATTATAATAACACGTTAGTATGCTTTGAACATATGTCATATTTTTGATACTTAACACTCATCAATATACTTTGAATTTTAAAAACTGTAACATATTAAATGGCTTAATATTATTGTTTTCTATTCTCGCACATTATTTTGTGCTAAATATCTCCCTTGAATTAAGTCTCTTTACTATTAGAATGAATAATAAAATTAATTTATAGTTGAAAATATTTTAAACACAGAATTAAGTAAGATAATAATGTTAATTAATAGATACATTCTTAAAAATAACACAGCTAGTCTACTTCAGTTATCATTCTGTTCAAAGTTCACGCAAGCAATATAAAAATATAGTGAACTCTCGTTTAATGAGCACCTCTAATAACAAGTGGTGATTTGCATAAAAAGCAAAACTAAATATAAAATTATGACTCATTTATTGAACAAGTGACAAGGAGATATCACATGCAGGAATGGCCTGCAACTCAGATATCAGTCAGTGTTGAGGGTTTGCTTAAAGTGAATCCTTAATTCTGGATGGAAAAAGCTTTGGCTAAAGAATCATATTGAACACCATTCTATTCAGCCAAATAGCCATGAAGTTACCATTTTGTTCAAAGTATATGCAAGCAAAATAAAAATGCAGTGAAACTTCACTTAACGAACCCCACTAATAACAAAAAGAGATTTGCATAAAAAGTAAATAAAAAAATATGACTTGTTTATTGAGCATCATTAAACATCCTTAAACAAGTGACAGGAGATATAACATGCCGGAATGGCCCACAACTCATGTGACAAGGAGATATCACATGCAGGAATGATCCACAGCTTAAGTGACAAGGAGATATAACATGCAGGAATGGTCCACAACTCAGATATCAATCAGCATTGACGATTTGTTGGAAGTGAATTCTTATTTCTGAATGGAAGAAATTTTGGCCAAATAGCCATGTTGAGCATGCCAAGAGATTTAAGCAAATGCCTTTGAAGATTAAATCAATAAGATTGTGTCATATTTAAGATTATTGGATGAGAGGTAAATAATGACAACACAGATGAATTTGTGGAAGAACACAACTAGAACTATCTTGCATTTTGTGTCACAGCAAGAAACTATAAGAAAGATTTGATCAAGAAAGGAGGAAATAATAGCCTCAACAGAGCCACAATCTTCCAGTTAATAGACAAATGTTGAAAGCATGGAAAATTATTGCATTGTACTTTGAGAACTATCATTCTAATCAATACATGCTACAAATTAATTTAACAATAATGCTGTCTCGTTTTTGCCAAATTCTGAAGAGTAGATATAGTTAAGATAAGTATGTTTAGACAATATTATTTATATAAACAGTAAACATGCATTCTAAATAATAAATTTCATTATTATAAAATTGAGAATTTATTTCAGAATGAAAGGCACTGCCCTATTTTACATGGATTCCTATGAAAGAAAAAAACTGTTCAACTTAATACTTTGAATTATGAGTAAGATACAGAAATCAATTATACAAATTTCCACTGCAATATATATGAATTCATTTTTGCAAGAAAGCATCAATTTCACAGATAAGTTTTGATCGGTTGGAGGCAAGAGTTTCAAAAGAGAAATTGAAATTAAGAGAACTTTTAATTTTAGACAAATATTTCTAGCATTTTGTAACTTTTCTTAATTCTTCTCTTCAGTTATGTTATATTTCAGAAGCATTTAACAGAGCTGGCCTGTAATGATCAAGGCATCTAAATATAAAGTAAAGCTTTGATTACCTGATTAAATATCATTTAACACAAAACAGTTGACAAATTATTATAATTTTATTTCAAACTTCAGCAAAACACACACATACATTCTCTATTACACAGCAAAAGCATATTTTTTTAAAAAAAAATCTTTCATATTCATTCTATAAGAGTTAAAAAAAAAAAAGGCAAAAATCAACTGATTTATTTTTATAATTCCCATTTAATATTTTATGTAATATTAATTTTATGAGTCAAGCAACCATAAATAAAAGTAAAAAATCAATCAAATACAATGAATAATACTGATCTATACTAGAATGTGCAAATTAATTAGGAAAAATATTTTTTTTAAAAAAATGCAAACAGATAAATTGCAACCTCAAACTGCTTCATTCCACGTTGATGTTTAAACCAGGGTTCTATAATGCGATTTAAACATAAAATAATTGTTTTTACTTCAATAGGGAGCAACTGTAAGTAAAATAATAGGAAGCATGAAATAAATAATTTATATTTTCTGTAAGTATTTTTTACAACAATATATTGTTCTGTTGTTAAAAATAAATATTATCCCCCCCCCCAAAAAAAAAGATTATTACTTGTAAAATCAAACATCTATGACATTCAGAGATAAAAGTTTCTAAGGTAATGATTCTCAAGAATAATTTAATGAACTCCACTATAACCTTCAAAGATTTACAGACTATGGGTATTGTTGTTAGCATTTCAAATGTCTTAAAAAAAAAAAAAAAACTTCTTTTTGCTAGCTAAAAACTAAGAAAACAAAATCTTTTGATGCATCAAATGAAATAAAGTTTTAAAAAAAGTACGAATTTTATATTGCAGATGATTTAAGAAAAATAATTAGTTATCATAAATGAACTGTAAAATACTATGCTTCAAAATAGAAAAGCTTTAGGGTTTAACCTTCCCTTGCAATCTCCACTATACTTCCCAACAGATGAAACTAGGAGCTTAGTTTCTATTGAAGAGATTTCAAACTCGAAGAAATTTTAAAACAAAAGATTGTATCACTCCATAGAAAATTAATATCAGCATTTCAATATGATTACAAAATTTATTAAAATACTATTTGATGGGGAAAAAAACTTCTGACTTCTATTCCACATAAAATATGCCATGCAAGCAGCATAATTTGTTTAATGAAAGAAAGATTGTAATGTAAAAGTAATGGATTAAAATGAAAATATGTATATTTGACTGACATAGTCAATGGTGAAGCACAGTTAAGATATAATATCCACTAAAGATAAAATTCCTTATTTTTTTATTTCTATAAAGATATTAAATTTGTTATATAGCTGTATAATAATGCCACTTTTTCTGTTTCATAGAAATACTCAGAAGTTAATTGAATTGAAGAACTGTGTGAAGTCCATACACATTATCAGTCAGTTTAAAGTCAAACCATACTTTCTACAAAATATTTTTTGAGATAACATATTGTATGTATTTGATTAGTTTGGTTTAATTTAGTTTAGTTATATTAACATCCCATTTTAAAGCAATACTAGGGCTATTTTGGAACGGACCTTGTAATTTTGAACCGCGGTCAGATGATGAGGATGATACCTGAGTTGGCACCACCACCCCCCCTCCAAACTTTCACACACACTAGCAGAAGGGTGTTTGACCCCGATGGATTTAATGTGCACCAGACTAGCTTACACAATGGTCCTTTAGGGGAAATGAATCTCGAACCTGAAGCACTATGGTTCCAAAGCCAAGACCTTACCCCCAGACCGCCGCGACCCTTATGCATTTAATAAAAAACAAAAAAGGGTGTCAGGAGACAACTCAGATAAAAATCTATTTCTGTTGATTAAAAAAAATCTAACTGCAAACATAAATTGCAGCACAGCTGTTTGTTACAGATTCCATTTTTCAAATACATAAGGGAAAAAAAATTATAAATAGCATAGTTTAGACATCAAACCAACAAATAAAATAAAAATATAATAAAAATGTTATCAACTTTGTCCCAATTATTTTGCACATTATAGTATATGACATTGATTTTAAAAATATATATATAAACATAACAACATTTAATAAGAATACAGAAAATAATTTTACAACATCTAAAGGGAAAAGAACTTTCACCAAATATAAAAGCAAATGAAACATGCACAGTTAAGGATGCACAAGAATATTAAAAGTCATGCTATAATGCAAATAAAAAGGAAGACAAGCCAGAAAACTTTTTAGTTAGTTTTATAAAGTGTCCAGAAGTGCCATAAATAATCTTTTTTTTTAAGTGAATAAGGAAAACTAAGAATTGTCAATCAGAAACACAAATATTAGAATATTTTGAAATAAAAATCTTTACCCTAAATATTTTGACATTAACTGCAACAGTCCTCACAGCAGTCTTATAAAGAAAATAAGTCTCTTATTAGATAATCATATTGATAAAATAACTTGCATTTCACACATAAAACAAATTAAATACATCACTGCAGAGAATTAAAATATAAATAAATAAACAACTTTTATATTTAATAATAAATGGGTTTAATACAAGAAAATTTACATAAAATAGTTCTCAAAAAGATTCTGGCAAAAATCTAAAAGAAAAAAATTAAGCTAATTTAGCAAAACTTGAGAATATATTAACTGGGGAAAATATGCATGCTTAATGCATAAAGCCATATTTACAGTCTTCAGGAAAGAAACAAATTAATGAGAAAATAAAACATATATGTCCATCATTTTTCTATAAAAGTATTTTTAATAAAAATATTTAATAATCTGCAACTTAATCAAGTTTGCTGCCACATTAAGTAAGCACTAAAATTCCAATCAGTAATTATGTGATTATGATTCAACTCAATCAAGTTTGCTGTAACAAAATGGTGATATCTAATAGATTACAAAATCTTATATCAGTCATATTCAATGATGAAGATTTTGGTAATTTGTTGGCTGATATTCAATAGATTTGCTATAAAAGTATAACAATTCAAAAGTAGATTAAAAACACAAAAACCTATCATAGATAATAATCCGAGTCACTTATAAATCTTACTTTTTTTTAATCTAAATTGTTTTCAGGCATAAGCAGCAATTCTCAATGATATCCATTGATTAAACTAAACATCACATATATTTGCAGCAGATGCTTAAAATTCTATTCTAAACTCAAGTATATTGTGATAAAAATAATTAAAAATTAAGTTTTGAATGAATCATACTCATTAGAAAAGATATATTAAGCCTGAAAGATGCAAATTATATTTGAGTTATAAATAATATCTTGATGAACGAATCACTTTAACCCTTATTTATGTAAAGAATGGAAATATGATTTATTCATAAGCTTGAAAATATATAAAAAATTATTCCTTTTTTTTTTTTTTTTTGCAATTTTTAAATGAGATATTAAAATTGACTTCTATATATTTTGATCATTTTTTTGTAGATATTTATATTCAAAGAAATAAGAAACTTTGCAAAAAAATATTTCTTAAAAAATGCTATTCTTTTGATATAAGACAAAAAAAGTCATACCAATTATGAAGCATCATGATTTCATTAATAATACAATCACTCAAGTACAATAACTTTTGAAAGTTTATTTTGATCTTAGCAAAAACAATAAACCATGGCCCAATTATTATTATAAAAGTTTGAGAATAATTAATTATAAGCCTAATAACACAAAATATAAAATGTTTTTATTTATTAAATCAAAATAAATGAACAAACAAATACCTAAAAGATTTTTCTAAAACTTCTTTAATCAATTAAAATAATCTAAGAAAATGCTTTTTACTAACTACCAGTATAATTACGTACCTGGACAGCAAATTGATGTTTTTTAAATATCACTTGCTGTAAAGCCATAAAAGTTGACACCTAAAAAAATTATAATATTTTTATACAGTCATTTATTTTTTATATCAGTTTATATATATATATATAAGTAGAAATGAAGTTTATATCATCAACATTTGTTTACCTGAGTTTGAGAATATTTCAAATCATCTTTTACAGTCTGAAGTTTATCTTCCAAATCTTTGATTAGATTCTTCTGTTTGGCTATTTCTTCTTTGTACTTTTCCAATAATGTTTCTCTGCAAAGTCTTTTAGACATTTTCTCCAGCCACTGGTAAAATATATCATGCAAGAATAAAAAAGAAAACTGAAACTTCTCAAAACTGATATAACAGGTTTAGTTTCGAAATATCAGGCTATTACAAAAAGGAAATGAAAGTTGGTTTTTCTGGCTTGAAACGGTTACTGATTTAGTTTTATATCAATTAAATTGTTTTATGTTCATAATTCTTTTAAGCATAAGAAAATTTAAAAATAATCAAAGCAAAAATTTAAAAAAAAAAGAAACAAAAATTCTTAAAATAATGCAAAGAAAACTTTTTTTAGTAAAAATACTGCAATTAGAACATACAAATACTGCAACATTGAAAAAAACAAAAAATAAATGACACAGTTTATTCCCAGGAGAAAAAGCCTGAGAATATAAATGAAGAAATTAATCCATCTTGATGATATCAAATGTCACCTTCTAACAAAGTTTCTAACCAAGATTTTTTTTTTTTTTTTTTTTTTTTTTTTGTATGTGTGTGTATGGAATCTGAACTATCATGCAATCCTCAAATTGCAATGTTTGAATTAGATTTTGCTTTTAGGATTTGCTTCATGTGATTTTGTTTTTATTCTTCCTTTTTCCTCCTCTTGTGTTTCCTTCATTTTTATGTATATTTTTCTTGTTTTTATGAAACTTCAATTTCCTTGAATTTTTTGAGTCACAAAGGATTAAATTTTGGATGATACTCCGAAACCTAGTAGAAAAAAATCCTTGTTTCAATCCTTATCCAAAATTGACCTTTCATAGAGTATTCAGGCCAGATTCATATTTTTCATTATCATTCTAATTTTTATACAGTAATATTCAGTCTTTTTTATGTCAAATAAGCTGTGCCTTTAAAGCAAAATAATTTTAAACATCAGATTATAATGGATATTAAAGGAATTATGTTATTTCAATAGCTTTTCACTGTTCTTTTTATTGTATAAACACACCTTCTTCATAGAAACAAGTCCAATGATATCATGGTGTCATTAAAAAGATAACTGGCTAATTTACATTCTAATTACAAGTTGTTTTCATAATATTTAAACTTGGCTTCCCTCTAGTGAACTGCAAAGATAATACACAGAATCTTTTTTTCTTTAGATTCAATGACTGATTTCTATTTATCATAAAGATGAATGTGTGAGCATCTGTGTGTATTTGTCAGTGTTTGTACTCTACAGTACAGACAGTTTGCTTAGACCTACCAAATTTCTCAGATATACTTTGGTGATGAGAATGTGTATCTCGCAGTTTTTTTTATTTTAATCAAAAAATAAGCTAGATTTTGATGGGAAAGTTGTAATAACTTCTGAAAAAAATTCCCACATAAAATGATTTTCATACTGTTTTAAAATCTATGAAAGTATTTATTCTGTTATCCTATTTAGTTGCTGTAAAATTCTTAAGTCTAGATTTGATAAGCTTTAAGTATATCTCATAACAACATTTTCATTGTTAAAAATGAAACCTAAATCATTTTAATGTGTAATTTTCTTCCCATGTTGAAAGTTTAAGAAGGATTCTGTTTAAAATCTAAGTAGTTTACAGGATGAATAAAAAAGTGGTTACAATACTGTTAAATTTAGATGACAGATGAAGTGGATATAATAGTGCTATGATGTCATGTAACTGGTCTCCATTAGAAAAGATTCTAATGGGGACCAGTCCTATGACATCATAGGATTGTTAAAAACATAAATGTGTGATTCATTTATCGTCTAAATTTCATAATATTATTTATGTCATCCCCTAAATTTCAAGGTATTATTCATCTATCTCCTAAATTTTATGGCATATAAATGTGCAATTTATCTATCACCTAAATTTCATAGTAACTTTGCCTTTTTTTTTTTTTTTTTTCTTTTTTTTTAGACTAGTAAACTATACAAGATATCAAACAAAAAGCTTCTTTTATAACTTTCAACAATGGAAGAAAACCATACTATTAGATATTTGATGAATAAATGAAAATGGTTTGAACTTCAAGACAATAATGTAATCTATTTTTGGAAATCAGGGGGAGAAGACCTTTTTTAAGGATTTTCCAGAAGTTCAGGAAAAATTTGCATAAACATTTAATTGATAACATTAAAAAGATTTTTCTTTTCTTTTTAAAAAGATATAAAAGCTGTTTTCTTGCAATAATATCTTTTGAAATTGTTATAGAAAAACTTTAACATTTTGCTTAATATTTAAATTAAATAAAATTCTAATTGTTTTTTTATGTCTCCATGGTACATATTCTCACCCTCCAAGGGATGTTCCAAATTTAATACCCATAAGTCAAACAGTCTGATCTGTAATATGTCAACACATACAAATACACATATTCATCTGCATTACCAGTGGAGATGAAAACTGTCTTCAGAATGAAATTTTGGAAAACACCATTTGCTGCTAAATTATCATATGAAAATGTAAATTAAATACCAATGTAAAAACCTATTATCTTTTTAATCACAAATTTTGTAATAGTAAAATTTGAAATTATCTAAGGCAATTCTATTTGATACCACATTTGAAATACACATAACAATGGAATACCCAATTACTTTTAAAGAAATTATTGCTTTACAGGCCTTTAAAAGAAATCAATTACAAGAAAATTGATTTATTACACGGATATACAAAATTAGTTTTTAAAAAACATGAGAGATCAATACACTTGTAACATTTCTTTAGACCAGCAAAAGATGTTGTAAATTAAGACTTATTGTGTGTGTGTGAGGAAATTAAGAAAATTTTATTAAATATGCCAATAAAAACCTTATGTTAGAGTAAACAAAAAAAACACAAAGGAAAAATTTCTATTCAATTAAAAATAATTCATAAATTTTAAAATAAATTCCATGAATATTTCAGCAGCTGGAAATACTTACACTCTTTTTTAATTGAACTTTTGTAAGAAATGCCTCATTAAAGTGGTCTAATACTTTTTTTCTAACAGAAGCATCAATTTGTGATGAAGACGACTCAGCAGTAACAACATTACTTTCAGAATTAATATGGGTTTTCATTTTCTTTAGAGATTCATCTGATTTGTTGTCTAAGGCCTCTAGCTTCCTTTTCTTCGACTCTTCCAGAGTATCATTACAGAAAGAGCCTAGGGATTTTATATCGCCATTTTGAGAAATTATTTGATTTTCTTCTAATAAAATGGAGTTGTTCACCAATTCACTCTTCTTTTTAATAGCAGTGCTTTTACATTCTGAAACAAAACAAAACTGCTCTAGAAGCTTCCAAAATAATAAACAACAATAAGATTTTTTCTCTTTCACTTTAGTACAAACCTCACTTTTGACTAAAGTGCATGTTAAAAAATACAAATGAACAAAACACATGTACCAATTCAATAATGCATGTAAAACCAAGACAGATATCAAGAATTAATGTATTTTAATGCAATCTTTAGGAGAATTTATTTCTCAATCTCATTTAATTAAATAGAAATTCTGTAAACACTTTATATTTTACCTGCTAATAAAAATAAACATTACAAGGTTGAACAAGGGAAGGGAGTTTACTTTGCAGGAATAAATTTAATGTTATAAGTTAGCAATTTCTGGTCATGTTGAAAGATTTAAAATGTATAGTATTGTCATTAAAATAAATGTGAAAAATGCTTTTCTTTTTTAGACTTTGTTCAAATTTGAACAGCCATTAAAATATTGGACCATCTTTCTATGTATTAGAAAACTTAACACCTGCTATCTATTATTTCTTTTGGATTATCACTCTTGCTTACATACCTAATAAATTATCAGCTGCTTTCTTTAATTTTCAAAATAAATACAGTTTCCTTGAATTAAAACAAATAATATGTCACTTATTAAAACCAAAATATTTTTAATTATTTTAAGATGATAATAATAATTTAAATTATTTGTAATCGTTACAGATGCATTTATGATTCTTTTTCTTTTAAAAATTACAGAAAAATGGAAAAACTTTATGAAATTATTTATAAATTGCTAAAATAATGTAAATAATTCTGAAAAAATAAAGGGAAAATGCATATAAGATCAAACTCTGACTTTTCAATAATGAAGAGAATACCTTAATGGCCATGCTGATTAAACACTGAAAAAGTATCAAAACTGGAGCAGCTCTCGTATACGGCCTATTGGCGCCATTTTTTTTCGCCAAGAAGTCGCCAATAATGCGTGTTTGTTTAGGATGTTGCGATTCTTACTCGGAAGTTTTGAAGTCACGTTAGGCTCATTTCCAAGATTGACAAAATACACTAGACTATAGTCCGGTAGTAACGCTGCCCCTCCCCCCCTTTTTAAAAAAAAAATAATTCAGATAAATGTTGATTATTGACTAATTTTTGAAGCCATGTTAGGCTTAATCCTAGGTCTGACAAAATACACGAGAGTAAGTCGGGGGGTGGGGAGTATTGAAATATTTATGATAAAGATCCAAATGAAATGATTTGTTTAATTATCAGTAAAATGAAGCATGATGGAATGCTCACTTGCTTTTAAGTATAATGAAATGCTCAAAATTAATATTAAATGATGATGACGAAATTAATTTTTAAAATGATTTCTTAATTTAATGCTGAATATGTTAGCCATATGTTCTCATGAAAACATTTTTTTTTTCATTTTAAAAGCATAGTTTATAAAAGATAATAGCTGTATATGTGAGCTGCTCCTTATAAAAACCCTGAATATGTTCTGGTTACCATAAAGAAGAGTACATAAGCCGATGACGGCAGCCAGAAATTTCCGGTTATCACTAAATTTCTCGCCAATTTGGCTGAGGCCGTATATTGGAGCTGAGCCTCAAAACTTATTATTTATATATTTTATATTTACTATTTATGTATTTTATTTTATCTATGTATTTTACACATACTATTTATATATTTTACTTTATATAATTTATACGTACTATTTATATATTTTATTTTATTTATATATTTTATATGTACTATTTATATATTTTATATCATTTATACATTTGATATTTATTATTTATGTAATATATACTTTTATTTTTATATTTTATTCATGAATTATATTTTATACGTTATTTATATTATACTTATTTTCTTGAAATTGATTGGCTATTGCACTTTAATATTTCAAGGAATGAACATCCTAAAATACTAGCCTTAAGCCAAATCTAATCCTAAACTCAATTTTTCAATTTGTGCCCTCTCTTGTAAAACAAATTCAAATGTGTAAAGAAAGTATGCATTTATAATTAAAAACTAAAATTTAATAGAGCAGAAATTATAACTATATAATAGCACAAATTTTAGATATTTCAGATCTTAATCAGATTCACTGTGTTAGATAATTTGGTTAATGAAATCCAAAGTAGTTGTCTGCCATTTATAGTCAGGCAAGGTGAAGGATTCAACTGACTGAAAATTTCTCCATATCTCAAGAACCAAGCTTCAAAGAGTGTGGAAACCATGTATTCTTAAAAAAAAAAAAAAACATTTAATACCAAATCTGGTCTCAAAACCAACAAAAATGTGGATTTAAAAATTTGTATCATGTCATAACAAATTACAAGATCAATTTAAAAATTCACCATATTTCGAATTAAAATCATATTTAATTATAGGCAATTCATCTATACATATTAGCAATATGTAAAAGTGCCTTTATTTGGTAATTCATATTCTCAGACTGATTATATAAAGCTTTCTTTAATAGAATCAGTGACAACACAAAATTACAAATTTGCACGCAGAATGACTATATATATATGTGTGTGTGTGTGTACCATGACATTCCATTGATCTGACATGCAGTAAATAGTACATGAAAATGAAATTTATGTTTTAGACAAATCTTTCTCTACCAAATGAAATGAAATTTGACACAGAACTGCAATTTTAATCACAAAAATATATACCAAATTTGATACTTTTAAGTCATTGTGTTTCTAAGTTAGTGTATTGACAAACGTCTGAGTACAGATCAATAGACAGTCTATCCCTTGATTGAAATTATTCAAAATTTGATAGCTGTCAACACTATAGATGTAAATCTGTATAAAGAATTTATTCATCTAGTTCTCTTTATTTTTGTATTAACTTATATTCAAACAGCAGTACAAACAGACTTCATCTGGATGGATTTTGCTCATAATGTAATAATTCATTCTGTAACACTGTACCCCAGTTGGCATGGCTTGTAAAAAAAAAAAATTATGGCAACATAGTGGGAATGTAGAATTAAATTTAACTCAGCAGAACAAAAATAAGTAAATACCTTTACTACAAAAATATTATTCCTCATAAAATAAACAATATTCATGAATAAAGAGATTTTGATTATAAATGCAAAATTTTATTTTTAACATGTACAAATAGATATTTATTTATAGAAATATAAATAATGGTGCAAATGCTTCTTATATACATAGACTTTTGAAAAGTATGATAACTGAAGGATTTCAAAGAAACTGGAACTAATGGTACTACAACTTTAAAATGAAATTCAAAGTCATATTCTATCCCACCTCCCCTTGTTTTATTATTGTTATTTATTTTAATAAATTTTTATTATATTTATGCATGCAAAGCAAAATGTTACAATCTATAGTATAATTTGAAATCATTTCAAGAGTTGAAAATAATTGAGAGAGAAAAAAGAATAGAAAATAACAAAAGTGGAAAATAATTACCTCCATTATTTGTAGAATTATTATCACTTGATGCACAGACTTTCTTTAGGATATCATCCATGCACTGCTCTTCTTCAAGAGAATTTGACTTAGCACTATTTATTACAGGCTGGTCCTTAGAAAGTATATCATAACCACTTGATACCTTATTTGATATATCTGCATTATTCGAAATGTTTCCTTTTTCATCATTTGTATTTACACATTGCAAATTTATATTCTTATTATCTTTTTTCAAATATATTCCATCAGTCCTACATTCAAGATCTACTTTCCCACGTAAGCCTTCGAATAAGGGTGATGCTGTTACAATATTTTTTTTCTTCATACCTTCAATGTCATTTTTATCAAGATTATTTTGATTATTTTCTTCTACTTCATTATCAAAAATTTCAGATTTAAAGAATGCAATTTTGACGTTTTTCATCTTTTCTATATTCGCTTCATCATTCAGAACTTCAATTTCATTCTCCTTTTCTACAATGTTTTCATTTTCAGAAACTTTCGCATTTGTTTCAGACTTTTTAATAAGGTCTTGTGAACATGAAACTGCATCATTTTTTACTATCTTATCACTTAAATTATTTGAATTTATATCAGTTTCAGATTGTAATTTATTTGAATTAGATTTCTTTTTTGGTTGTACACTTTCATTATCATCATTTATAACAACCACATTGTTATTATCTTGAACAATAAAACAATCATTATCAGAATCAACAGCTTTAAAGTCCTCAATTAATAGTTCCATTTCATCATCACTTTCTGATGAAAGATCCTTAGATTTCGATTCTTTGTTCTCAGCAGATGGACTCGAACATTCAGCCTCAACAAATTCCTCAACTAAATCATCCAATTCATCGTCAGAAAGTTTCATAATCTTATTTTCTTCATTAGGAAACTCCTCTATTCCATCATCAGAAAGTTTTATAATCTTATTTTCTTCATTAGCAAACTCTTCTATTACATCATCATCAAGATTAAAATCATCTCCATCAGAAGAAGGACTATGGTTCTTATTCTTCATTACATTCTCTTGATTTTCTTCTTCCATAGAACATCTGTTCTCATTTAGAACAATTTTATCTTTTTTTATATCCTGTTCTACTTTAGTTTTATATTTATCAGTTCCATCGCTATCACTCCATTTTACATCACTTAAAACTACAAAATCATCAACAGCATTTATCTTTGCATTTTCATTACTCTCTAAATCTATGGAATTTTGTGAAGAATTTTCTTCAACTACACCATTAGACTTGAATAATTTCACATTAGTAATTTTGGATATCGCTGAAACATTCTGTGAAGAATTTTTCTCAACTACAATATCAGAATCTAATGATTTTATATCTGTAATTTTTACCACCACATTGTCCTTTTCGGGTAAATTTTTTTTCACTTCACTTTTATTTTCACTACTAAATGCCTCAAATTTGGAATCTGATTGCAAACTTTTACTCTCTAATGAATTTTTATCAGCTATAACATCCATATTTGTAATTTCTGATACCGCATTGTCATTTTCTGATAAATTTCTGTTCTTTTCACTTTGTACTTGCTTATTTTTCCTCCTGGATACCTCCAATTTTGATTCAGATTGTAGACTTTTAACTTCTAAAGAGCAAACTATTTCAGAATTTTCCTCTATGAGAGATTCATCTTGCTTTTCCTTCGAGATCTCTAAATTAATTTCATTTCCACTCAGGCCATTAACTTCTTCATAAACTTGACTTTCGGAGATAACTTCATCAGAATTATTTCCTGTAGGATGATCCTTATTCAATGAAACATCATTCTCATTTCTGTTATTTTCCTTGAGCAAATCATTTGCTTCCAAGCTACCAGATACATTTTCACACATGCTGTGAGAATTGATATCCTTTTCCTCTTGACTTTCTTCCAACTTTTCTCCATGGAGATCACTTTCCTCATCATCAATTTCAACATAAACTTCTTCTTCTGAAAGAGATTCATCTAAAACTTCTGAACTTGGAGGAACCAATTCAGTTATTGAAATTTGATCATTTGATTTAATATTTAAACAAACTTCAGATACATTATTTGATTCATCATTTGTACAACCTACAACTTTATCACTTCGCATAGGAATAATTTCCTTTACGGTATCAGATATATTCTCGAAATTGGAGTCAGTTGCAGATACTCCTACATTGGATATACACTCTGAACATTTTTCGTTATCGACACCTGCGTTAGAATCCTGTTCCATTTCTTCCGAAATTTTATCTGTCAACTCTTCGACACAACCAGTAATTTCTTCATTTGTAATGGCATTATCTAAAGCAATTGTCTGATCCATAATAAGGCCTCCAGAGTCAGAAACTACCTTGGACTTATCCATTTTGTTTGTACACGATCTATTCACAATAAAATTTTCGTCTTTAGTATTGCTTAATTCATCACACATAGGGGATTGCAGTATCGCTTCAGGAGCAGATTCACACTCAGAATTAACTTCCCCGACAGTTAAATCCTGATTTATTTGATTTGTTACTGTATATAATGAAATCTCAACAGAATTTTTCTGGAATTGTTTTTCTTCAACAACACCATTTATTATTTCATGAGAATCAGATTCTGTCATAATTAAACATTCTTCCTTTTTATTTGTTTTCAAAAGGTTCTTAGATGACTTCAAACAAAGGAACCAGTAGTTCAGTTATTATTGACATTCAATCCAGCACTGGCCCCGCCATCATCTTAATAATCACAATCCACTTTCCTCGGCAAAGTTGCCAATACCAAATACAAACTGACAGTGCCTCCAGACCGAAGTGGAGTTGGAAAAAAAAGTTGTAAATAACATCAAAAATTAGAGATAAATATTTTCATAGAAAAATAGTAGATATTTACTTAAAAATATAAAGACAAGTTCTGAATAACATCTATCTGAGAAAGAAAAAAACACTATGCCATAACAGTTTATAGATGTACAAATAGCATTAATAATGTCATACTAGAATTCATTTCAGAACTGAAGTAAAATGTAATAGTAAGTTCTTTCTTCCTATTACAGTTTGAAATTTTATTTTTGTATATTTCTTATATTATATTTTGGAAAATGATTATTGTTCCTCTTTTTTTGGCATTAGCATCATTTATTCTTCTCGAATGATTCACTAGTGATAATTGATGTGCAATTTAACCCGATTTGGTATTTTCCATGCCAAAAGAGCGGTATGAAGTGAGAATGGGGATGACGTGATGTGGAATGTTCACAATGGGGATTGGCGATGATACATAATAATTAGATTCATATAGTTCCTTAAGATTTGTTCTGCACTTCGTGTTTATGTTTTCTATGGAATTAAAAAGGATTAAGGAATTATTTTGATAGTAAAATGGAATATTTCGTGGATCTTTTTTCCGTAAGAAGGCAAGAAAGGTAAACTTAATATTTCCTGAAAAGTTCTATTTTCTCAAGAATTATTCCAATATTGTTTTGACACTTGGATATCAATTTGCTTAGTTGAGTGAACAACTTTTTTATGCTTTTATGGCGTAAATAAATTTTATAATTTGAAGTATGCACATTTAACTTTGATTTACAAAAAGCATTCAAAAGAATCATAATATTGAAAATCTTATTCTGAAATTTGGTATTTTAGCAAAAAAATAAATTGAATTCAAATTGCTTTTTTCCCTTGATGTAGGAATTTCTTTTCTTGTTGAAGTATATTTCAATCGCAAGTTGATCAAGAATACACTTCATGATCGGCGAATACTCTGTAAAAGTGATATATTATGAAAATATATCTGGATTTCCAAAGATTAAATTAAAAAAAGATGAGAAAGAGGTGAGGGAGAAATAGGAATAGTAGTATTGATCAAATTCAAATTATGTTCTATGATCCAGTTGAAGAAATCCTCTGTGTCTGGAATAATAAACAGTGGAAACCCCTCAGAATAGAAATTAGCAGAGATGCAAAAATACATTCTTAAAAAGACTGTAATTAAAAAAAATAAAAATAAAAATAAAAAAAACGCTTTATTCATAAGTAGCCTAAAATTTTTTTATTTCAAATTCATATATGAAATTTTTTGCAGTTCAAATATATTAAATAGCATAACAAATTCCTTGTAGTTTTATCAACTTAATATTATGCGAATATACAAATGATAATTTATCAAAAAAAGTATTATAGCCTACCGCACATATTTCCCCTTTTACCAATGAGGTAGATACTGCTTGTCTAACAATTAGTATTTTTACATCATTCAAAAAAATTGTTTAATGATACTAATTTAAGAGTTGTGTGAATTTTTCCTAAATTTCAGCAAATAGTTTTTTGTCTCATTTCCATTAATAGATTACACTGTTGTTCTGTAAAGCTCAAATCATTATCATTGCTTTATCAAATACAGGCGGCCCCATATATTCTCGCAACTTCAAAAAATCATAATTGCGGTTTGCGGGAACGTGCTCAAAGAATCTTTAGGTTTCTTTTCCTTTAAAAATGGTGATATGACGCGCAATTTATTTAATTGCACGATCTCTTTCTATTATTAAAAGTTGAAAAAGAGGGTATCTGTTTAATATCTGAGCAGTTTACAAGCCGAACAAAAAAAAATCAAAGTTACAACACTGCAAAAATTTAAAAAATAGATGAACTGCACACTAGCGTTTTTAATAGCGCTAAAATGTCCTGGGACTGGTCTTCTTCAAACAGGTTTGTATGCATAATGAATAGAACATACATCTATTAAAATAATATTGCTTTAATATCTGACAACTGGATGGAATAATAGACAATTAAATATAAGCTAGCTGGTCGCTAAAAAAAGCGCCTAGTAATTGGCAATAATTGATGCAATAAAAAATTTCATCTGAATAATATTTTAGAAAATTACACATCGCTTATTTTTCGAAAAGTAATATCTATAAAAAGGAAATAAATATCCAGTAAAGCAGATGTGCATTTGTCAAAGCAACAAGAACTGACTCTTAATCCTCCAATGAAAAAGACGAAAAGATTGTATCTTTCGAACTTGAAAAGGTTTCAAAGCCGTGTCTGGGGCTGCGGTAGCCTGATGATAAGGTTCGGCTTCAACGCCTGGCTAAGGCAGGGGCATACGGGGCAGTTGACCCGTGATACCAAATCGAATAAAAAAATTATTTTACGTTTCCTTCTTTAATGAACTTTTTTTTAAAAAAATTTCAGAAAATCAATAGAATGCACAGAACGATATTTCATCTGATCATTGGAGGGAGGGTTTTAGGTTCTAGTCAATTTTCTTGTTATATATCTATAATGAGGTGGAAAATTTAAATACCTCCATAAAGTTAGGTTCTTCATTACTAAAGTAGTGAAGCAGATGGGGGCCCCCAAAGAAGTTTTTGCCCTGGGCCCCTTTTAGGCTATGTCGGGTCCTGCTCGGTTTCAGAACCGGGGGTTTTCCAATTTGGGACCCAATTCCACCGAAGAACCGTAGTGTAAGCGGGGCTGGTGCGTGCTAAATCAATCGGGGCCAAGCATCCTCTCGTTGGTGTGGTGGGGAAGTTTAGAGAGGGAATGCCAGTTCAGTGTCGTCCTTGTCATCTGACAGTGGTTCAAAATTACGAGGTCCGTCCCAAAATAGTCATAGCGTTGCTTTAATGGGACATTAATATAACTAAACCAAGCCAGGTCAACTCTAAATGCAGCTTCTGCACCTCTAAATTTAAAGAATAGAAAAGGGTTGCTTTGAAATTTAAATCAGTCACTTAGTTGTGGGTACAGTGGGCTTTCACAAGCTGAACGACAAATTGGACCGACTTGCGTTTTTATTACTTGATTGCACATGCTCTCTTTTATTTTTATTTTTCTCTATTTTTGGAAATCATGGGATTCTCAAAGAATGTTAGGAACTTCAAAGTCTCAAAGTGAACAGTAAGAAATTAGTAATAAAAAATGAAGGCCCAACTTTAAAAAACAAGTCTAAGCCTCTCAGTCCTAAAAGGAAAGCCGCTACCGTTAATAGGAATTTCACCTAGAGGTGGAGGTTTTAACTAAAAACACCAAAAATTATACAAGAAAAAGGCATTGGATTTATAAAAATAAAATAACCTCTTTAGGTGAATATATATTAACGATACAGATAATCGGTATAAATAGATAGCGGTCGATTACAGATAATCGACATAAACTGCTTGAATTCCGATGTTTGAATTTCATGTTTGTAATTGGATGGGTCTATTGGAAAATTTAGAATTTACAGCGATCAAAAATCATCCTCTGCAAATGTCGCAAATTCTGTTTTATCCATAAAAAAAACCTTGTTCTTAATTGAATATCATTACTTGGTTTAGAAAACGGTTCTTGTGAAGTAATAAAGTGAAATGTTAAATTAAGAATTTTGCTCTAATGTGTTTTATTTCGTAAATGGATCTGGTACTCGCTAAATCCGTCGGGGCCAAACGTCCTCTCGCTGGTGTGATGTGGAAGTTTGGAGAGAGGGTACTAGTGCAGGTATCTTATTCGTCATCTGACCGCGGATCAAAATTAGGAGGTTCATCCCGAATTAGCCATAGTGTTGTTTTAGAACGGGACGTTAACAAATTTAAACTAAACGTAGAAAGATTGGTAAGACCTGTTTTTCTAAGATGTATCAATTTTTTTTCCACAATTTTTGATAGAATCGTTAACGTAACTGCCTTGCAATTCTGAAAAACTTTGGAAATACGTGTTAAATTTTTCATAGGTTTGCTTTAATTATCTAATGTTTGTCGGAATGTTTTTACCTGATCATTAAACATTTCCACAATTATATTTTGCATTTTCAAATTTTGATGGGTTAATAATTAATTGCATGAAGGACTTTTTTTTCTCTTCAAATTGTTGTTTGTTGTTAGTAGGAGCTGTTATGTTCTTCTAATAAATATTTTGTTATCAATTTGAAACTTTCTTCTTACGTCAATGAAAGAAGAATGATTCACGCATTTGAATTTAAGAATTAGAAAGAATTAAGAATTTCATCTCTTGTTCTCCTTTAGGGCAGAGAGGATCTGTTGCTAGATGCAATCCTTTGAAAAGAACATAAAATACTGGAAGAACAGTCACGGAAAGAAAGGAGCCACCCAGCTTTATTCTATCATTTTTCATCCCAAAATCATAAAAAAAAAGTATAATCCGAAAGGAATTATTGTAAAATTTTTGAATTACGAATTTCATAAGGGACCGTTTATATACTGAAATAAGAACAAATTCCAAAATTTTTCAATAGCAACACCCATTTTTCTCACCAAATTTTTAAACATCAAAAGTTTTATCGAGAAACCAAATTTTATTAGCCTAGATTTATTTGTTAAGAAATTATGAGCTAACAAAATTTTGAGCCATAAATGTTAAAATCAAATTTTAGATTTTTATTCATATTTAAAAAAAATAATATAGTTATTTGTCCAAATTCTTTTTGCTATGAAAATATAAAGTATTTTTAAATAAAATATAAAGTATTACTCAATTTCTCGCATATTTATCATTAAAAATAAATTTTTAAATATGTAAAAATGATTTAAAATTAAAAGCTTAAAAATTTTTAATAATTAATTTAAATGGTAAATTTACATTTAAATTTGGGGATAAATCGAAGGACAAGACAATTTTATAGGGCGTGTAAAATTTCAGCCCATTTCTAAAAGTATATTTTTTGTTAAATTAAATTTTCTGTATTGCCTTTAAAACGGGACATTGAGGGGTGCGTTCACAAATTTTAAAATGTCGACAGCATTTTAATTGCTATTCAAATGCTACTACTGATCATGCATTTCTTCAATCAAATATCATTTTACATGTTGCTGTAATGAAAAAATATAAATGTAAAACATATTTCAGCCGTTGCTTGGCCGAATAGAAGAAACTTTTGAAATTTTAAATCTTCGATTTATTTCACCACGGGTGGCATAATTTACTTACAAAGAATAAGAAATACGTGAGTCTACATCGCAATACAAGAGCGATCATTTTACTGTGAGATTTTTATAGGGATTTCTTTGATACGTGTCGATTTAGGTAAGGGAATTTTAGGTATCTTTGAAAGAATGTTGTAAGTATTAAGGAATTTTATCTCTTCACTCGGAGCGTGAAAAAATGCTGAAGTAAGCAGTTTTATAGAGCCTGAGTAGAAGAGTAAATAGTTGAAAATTGATCAGAAAATAAGAGACCAGTTTAGAATGAAGCTTATGTGAGTTAAACTGACATAAAAATTTGGAAATTAATTAAGATTTAAATTAGATTTAAAAATATCTCTACATACATTTGGTGCTCTACAGGCCATACCATTTAAGCTATAGCTACCAAATTTGGTACATGTATATCTTGGAGGTCGGGAATGTGCACTTCGGGTCCCTTTTTTGAATTTTGAATTATAATTTTAGTTATTAATTAAAATTTAACTTTCCCGCCAAAAAAATCTTCATTTCCAAATGAGTAAGGTTTCAATTTTTTTCCCCACGCTAATGAGGTTAGGCTTAACATTTTTCGACCAATTATTTCAAACGATTCCGTTTATTTTCTTAATGTTTCATGCATTTAAAACTAAACATTGTTAATTAATCGATCTTTAAGATTCATTTTGAAGTAATTTTGAATTAAAATAAAACAGAATAAAGGAAATTAAAAAATTTTAATCTGCATAGCGTTACCCCAACTGGCGTAGAAAAATTCACGCATTTGCTTTACCATAACTGGGATGAAAAATGACGCATGTGCATTGTGTTCTGATTGTTGACAACTATTTTCAACGGATGCGGACTTGATTTAAATTATTTTTAGGTTAATTGTATGCTTTTGTAATTAAATTGTATTTATATCAGTTATATATATATTTGTATATGTTTATAGTTTTAAGTGCATCGTTTTATAAGTAGCTTTTTTACATGTTTTCGATCGATTATTTTAAACGATTGTGTTTAATTGCTTAGTGTTGGATGCATTTAAAACTAAACATTGTTAATTAATAGATCTGCTTATGATGAATCTGAGAAAATTTTGTAAACAAATTCTTGAGATATTACATACATTAAGAAAGATATTCTTTTGTGACAATAAGGTTTAAATGCTCACTCTGTTTTCAGTAATCATATTATAAAAAAAAAGGCTTCATTTCAGTAAAAAATATTATTATATTATTTGCAGATTAATCATTTCCATTTTAATTTAAAGCATAAATTCTACGGGAGCTAACAGAAAATAAGAGAGATACATATTATGTTATAACTGAAGGACTTTATAATATTATAAGTGAATTATATGACTATCAAAATTTGAAGTTTTAAAATATTTTGATGAAGAAGTTATTAAAGTAGGAGTTATGTAAAATATTTAATTATTAAAATTTTAACAAGCATTAAGATTGGCCAAAGGCGGCTAGTATTTTAATAATTGTAACTACTTTTACATGTGGAGAATCCTTGTGGCAAGCTAGAATTTTTACTTTTCTGCTTATGTAATGCCACTTAGGAAATATAAGAATTTTTTGAAAAATAGGAACTTTATTTTCTAATAAATACTTTACACTGGATTGTAACTATTTAACTTGAAAACTTACTGGCAAAATAATTTCTGTTTTATACATAATGAACTCCATCTGTAGTAACATTTTCTCTTTAGCTTATGAACATGTTTATGCTTTATATGTTCAAGAATTCTTTTAAAAGAATAAAAAATTTCATATAATTAATCTGATGTAAATGCAATTATTATAACATTGTATATAATCATAAAAGAAATTGAAGTCAGGAGATAAAAATTATCAGATCCTTTAATATTAATTTTTTGGGTGCAAGATATACCATACACATAGGAAAAACGAACGATTTTACATAATTTTATAAATTCATGATATACAGGTTTAAGTTTACCACTTTTTTTTTCATTGTAAAATTATGCATTTCTTACTTTAAAAGAAAAACAGAAGTGGTTTATAAAAAATTAAAAAATATAATAAATTTCATTCTACTTGATGGCAAGACGAATAAATATCTTCTAAGAAGATGAAGTTTTGTAAGACTTTTTATGAGTTTTTTCTTCTAAAAATCTTTTCTTCTTTTTAAGAATCCTTCTGATATTTTATCTCAAGAGAATTACACAAGATATCGAAAGAAATTCATTTTTAATTTATTACTTTTTTTAAAGATTTGATTAAAAAAAAACAAGAGATAATATGTGACTTTTTTTTAAATGTTTACGATCATTTTTTTTATTTGACCTCAATTATATGAACAATCGGGTTTTATAAAATAATTCTGTGGATGCATATTAATATCTTTTTTAAGAAGAATTTTAAAGTTTCAAGAACAAATGTAAAAATTAAATATATATCTATTTTAAAACTATTTGATATAACATTATCGTTTCTGTAAAATATATTTAGAAATATTATCAAGATATGTAACTTAAACACAATTTTTTCCAACTAAACTAAACTTGATTGAAACTAAAATCACAGAATTACAATCGTAGTCACAAAATCAAGTATATTTAAGTATCATTGTTTTGTTTTTTAAGTTATCAAGTTTACACACATCTGAAAGTAAAACAGATGTTCAACCTTTTCTGGTTTTAGCTCAATCTTTTATAGGTGCCAACAGTATAAATGTTAAATTCACGTACTAAATTTTATTAATCTAGTTTTCTTTATTTTGTTGTTATTGTGTTAACTTACATTCGAACAGTCGCACAGACAGGCTTCCTCTGAATAGGTTTTGCTGAAAATTTGATAGATATCTAAAATGTTTGTTGTAAAGACCACATACCAAATTTTATCCGTCTAATTCAAAGCGTTTTTTTACTATCTTCGTCACAGACAGACATTTACCAAAAATGTGTTTTTCGAACTCAGAAAAGGAAAAAGTTTCTTTAAGTTTCGGAAAAATTTCGAGTTCGAATTTTTTGACGATTACAATATTTTCTTTTCACTTTGTATCTGAGAAAGTAAAAAGTGTCTTTTGATTTCAAAGGGCTGTAGTTCCCCATTCGACTTGCATTCTAAATGACCATCAACAAGGCGCAAGATTAATCACTACAAGTGTGCGGATTATACCTAGAAAATATATGTATATCACAAGGCCAATTGTACTTTGGATGTTCACGAGCCAGACAGCTAAGAAATTTCATTGTTTTTGCTGAAGACTGAAAAACAAAAAAATATTGTCTATTCTAAAGCACTTGAATAATAAAGTTTTTTTAAAAAATAGAATAAATAATATTTATATTTCCTCTTCATATATAATTCAATTTTCAATTAATGTATTCATTGTCGACAAGAAAACAAATATCCTTCTTATATCCTTCCTAATTAAACAAGATAACTATTTCAAATTTCAAACGATTTTTCCAAAATTATTTCTTCTGCGGCAGCAACGAGCCGGTTACCAGCCAGTTCACTATAAAAACTAATTTAAAGAAAAGAGCAAGTCATGATAAAGAAAAGAGATTTATTTATTATTTTCTTAATATTGAATCAAATGAATACACTTGGTTAAAATTATTTTTGAGAGTGAATTTCAAATAAGTTTAATTTTCTTTTCGCTGCCTTTTTGGTCGTTGAGATATAAGAGGAATGCTTATTTCGATTGCTGATTTGGCTTCTTTGGCGCTGTTCGGACTCTTCTGTGTGTGAGGGCAACATTTTTTCGATGTCGGCTGCTTCTTCCCATTAGGCACTGAGCCAGATTTGGTTTTGATGGAATTCTGCGTGGATGAGACTGGTATGGAAAAAGTGACGCTACGTTTTGGCGATTCGACTGACTTGGTGGTGTTTTGACTCCTTTGGTCACCAGCTGGATGATTATGACCCTTTAAGGATATAAACAAAGAAAAAATTAAGGAACATTAGCATTGTAGAAACTTCGTGTTGTTCTTGCTTTTTTCATTCCCAGGTAGCACAGCCTGTTACACAATATTGTACAATATTGTACGATATTATACGATATTAATCAATATTCCATAATATTATACAATGTTACGAATTTTGATCAATGTTTTATAATATTATACAGTATTTGTATGCTACTAGGGTTTCTTTAAAAATTGAGTAATTAATGCTGAATGTAATAATTAGGAGGAATTCAAATTATTATTGCTTTAAATGTTACAGTTTTTGCATTGTTAAGGATCTGAGAAGTTTCATATCATAAAAAAATATTAACTTTTTAATTTTATCCAAATAAAATAGAGATAAACAGTCGGCTGCGGAAATTTGTTATGTATATAGGTTTGAAAGCTCATAAATTGACATAATTTAAAAGAAAAAGTCAGTATGATAAAGAAAAAAATTGCTAGTATGCAATATATGTAGATAGATAAGTATTTCGACCTCTTTTCCCCATAATCTCCTCTAATTCCATTAAAGGTGAAATTCTGAAAATGGAACAAGATACAGAAAAACTTTGAGAATCATAGCTTTCTAACAAAACGTC
Source organism: Argiope aurantia (assembly GCA_026543865.1). Taxonomy (NCBI): domain Eukaryota; kingdom Metazoa; phylum Arthropoda; class Arachnida; order Araneae; family Araneidae; genus Argiope; species Argiope aurantia. Next base: position 135,369 of record JAPMOR010043905.1, read on the forward strand.
ACAAGTTTAGGTTAAAAAGCAGGTGAAGTTAAAGACTGTTGAAAATCACTTGTTAGTACAAAAGTTTCGTTATAATGAGATGACAATTAATCTATCTTGAATTATTTTCCTAACCTGGATCATAACGCCAAGAGAGAAACTACTCGTTTGAGCTCATTTCAACTACTTTCCCTCCAGTACTGATTGATCTTCGATCGATCTCCATTTTTTATATCTTCCATGACAGGGTATGAAATGTTCTCCAATGTACTGAAAATTGAGTCCTAATCGAGCAATCGCCAAGATTCGCGAATATTCGGGATCTTTCATTTGTGCCACAATTATTGCATTGAAGATAAACCGTTTTCTTTTTTTCGTCATATACGTAAACGCGTAATTTTCTATCATTACGTATGCTTGGAAGGATTCTAAGCTTACACGAAATATCTATCTCTACTTATAACAAGAATGAATGTGTGTGTTGGTGTTCTATGGGTCAAATCATTTGACCTACAAATGCCAAATTTGGCATTTATATGTACCCCGAAAGGTATATATATGCATATCTGTTCGAGATTTTTTTTTGATAATTAAGTTTTTTAATTAAGGTTTTAAATAACTAAAAAAATAAGCTGGATTTGAGGGAGACGTGTTCCGCAATTACTCTCGATATCACTGAAAAAATTAATAATTTTTACACAGTTTCAATTTGTTTTTAAAAACATTACCTTTCTTATAATACCAATTTAACAGTTGGATGAATTTTTGGCAATTCTTTTCAAAATGTTTTCTTAAACTTTTTCAAGTTGAAAATTTGGCGCAGCAACAATGTATCTTTTTTGACTGATTTTCAGCAATAGCTAACATTGTTTCGATATTGAAACCGTTTCGATTATTTCATCAAATATTGAATCACGTGATTTTCTTTCTTTGTTGAAAGTTAAAGATTCTGTTTAAAATTTGAGAAATTTAAAAGATGAATAAAAATGAGGTTAATATACCGCGATTTTCAGAAGATGGATGAGCCGGATATTTACGTTTTTAATAGAATGGTGTGGTGTGATGGGAATGGCCTCCGTCAGAAAGGTTCATGTATAAAATGTACAGTACATGTGAAAGACAATTAAAAGAACATATTATTTTATGCCTGCTAATTTGACGATATCATGGAAAAGAAGCTGTATTTGAGAGATTTAATTGAAATTAAATAGAAGATAACCAGCTGATCCTAACCTGATCTGGTAAGTGAGAAATACGAAAGTGAAATTATGTTACTCTGAAAGTTACATTACAGTTTACGTTTTTAATAGCATTTTGATGTGGTATGACTTTATAAGGCTGATTCAGCAAACACAGTAAACAAAAAAGACATAAGACGGTACAATTCGGTAGTAATGGCGACCAAAAAGCTCAAAGAAAAAATGTTGCCAAATAATAAAAATATACTCAAGTGCATATATATATATGTGTGTGTGTGTGTAATGATATTTTAAACTCTAATTTCAATTTAATTAATTTCCAAGGTTTTATCTTAATTTTGCCCATACTAACTTCATTCTAAAAATCTTCTCTTGTTTCCTGATCTAAATCCACTTTCTGTTTAATTAATTCAATTGAAGTAGTGTAAAAATTACTGCGCAATCAGTTCTACGTATCAAGTGAAAATGATCTTTCCGTTGCCCTTTTCAAAGTTCAACACGTGTGTGTTCAATCGACACGTCGCCGGAAATCCCATGTTATATAAGACTTGTGATCATTTGTTTCGCGCCCTTCCTTCCTTATTTCTGCTTTTGCGTCGCGCTGGTGCGGACGTGCCTTGTCCGCGTCTCAGCTTGTAAATAATTATGCTTCCCCTGAATGGATATTAAAATTAATTTAAAAATGCAAAATGTCTCTTAGTGTCTTCGAACCTGCATTCTGCTGTGTGTGTGTGTGCGTGTGTGTGTGTAAGCTTATTTTGGTTGAAGCAGAATGCAGGTTCGAAGACACTAAGAGACATTTTACATTTTTAAATTGTCTGTCACAACTTTATGCTTAAAAATATTGTGAGGAAGAGGGGGATCTGAATATTAAATGAAGTATAAGAAAGTTAATTGGAAATAACATAAACGATATTTTTAGCGATTCAGTTGGTCGCCAAAAACAGCTGGTTATTAATAAAAAACACCCCATGTTTTTATTATAAAAAAGGACTCAGTTCTGTACATCAACTTTTCATATCATTAGCTGGGTATAATTCGGTTGTAACGGCAACCAGAAAGAGCCAAGAAAAAATTTCTCCAAATTTTAAAAATATACTCAAGTATCGAGTTATATATAATCACATGCTACATAATTTGAAGATTGAATCTCCAAATTGGCAAAAATTTCTCTTGGCACCTTTTGGCTCCCTTTACAACCGACAAGTACCATTAATCGTTTATTTCAGTCACTCATAAAACATTTAAAAAAATAAAACAAAACATTTATTAGGTAATAAAAACATATTCGCAACTCAATACATTATTGTTCTTGTTTCCTTCCAAAACATCTAGTTTATTCCTCTGTAGATGTTCTCTTTACAATAATAATAAATATATTCTGAATCGTATTTTTATCAGTTCCGAATATAAAATGATTAGATGTACACCAGACTTATCCTTACAGTTCGTAAATGACATTTTGAGATACTTTGTACACAAGATTATATTAAATAAGCTAGTCATCGCTTATAAATTTTAATTCGCTCATATACTCTTTGTGAATGAATAAAAATTTGAATTAAAAAAAAGCATTTGGAAAGAAACATTAAAAGAAATTTACTAATGTTCTTCATTTTTGCTTTTATAAAATCAAACATTAAAATCAAAAATTGTTGTTTGAATCTAGATATTTTTTGATAAATGACATATTTTTAAAAAATATTGTTGACTTAATAAATAAAGTTTCATTTTGAGATATCACATATTAAGAAATTTAAAACTTATAAAAATATGAACATTGAAAATTCAATCATTATTATTCATATATTAAAAAAGTGAAGTGAAATATTAATCATTTTTATACCAAATTTTAAATTATTAATTATAAATGTCTGCAGATTTCCATGATACTCATGAAATCTCCTCCCTTTAAATACGCAGACATTTAACGTTCATTTTAATCGCTCAAAATACTTCATTCAGCTGTTTATTTCATTTAATTAAATTAATCAAATAGTAAAATATTAACAAATTAATTAGTAAAATTAATTCTCAAATTAATAAAATTAACTTAAGTGATAATGTTTTCCTCGTTAAGTTCAGTAAACAGCATTGAACAAGGAAAAAAAAAACCGATGTTTTTTTTACCGGTTTTTCCGTATATTGTGCATTCATCGTGTTTTCAAACTTTTAAACAACAATTTATCCACTAAAAAATGTTGCATTTTAATGCAAGAACTTTTTAGAATATATAAATATGCGTTTTATGGATTGGATTATAATGGATTTGGATTTGATATGGATATTTTTTTTTGGCTATTTAATATGATTTGAATGAAAACGTCGAGAAATTCTGAAAATAGAAGGTATCATCTAGTTAGACATTAGAAAAAAATTGACCAATTGGGAAGCCAAAATTCGAAAAATAAGCTTTCCACTGATGACAATTTTATATTCATATAATGTTTTTCTCTATTTTTAATAAATTTCAAGTATGCCTATAATAATGCTTTTCAACGTTTTAGCGAAGAGATTTGTGCTCACTTGTTTTGCGCCAATATTAAATACACTTTTTTGGTATGTTATCGAGCTTCTATATAATCAAGAGAAAATTTTAAAAATAAAACAAAAAATAACGAAACAAGCCTAAAACGTTTTTGTAATATAATATTTCACACTTTAGGTTTAAATCTCTTTTGTCTCTCACATTAGAAATTTCCTTCTGTGAAATAAACACATTAAGATAAAAGTTAATGTGAAATAATCGCATTCAATCATAACAGAAATAAAGCCCCTCGGATGGTTTATGATGGTTAAAGTGTTTTATAGCAAAAGGAGAAGAAAAGAAAAGAAAAATGGAGGAAAGAAAAAGATTAGGAATTTGTTCTTGGACCATCTCTTAACTAGCATTGGCCTGAACTTGATCAACGAATGGCTCTAGGCAGTAAAACTGCCTGCTGAGTTTTTTTCACGATTGAATTTCTATGATTCTTTTTTTTTTTTTTCGATTATAGTTAATTCATTTTGAATTAATGTATACTTTTTAATAAGATTTCTTAGTAAAAAAAATAGATATACTGAGAAATGTATCTACAGTACATTCCCGAGTATCCGGTTCGCGACAATCCGGCCTAGTTTTCTTTTATCGTAATTAAATGAGGGAGGCAAGGCGTCTAATAAGTCATCTATTAAGGACTTTTTCAAAACCTAAAAACTGTAAGTTTTGACTCTTATAGTAGGTTACCTTTTCATATCTGTGTAATCATTTATCAGTGAAAAATAAATTCAGTTTGAGCCAATTTTCTTAAGAATTAGTCCTACGATTTACGTTAATGTTTTGTTTATGCTTCCTGCATTTAAGTTAGGTATTACAGAACTGATGTTAAAATGTGAACAGTTTATATCCATTAAATTACTTTTTTCTCTACTAAATTCTTGAAACATGCAGAGCAGTATATAAACATATATAAACTACCAAGACAGAGCCTTCTATTTTAAGTCGACGCGTTACCTGCAACTGCTTCTATGATTCACCGGGCCGCGGGTGCATTTACATTGCGATAAATGGAGGGCCTAGTACTCACTAAGAAGTGAGAAAATACGTATTATAACACTGAGTATAGGTATAAAAACTTGTGCCTTCTGGTATTGGTGGGCAAAGAAATGAATTCATAAAACTCCGGCCTATCCGGCTTTTTTGTTATCCGGTTGACCTTCCGCTACATGAGGCCGAATACTCAGGAGTGTACTGTGTTCATATAATCTATATTGAATTATAGATATGAATGCACTGAAACAATAATATTTATTCTAACGGCTTACACTGAATGTTTAATATACTTCAGTTCATGATTTATTTTCCATTTTAACAATTTCAATGAGATATTTTTTTTTTATTTGTAAGGAAAATTATATGAGTTATTTATCTTGGTGATATTATTAGTTTCTTTCTTTCAAGTGAAGAAAAAAATATCTGGAAATACACTCATTTTAATTTGAAGCTGGAGTTCGTTATCTTTGATATGCTAATTAATTAAAAAAAACGTACCTTTGTTCCAATTGAAGTATTTCTTTTAGAATTTCCATTTTTGACATTTGGCACGAAAACCCAACCTCCTGAACTATTTCCAATTTGTCTTATGGTAAGAGGTGTATTTTGGGAAGCTCCCTTCGATTTCTGTCGACTTAGAGGCAATCTTTCGCTGCAGTTTGGGCAACAATTGTTTTTTGCGTTTTCACTAAACAATTCCATCGAATCCAAGAGAGCAATCAACATATTCCAGCAGTGGGCCATAAAGCGCTTTCCAGCAGCAGTTAATCTTAAGAAGTAAGCATACCAATTGCGAATATCAAACAAGGCAAGGCCTATAGAAGTAAGCTCTGTCAAATCGTAGTTTACTGGACTGCTGCCAGCATCATCAGGCTGTGTCATGATTTTAAATTAAGGATTAGAGGTTGCACTACATATGTCTGAGAAAAAAAATTAAATGATGGAAACTGAAATTCTCACATTAAAGAAATATCGGAAAGCAGACATTGTTTGGGCAACAAAATCTTGGTAAAAATATTACACATTATTTAAATTCAAAGTAATTATTAAGTGATTGTTAAGGTATTTATTTCTAACATTGTTTCATTTTACTGTTAACCTTATCTTGCATTATTATACATCATCTCTGCTGATAACCAATGAGAGTTGTCTCTCTCAAACTTATTCTCAACTCTTGAATAATGGTATTATCCCAGAGAACGCCTTACATGGCATTAGCATACACTAGTTACAAAACATTGATGTGGATTTACCATTTTACCATTATCGTGTGATCCTTGGCGAGTTATTTGGTGATTAATCCCTTTCATGCGTTAATAGTATTCAAAAATCGAATTTGCATTTTAGACATATTTTTTCGCAACCGATAGAAGTATAACTTTGACACAAAATTGTACTTGCAGTCATCAATTCCCACAACAAATTTGATATATTTAAGTTATTTTTGAATTATCGCGTTTTCTTATTTCTGAAAGAACAGACCAACAGACAATCAATCCGTGGTTGGATTTGGCATTTGTCCGCATTATAGATGATAAATCTGCACACCGAATTTTATATATCTATCTCTCTTCGTTTTGAAATTCTTGTGTTAATTTATATTCGAAAAGTCATACAGACGCACTTTCTTTAAAATGAATTTGCTCACTATTTGATAGAAATTATAAATCTGGTCAAATTTCATCTATCTAGCTCAAAGAATTTTTGAGTTATCTTTATCACAGACAAGTGGCTGGACATTTTCCACAAATATGTTTTTCGAAGCCCATGAGGTCTAAAACGAGAAGATTCGTCTAAATCTCGTGTTCGAATTTTTTGACGATTACAATACTTTCTCCATACTACATACTTCTCTATCAAAGTAAGGTTTAAATATAAATTAATAGATATTTAATTTTAAGAACGTTTAATTGAAATAATTACATGTATTCATTGAAACAGTAATTCCCTTACGGTTTCTTTAAAAAGTTTGCACTTCCAATATTTTTTAATTTTCGCAACAAAAATAAAAATACGAATACGCTTCTAAAAGAAACTATTCTAAAGTTACATTAAAAAAATCGTTTGTTATTCAGACGTGTGTACTGATTGACAAAATTAACCAATGAATTATTTAACTTTATTTAAATGAATGTTCAACCTTATATTTAAAACGTTACTTATTTTAAATGTTACTTTACCTTATATTTTAACATTACCTACTGTTGTTGCATTTCAATATTACTCCTGAGCTTTCCAAATTTAGCAATGTTATAAGTTATTGAACGTTTTAAAAATTTATGACCCCAGCTGGAATTTTTTATATCTATTACGAATTAAATATTCTTCCTTTGCTGTGATGTAAAAATGTGGATTGGAGTTCCTCTTGTGTCACCCTCGTGATGGATCCAAATTAGAAATTTATCATGCAGTTTTGAGTAGCTACAGGGCAGTTTACATACTTAGTTATAGTTAATACAGGGTAGTTTTAATACTTAGTTGTACTAATACTTAGTAGTTTTAATACTTCATTTAACTAAATTTAGCGCTCACATCACCATAGAATAGGAAAAGATACATTATTAGCCCTTTGACAACTAACTGTTCTAAATTGAAGTACTTCGAGTGTGCTGCAGTCAGTTGCGATCGCTGGGGACTGAACACTTTTTCGAGCAATATGGATCTTGTCAGAGGGACATTAACATATTATAATAAAGTACACAACCTAATTACTATTTCTTTATCCACACCAAAAATGTATACAAATATTTTTTTTTTATCTTCAATGTATATATATAGTTTGTTTATTCAACACTGGTCAAGTTTTTAAAATACTATAATTTGATATTTATAATATATGTATTTTGATACTGAAAATTGGACAAGTAACAAGCAAGCAACGGGAATACTTTATACATAAACAAAAACTTTCTTTTAAGAAAGAAGAACAATAAGAAAATAAATAGTTCAATTGCGTATAGTACATCTCAAAACAAATATTAACAAATAATGGGGCGTTGCATTTAGTATACTGATATGTAGTTATCCCTCTTTCTTTTATGTTTTCCAGCAGACAACACATTTTCTTTGCTCAAGTTGCCTGCTGTCTATATGTCAGACAAAATGGTACGACGAATTAAAAAAAAAAAAAAAAGTGACCAAATAAACGAGATTTCATTCTTTTCTCGTTGCTAAGCAAATGAGTTATGAGATTTTTATTAGTGTTAGACATACACAATAGAAACCATTTCCAAACTTACATAAGTAAATAGCCAAAGCTTTTGCTAGAAGCACATATGCACTCATATGTCACAACAATGGTTTTTGCTGGATGTATATATGTGCCCATAGCCGTCAAAGGGTTAGCAAAAAGGTAGGACAATACATTATCCATTTCAAGGGAGGAAACAATGCAGTTCATATATTTTGAATTTAATAAATTCTAAAAAAGACAACAAAAGTACTTATACACAACTTTATTTACTTTCATTCTACATAGAAATGAGGTAATTACAAATTTCCCAACACAAACAAGAATAAAACTCTTTTTTATTTCTCAGGGGAAAAAAAATATAAAGCTGGAGATACCGCCACCGAAAAGCAGCTGCAGCTAAAATACAACACAACAAGGGAAAAAATGCACCGGTCACAAGTAATTCACAACAAACAATAAAACTTACAATGCCAACATAACTATCAAGCAGTAATATCTAAAACAAGATATGTGCAACTTCAAGAATTCATTTTCTAATATTTTGATTACACAAGAAAAACATTTCACTTAAAATTTTTGCAAGGAATGTCAACATTTTATTGTAATTATGTGCATACAATAAATTCAAGTCTTCCAAATTTGCAATCAATAAAACATGGCTTTAAAAAATTTTTGTGTGCCTTTTTTAAACAATTAAATATTTCCAAATGCATGGCATTAAAAAAATAATACATTTTTTTGAGAAGGGGAGGGGATATAAAAATTAGAATATTGAAAAAGGAGACTTTTTTTTTTTATGTTTGAAGCATTTGATTATATATCATATTCTGTTTTCCCCTCCATTATAAATGAAGCATGGAATTAAAAAAAATCACACTGTAAAAAAATGTACAAAATAGAACTGAATTTTTCTTTTCTAGAGAATTATAATGAATTTCTCAGTCACAAAGACAAATGAAAATTTCGGTGCAAGAAATTCTGTCGCAACTTCTAATGCAATTCTTGAGTTGAAATATTTATTAATTACATCGGAGGGAGAAAAAAAATTATGTATTTTTTTTTCTTTACAAGAATATTAACTGAAGGTTACTGAATATTCCTTCTAAAAGACAAAACATTTTTCTAAATAGCTTTGAAAGTTCACTGTAGAACAGAATGTATATCAACAGTAGAATAGAAGTTTGTTTCTTATTGAAAATAAAGCTATAGAAGAATTATGATTCATCAGAAATAAAATACCATTTTTGGATAAGGCACTGTTTAACTGCTCTCAAAGTTCAATATGTTTCATAAACAAACATGGAATATTAACATATTGCTGCCATTTTTCAAGTCTTTAATAGCTTTTTATCCTTAATGGCACATGATTTAACATGTACATATCCCCACCCCTTAAAAGAAATTAGCTCAATTACTTGAATCAAGAAAGTAAATATTGAGAAAGTAAATCAAAGTAATCAAAGAGAAAGTAAATAATGAAATAATATTTCAGGATTCAGACATGGCAAAATTTTACAATCAACTAACATTATTTAAACTCAACAAAGAATTTACAAATTTAATTTTAACACAAATTACAATCAGCACAGAAATAAAATTTGCAATCATTTATCTGTTTTATAACAACATTGGGGAAAACAATGTGAAAATTGAAAATGCAGAGTGATGTAAATCACATTTTCTGTATCAACAAAGACTGGGTAGCAGTTAAAAGTATATTTTATATCATTTCTTCTTTTGCCAACTGTCTCAAGGCTATACGACATTTTCAATTAATCAAATTATATTTGCAGAAATTCTATTTACAGATATTACAATCTTTAAAAAATATGATTTACAACTCTGCCATCTTCATACTACAATACAAAACACATAAAACATCTAAAAATTATGAAAGGGAAATTTATAATCTCCAAGTGTATTGAATTAACAATAAGAAGACTGAAACAACTTACTTTTGATATGAAGAAGACATAAAATTTCAAGACACATTTAATGTACTCTTATGCTATATTACAATGTAAATTTTGAAAAATGACAATAAACATGTATATCTATATACATTTTGAAATCTGTCACATTTAATTGTGCTTTATGAGGCTACAGGTGAAATTTATGCAATCCTTCAAACATTTATGGCAGTAAAAAGTTGGCACTTCAGGTGTTTCATTAAAGGTGATTGAAAAATGCATGCAATTATACATAGACTCACATAAAATAAAAATAACAAAGATAAAATAAAACAGAATTAGCATGAAAGTTGGTTCAGAAAATCACAGAGAGATATAAAGACTTTCTAAATGAAAAACTATTTCATTTTTTTAAAAAAAAATTTACATCCTATTTTCAAATTACACAAGGACTACTGGGAATAAAGTATAAAATTCTGTCTCATAATAAAATTACTAAGTCAACATATAAGTTAGTATTCCACTCAGCAAACTTCCCCATTATACCAATGTGAAGATATACAAGCTTAATTTTAACAGAATGATATTTATAAAAATTAAAACTTTGGATATTCAGAAAACTTTCTTTATCTTGGTAACAAAAAAATTCAGATTTCAGTTATCCTTATATCTAATATTCATTTATTTTTATATGTCTGAATACCATCAGATCTGCAGTTTCCAAGAACCCTTTCTCGCTATACAGTATGATGTGCATTTTGAATGGTAGTGTGTCAGTGCAAATGCCTTTTTGATTATGACTCAGAATTAAGAGGATTATTCCCAATAAACCTCATATTTACTTCAAAAGGTCATGCTGACTTAATTAGACAAATATGCAGGGTTAAATAATCAAATATGAAATGGAGATATTAAAAATTTATCTGAATAAATGAAATAATTTTTTTCCTTCAAGTTCTTAAAAAATATTTTAGTTATATTGTGGAAATTATAGCAATAAAAATTTTTATTTATCCATTTTAATAATCTACAAATTTATTAAAAATTGAATTAAAAATTTCAAACCAAAACTTCTACTTTGTAAAACAAAATGTTCCAGGTAGAACATATACAAGTAGAAAGTCAACAGCAGAATATGTTGAGCAATATATCCTAATGATATAGTGCAAACATCAATAACGGTGGATATAACACTAACTTTACAGCTTTTAAGAAGTGCAACACTTACTTCGTAAACTAATGATAAAAGCACATGAAAGTAATACTCGCTTTAAAAGCAAAGGCAGTTTGCATATACATATACTGTTTAGAAGCAATTTATTCAACAGAACAAAGAATAACAAGGGAAGTAGAGATAATTCTTATTTTTGAAAAATGACTGAAAGGCTAATTTTTTTTTCTTTCAAACCTAATTAGACAATAATTTTTAAAATCATTAGGTTTAAACATTTAAGAGTATAATCTTAAACATAGAAAAAAATCAAGAAGCAACATAAAAGCCATAACACATAATAAAAAAAAATTAAATACAAAAGGAATGTTTCAGGATTTTCTTTAATGGAATGTGATTTCAGTAGGAGAATCATTTTACAAATAAATAATATTTAGCTAAGAGACATATAAAATTAGAGCTATTAATTTTTGTCAATCTGAAAGATTTGTAGTAAATTCAGTGATTCATACAAAAGTATTTCTTATTTACTTTAAAGACATTTATTCAAAAATAATAGAACAAATAAAAAATTTCATACTAAACATCTAAAAATCAACAGACACAACATTCATTTTTAATAATAAAATTTTGGATCTTTCAAAGATACATCAACACAATTCAATAATTTGTATTGAATTTTTTTAAAATTTCAATAAACCGGTTTAATTTTCTTAGCACTTTCCTTCCATTTTTGCAATTATACAAAAAATAAAAGGTCCACAAGGTGGAGTTATCTGAAGCATACAGCCAGATCCTTTAGTCCAAACACTTAGGGCAACACAGAAGTACAATCAACATATTTTGGCATTGACAATGAAACTGTCTCCAATCAATCAATCGATACTAAAACATGTACACATATACAAAATTGGCACCAAATATGTTATTGACCCAATAGCACCAGTCTTGCATAGCACTGCATACTGAACTTTTGGTCACCTCGAAAGATATATAAGTAAGCAGAAAAAGTTGCAATCAGGAGTAATATTTCAACCCATTGAACAAACTGTAAGTAGACAAACCATCAAAATATCAGAAAAATGCAATTTTATAAAATTTAGTCTTAACTACATCAAAATTAATCATTAATATTTTTTGAAGAAAATGTGCTAATCACATTCATGGCAAATGCCCAATGGGAACTTTACAAAAATGAAATTTCAGGCAACAAGATTGTATAGAAACATACAATCTAAAGTTATGTTTCAATAATTACTGTTATTTACAGTTTATATTTTGATAATTGATATTATTAAAGAGGAAAAAATAAGACTTCAGTATTAAACTTTTTTTTCTTCTTTAAATGGATATTAACAAAGGAAAGAATGCATTTCAATTTACCAAATAACACATTAACTATTTTTATCCTTTGATTTTCAATATAATACAAGTTAACATTTAGTAAAAATTGCACTTTTAAAATTGACAAAAAATATCATTTTGACTATCTTTCAATCAGTTTCTATATACAGAGTTTTAAAAATATGTGTCTATCACAAGCATAGCAGAAAAAAGTTGTTCAATGGGTTAAAATTCTGTCTTGCTTCTTAAGTCAATAATCTTTGGGCAAGAGCAAATGAAATGTTTGCCACTGATAGAAGTAAAAAGTGTTTGAAGTGAAACTGTAGTATCGAATGAGTGTGATTAATGATCGCCACGGAGCAGTTCCATGAGGAGATTGAAACTGGGTGTATCGCCAGTTTTTTTCGTAGTCAATGAGTCCTTGCCCACTTGGCAGGCTCGTTCAAGCTCAGGAAGCCGAAGCAAGAGTTCACCAAATTTGCTTGGTTGATGAGGGTAGTGAGAAGCTGTATAGTTCTGCAGTGCTTCAAGGACTTCTTTCTGGCAGGCACGCACTTTGTCAGGTTCTTTCAAGCCATTCGCATCTAAAAATAAATTACAGAATTTAATAAAATAAACACATAATATAATGATACTATTCTTAACAATAATATAGTTACTCCATATACAGAGTATTACACCACAATTTTTCCATTCATAGCTGAAAAATTACTAAATGACCAACAATAATTTCACAAACACAAAAATTACATTAATAGCAAAACAAAATAAGAAAATGGAAACATTAATTAATGATAAATAAAACTAAAAATTATTTACACCCACACACATTAAATTAAACTACATTATATAATTTATATTATGTGATTTAATCAAAATATTTGTTGGGATTTATATTGAGAAAAAGTTGACAAATATTTATTCTCTATGTTTTTACCTACTAAACAAAATTTATTCATATGACTCTGCTGGAAGATAAGAACTAAAGTTAAAAAAATGTGTTGCTTTACAGATCAATATCCTCTTTTATTTTAGAATTAAAAGAGTAAGATACAAAATTAAAAATATGTTTCAATTCATTGCCAAGTCAAAAGGAAATAGGAAAACTTACTCATAAAAGAAATTATTGTTCTTAACAAAACTTTCACATATGTCATATACACAAATGTAAATAACCTCTAATACATAAGAAAATTCTTAGTTCAATTTTATTTTATCATATTAATGCAATACTAAAATTGTAATCTTGTCATAAATAACAGAAAAGACTACTATGATTGAAATTTAATTAAGAATTAATATCATTGAACAAATAAATGCTTTGGGTTCATTCAAGCATAAAAACTGAAATTTTTAATAAAGATTCAAGGCAATATTCATGGAAAATTCTTAATAAAAGCTAAATTATTACTATTAAACTCACATCAATTCAAACATAAAGAAATTTAGAAAAAATTTCAATAAATTAATAATTGGCTCATTAATAAATAAATTCAATAAATTATTAACCCACTCATTATCTAGCTAAATTAACAAAACCCTATTTGCCATTAATCCAATATTATATAATTTAAATTATCTGCATCATCTCTCTGATTATTTTCTTTGTATATGTATATTTATCCCATTTTAGAAACAAAAGAAAAGAAAAGGAAATTATACATCTATAATCTTGCTGCTTTCAAGATATCTTTATACCACTGATTAAGTACAATTTTAAGCAATTGGTTATTTAAATTAACCTCTCCCTCTAGGATGATGTACACCTTAATCGCAGTTTATACCATTTGTGTCAATGAGCCTTAAACATCTTTTGAAAATACAACATGATATCCAAAAACCACCAAATTTGTTTTTATTACACAATTTAATTAAATATATTAAATATGTACCCTATGTTTCTTTAACTCTTGCAATACATAACAAATGAAAAAATAATTCATTAAGAAACATATTTCCTTCCATGTTTAACGTTTTAATGAAAACCAGTATGCACAAAAAATATTGATGTTTCAGCATAATTGTTCTATACAAAAGACTAACTTACCAGATGTCAATAAGATGATCACTTTCAATGAAACATATTCATACTGGTCCACCTGAAGTCTTCTCAGATGCTCAGTCAGATTAAACATTCGTTCAATCACTGGACTCAATCCCATTGCCTGGGCTTGAGATAGTGTGAAAGATTTGTCATGGGATATTCTGATTTCATTGGGAGTAGACATGGATCTGTAACAACAACTGAGAAGCAGCAGTTCACACCATGAATTAATTAAAAGGGCTATCTGATCATCCATCTGAATATAAGAAAATAAAAGCAAAGTTAAGGTAACAAAACAACTTAATAAGAAAATAGGAGCAATAAAGAATGAATAACAATTTTCCTCAAGTACTATTTTAATTGCAAAACATCTGATGCTATTCTTAATTACATGATTATAAGCAAATAATGTAGATAATATTTTCATCATACTCTATCATAATTTATGCAAATGCATTACATGAAAAACTAATTTTATGTAGGAATATTTTTATTTAAGATATATACATATCAATATGCCCCCCTCCATTTTTTGAAAAAAAAAAAATACATGAATATTAATAATACAGGTAAAACAATCACAACTCTGCTAAAGAAAAAAAAAAAAAAAAAAAAGGAAACTTTAGATTTGTTATATTATTTTCTATACATGGACATTTAAACTAAATATTATAATACTTGCATAATTAATTTGTTTAGCATCACAATGAAGAAAATAATTGTTTATATTGCATCAGAATCATTTTATTCATTTTAGAAAGAACGTGGACACATTTTTACCAGGCTAAAATATGTACAAATGGTCTTGACCCATTAAAAGAAAAATTCAAAAAAGTTTCTAAACTTTCAAGATTCACAGTATTATGATTCTATATATCAAATAATCTATACTGATATCAGTTTCAATACAATTTGCCAAGAAAGTCTAATGTTTATATATCCATTCATGGAAATGCATTGTCATTATGAGTACTGCAAGTCATATTTTGGTTATGTAGACCTATAAATCCATTATTCATCAAGTTTATAAGAAGTTGATTAAGTCATTAAGTTTTGAAGAACCTGACTGCAGATCCTACCATGTCTTCTTCAGTCATTGTTTTTGAGAACCATAGGAAGATACTTTAAAAAAATAATATTATCTATTTTTTTTAAATAAAAAAAGAATGTTTGAAAGGAGTTTCAAAACATAAGGCAAGAAATCAAGAACTTTTTTCGGTAGGAAGTAATGAAAAATATCAGGTAAAGTGTCGTTAAAAGCAAAAACATCCATTTAGCTGCCTTTTTTGTTTTGTTTTTATATAAATGTACTGCACATAATTTAGAATTTACTTTAATACATCACATCAACAAACATCACATGTTGGTGAAAACAAATAGCAAAAGAACATGATGATCATTCAAAATAAAAAATTCATTAAAAAAATTTTTTTTAAAGGAGGAAAGGTGAAAAAAGAGGGGAGCTGCCAAACTTCAAATCCTTAAGCAGGATCATTATTACATATTAAATTTATAATAATTAAATAAAGAATTTTAATCATAATAAAGAGCTTTTATGAGTAAAAGGAAGAATAATAAAAACACAATTAAGATTATATGAGTAAAGTTAATTTTATCTTATCAAATATATTAATTTTATCAGGTTACTATTAGTGGGTTTTATAAGAGAAGCTCTTAATAGGAACATGAGATTTTATTCCATAAGAGAAAAGTCAAACAAGCTTAATAGAGAGTTCTTAAAATGTTCAATAAAAATAATACGAGAATTTCTTATAAATATTGTATAACAATTTCCTAGCAAAAATAATTCAATTTACAGAAATCTGAGGACATATTGAGATAAAATGAGTATTGATTTGAAATAAATAATAACGGAACAAAAAATTGCTTTAGACATACATAGAATAAAAATGAAATCTAATCAAGTTTATACATTAATTCTCTAACAAAATTTTCAATAAAATAAAATTAAAAAATTATGAAAGGAATGATCAAATGCTCATCACAACAAAATACTTTATAATTTGAATATATAATTTATGAATGTAAAAATGACACAATCTGGTCCAATGCAATAAATAAAACATTTAAAATAAAATTTAAGAATTTACCCCGATTTCACGAAAAAGAGGCAAGCTTTTACACCATTTGACAATTTTGTACAATCTATTGTCTGCAACATTACACAAAGTGCTGAGGAAATCTTGTTCACCGTCAGGCATTTTACAGGGTTGTTGATTATTAGAAGACCTGGATGAATCTCTATCTGTGTAATGCCAAAGATGTTCAACAGACAGGATGTCATGAATGAGAGCTGGAACAACAGGCTGATTTTGTTCATCGGGAGAATTGGCACCAGCAGACTCTAAAAAAGAAAAATTCAATCATTTAATATATTTTAAATAGACAATCCGTACACCAGTTTTTTACAAATGAAACATTAAAATTATACCAAAAATTAAACTGTATATTTATTCTATAAAAGTGTTCTACTGGTAGAAAAAAGTTATGCACTTGGACAATCAGCAGCAATTTTAAAGATTTGGAGTTCACTATTGAAAATCATATCAAAGCATATGTAGTTTGCAATGCAAAAATCACACAATTCTTATTTATATAGTATAGTAGATTATTTATTAATGCAATAATTAATCCTGGAAAAACATGTGTACCTAAAAATGTGCATTTTAAAGCTGATACTTGATTATATAACATCTTAATTTTAACACTGACATTTCTAATAATAAAAATATATTTGGCATATTTTGTTAAAATCATTCATCGAATGAGAGAATGGCATTGTTCAGATAACACCTGTCTGACATAGTCTTCTAACAATGCTAGAATTATTATGCATTAGCTATCAATTAACAAAAAATAAAATAATAAATTCATAATTGGGAAATTGAACATCTGAAAAGAGATTGTTAGAATTCTTACAATTCAAAACACATTTGATAGCAAGGCGATAATGAATAACTCCTCTTCCTGTTTCATTTAAAAACAAATTTTAGAATTTAAATAAGAATAAAACCATAAACACAGTTCATTTAATTTTTGTGAAATAAAACAATGTTAATCTTTTGCATGCCATTTAAACTCATGGTTTAAATAAAATAAGAGTAATTTATATTTTAAAAATTTTCTTTAAAAAAACCCTTAAAATTTCCATACAAAGGGCATCATTAGTCTCCCAGTTATAAAATATTTTTTTTATCAGTATTTGATAAATAATTACATGCATATGTAATACTTAAAAAGCCTGAATTAGCAACAAGAACATTATCGCTGAAGAATATTTTGATATATGAGAAATAATAATAACATGACATTTTTTTTGTGTGTGTGAAAGTTGATCAAAGTTTACAAGATTTTCATTTTGGTGAAGAAAGAAAAATGCTTTTTTAAGGAGGAATTTATCAAAACAAAAGAATGCATTTGGTGTTTACTAAATGGTATGACTATAAACATGGTAAACATAATAATGTGAAGAATACCACACATAATATCACATAAAATAACTGCAAATTATAATAATGTTTGAGAGCATGTTTATACAAAGCATTTTACTATAAACATTTCAAATAAATATCTTTTAAGGCATTAAATGATTTTACATGCCACCTTAACAACAAAAGAATAACATGGTATAAATCTAGAGCACTTTAGAATGTAATTAGATAACACGAAAGTATATATAATATTTTTGTGTGATAGAATAAATATTTGTGTGTATATAATAACACATTTAAAACATCCAAATATTTTTCCAAAAAACGTTTGTGGGGGGGGGATAAGATAACTGTTATAAGAAGTATTTTCCATAGTTATTACACCTGCAGAATTTTTTTTAAGAAAGTACCTTCTATACAGAATTTAATGCACACATTTGTAAATTCCAATCAGATTAAAAAATCTCCTATTCATTTTTATAAAAATGTACTGTTTGTTGAATAACTCCTAATATCATAAATGAGAATTACACTTAATTTCTCATAGTATAATCTTCTTCCTAAAATATTTATATGCAATAAATGTAACTTTCAAGTTAAAAATTAAAACTTTAGAAATTTTTAAAAAATAAAAAAAGCATTAAGTAAAAAAGAATATATATATATATATATATATATATATATATATATATACAATTTCAATGAGAGATTCAGCTAATTCATAGTACTATTAACTAATTTTACTATGACAGCATTAATTATTTAATAACAATAGACTAAATTCCCCATTTTTGCAGTCACAAATTTTTTATAACATTATTAAACTAAAATTTACTACAAATACAATTTAAGTTATTTTTACAAATAGCAAACAAGACATAAAAATGATAGAACATAAAGTCTATTTTATGTAATTTTTTTTGGTTGATATGAATAAATAGAATTGAAGAAAAAATTGAAATAGACTCTTACCTTTGGAAGACCTAGAAGAGGATTCCTGTTTGCTATGGCAATCGCTGGGAAGTGAAGATGGAGAAATACTGATATCACCCGTGAAAGGCACACGATCGTCACTCAGAGGAGTTGCAGGAAGAGTGTAAGAACACTGATAGGTACTACGGCCTCCTCTCGTACGATCTTCCCTGATGGCTGGAAATCAAAGACAAAAGAATTCATTAAAATGAATTATAAGCTGACATCTTATTCACAGTTGAGACCTACAATAAGATCAGTTTATCAGTTTCAGAACTATATTACTTATTATTTATATTTAAAAAAATTTATTAATCACAAGTCACCGATAACTTGTTTTAATGTTATGCATAAAATATACACTTTATTTGTATTCTATTTTTAATTAGCTAGATTTTATAAAATCGATTCAAATAGTAAATAATGCATTTCACATAACTGTATGCATGCTTTTCTCAATATAAGCCATTATTTTTTTTTTTTTTGATATTTTTCATAGTGGATAGCCAGTACTTTATTTTTAATTAGCTATATTATATAAAATAAATAAATGTTTCATTTCATATAACTAACTATAAATACAAGACAATTATGATGAAAATTGAGATATCCAATAAAAAGTTGCATCCACTGCTGATCCACATAACAAAGACAATTGCTTTTTTCCCCCCTCTAAGTTGGATATCCAATCTCCATTTTTTATGTTTCTTTCTCCCATTGAAAGTTTTATTTTTGTTAATGGATGAAATGTTACAAAACAGTCTATCTAGTACTATTTTTTTTTTAATTCTTTCACCATCATTTCAGAGTTAATGAAAAATTTCTATGCAGTCTACGAACATGAACTTTTCATACCAATCAGTAACAATTTAATTCAATATTAGTAAGAAAAAAAAAGCAGCTGTCAAATAAAATTTAGAAGATAAATAAAACCATTTAATAAATCATCAATCTTGAAATATTTTAATCCCAATCCCTCTGCATGTATAATAAATATAAACATATAAAAAATCATCAGAAAATTAGCTGATTTGTACAACATAAAGCAAAAAATTCCAGTCTAATTTTTCTTTGTCCATAAATTATAATTTGAATTAGGCACAGAGTAACTTTCAAAATAAGGTATATATACAGTATTTCACATGGCTCATAACTGTTTGCTAATTCTATTATATTATGCAATGGACATGGATTGGATTGTAGGATTTAATGGTGTAAGAGCAATATCTGACAATACTGCACCAGGTAAATGGTTAAAATGTATTCTTTTTAGGCAATGGATATGGAAGGAAAGGAATGGTTAACATAATGATCACTATGTATTATATTTATATTAAAAGATATTTATAATAAAGAGTATCTAAAAATATCTTGAATTTCCTATTCTTAAATAAGTTCAGTTACAAAACGAACTGATTTCTACATATTGAATATAAATAACTATAAAATAACTATTTTATAAAAAAAAAAAAAAGATTAGTAATTTTTAATAAAGAAAACAAAACTTTTCATTACTTACCTTCCAACTTCATTCCCATTCGAAGGCATTTATTAAACCTGCAGGCTGGACACTTTTTTCTTGTGCTGATAGATACATGACAGTTGGCACCTCTCAGGCAAACATAGTTCTTTTTGTTCTGAACAGTACGTTTGAAAAAGCCTTTGCAACTTTCACAGGAAAATATACCATAGTGGAAACCTGAAATTCTATCTCCACAGATAGGGCAAGGTCCACTGAGTAGCTGCTGGCGAGATATGCCTGGAGGGCCACTGAGTCCCAGAGGATTCTGGGACAAGTCTCCAAGTAACTGAAGCCTGCTATCTTCAAGATTGTCACTGGACGGCCTTCGAGTGGGGCTGGAGAAGTCACTTGCATTGGATTCATCAGAGGCACTGGAGTGAACTGAGGCACTGGATGCTGAAAAAATGCCATAATTTATCCATTAAAGAAATATATTTATGCCATTCAGAAAATACTACAGAGAATATTAACAAAAAATTGTGCTATTTTAAAAAGTGGAATATGAAAATTGGTTTCCTTCACTAGCAATTGAAGTAAAAGGATTTATAATTAGTTTCATGTGATAAAATATATGCAAAACATTACCAATAAAATCCAATGAAAAAATTAAAAATATCTTTCAAATAAAAGTTTTGCCATTATAATATTGTTTAATATCACCAGTGAATGGATTACTTCATTTTTAAGCTTATAAACTAAAATTAAGGTAAAGTAATTATAATATAAACTCACTTGTTGATCTTGGTTCAGGAGTTGTGTGTTGAGAAAGAGGCGAAACTTGACTGAGTCTAGCTTCAATACCAAGGTGATCTTGAGATGCATACTGATATGGTGGATGAGCAGATGAGCCCTCTGGGATACAGCTCTGATCAGGTGTGCTAGATCCAGGTTTTTGGAGGCCTGGGGATATTGATACATTGTAGGGACGGTGCCTAGAGGCACCAGAGCCGCTCAAGTGCCCTGGACTGCGAGCTGGAGAAAAACTGTCCAAATCACTGCGCCTACTCTGACTGGGGCTTTGAGATGGAGAAAAAACAGTACCCTCTACAGTAATGTGTCGGCTCTACAATAACAATGAAGGAAATAAATAAAATTCTTTTCATTCACAAATTGAATTGGTTATAAGTTTATACCTAAAATAGAAGTATACAATTTAATACAATCCTCTGTAGCATATTAGTTACTGCAATTACTTTTTGAATTGATATATATATATTGCAAATATTTTGAAGAAAAGATCAAATAAAATTTATAATTTTACATGATCTAAAATTTTTATTCTAGTTTAAAATAAATAAATTTATCATGTATAACAAAACTAAATAAAATTGCTCAACATTAATTATTTGGTTGATATTTACAAATTTGATTATTGAGCAGAAAACTAAGATGTAGCTTTTGTAGGAATTTTATGGAGTCAGAAGATTTACTTCCTTTGTACAATTAAATCAAGCAAACTGCCCATGTGGTCTTGACGAAGACACTGCATCTTACTTTATTTATAGTTGCTCAATTTTTAAGATTGCTAGGGAGAGGTTATTCCCAAGAAAATTTACTCTCCTGGATACAATGAGTTGATTCAAGATGGCAAAGCTGGCATGAATATAAATATAAAAGAAATATTAGGAAATCCATACTGA
The DNA here is from genome assembly GCA_026543865.1 of Argiope aurantia. Lineage (NCBI taxonomy): Eukaryota > Metazoa > Arthropoda > Arachnida > Araneae > Araneidae > Argiope > Argiope aurantia. The sequence continues at coordinate 157,327 of JAPMOR010043905.1, forward strand.
AGATCTTGAAGGTCACCTGATTTTACTTATGACATGGAGTGAATATGTTTCTTTATTCTCTGCAATTTTTTTTTTTCTTTTTCTTTCCCCTTCTGTATTATTTATTCTGGCTTGCTCTGTTATAACTTTTTTGAAAATTCGAAAGAAAAACTGGAATGAATCACGCAAGTCCTGAATGCGTGTTAAACTTATTAACTTTTTCAATAGTTTCAAATTAAAAAAAAACAAAACTTTATATTCTGTTATGTTTTACCAACATAATCTCATTTTAAGAATACTTTAACAATCTGGTTCATTTAATTTAAAAAGCAATTGGTAACTGGAGATCTAATAGTGATAGCATAGTGTTTAGGTATTGGATGTGTTAGCTAAATTTTCAAGGAGCTGGATTGTTCGTCTTGTTGAAGCAGTGTTGTTTCAACAGATCCCTCATAAGCCCAAATGATAAGCATAAATAAGTAGCACTTCTTGTAGCATAAATAAGTCTTCTTGTTATGTACAGAAAATGAATTAGCAAACTCTTCAAGGTAGATGCAATTTGAAATATAGTTTTCTATTGGTATTGATGTTTTAATGAATAATAAATAGGCACTAAATGCAAACTGTGTTTACAGGATCTGATTAATAAATGGCTCTACCCATATTTCTTATCAGATAGTCCAATTTCCACCAGGAATAAATCGACAATATTATTAAATAAGAAAAGAACTAATTTTTGAAATATATATAGTAAGAACTGCAGGTCTTCACTCGTCATGGATGAGACGCATATGAACGTGTATGTACACACACCTGTAAGGGACTGCCAGTAGGTGAGCAAGCTGATCCATCGCTGCTGTTCCCAGTTGTATGTCGTGATAACACTGGGCTCTGATTGTGAGAGTAAATGGAGGAAACGCTGCTCACATATCTGCCCATTAGAGGACTTTGGCTCGGAGAATAGGAAGATCGGGAACTAGAGCTGCTGGTGGGACGGGTAAGGATGGGACTGGGTGTTTGGCTGTATGGACCACTGTAGCTAATTCTGCTCTGGGCAGGACTCTGGTTATTCACAAGAAGAGATTCTGAAGGAAGAAAAATTTATTAAAAATTTTGTAATAAAATAGTATTTTGTAGTAGATATATATTACCAACACCAAAAAACCAAAAGTTTTATAACCCTACAAAGCAAATAAATTTACTCAGAACATCTATATAAATAAAATTAACAATATGAACAAACAAAAATGATATTTTAATAATCAGAAAATGATAGTTCCGAGATTAGAGTTTCTAAAATTATAGGTCTCAACTCCATGTAAAGTCATGTGCATTCATGTCAAAATCACAAAAATTCCCAACAGTGTATTGCTTTTTTATGTTAAATTTTTAATTTATTTAAAAAAATTAACAATTTAATTTAAAAAATCTATCTTTATTTCAAAAATTTCATTAAAGTTCCAAATATATCAGTTTTAATTTTTGATTTCCACTAATCAATAACTCTTGCTATTTTCTCATTTACAAGAGGACAGAGATTACAAATAATTTTTCTTGTACAGATAGGATATTAGGACCCCCCCCCCCCTTTAAGTAGATGAAAGGATAATATTTTAGAAGTCCGATTTTATAAAATTAAATTCTTTGAAAGACAGATGAAACATTTGTTGTTATAATTTATGAAAATGAAAGAGAATTAAATATTTTTCAGTTATATTATTAAATACTATATTAAAAAAAGTTATCACTTAATGAAGATTCCAATAAGAAAAGATACAGCATATGTTAAAAAAAATTACTTCTTGTAATTACTTCAAGATACATATCATAAAATATAATTCTCATTTGCATAAAAAGTTGCAAAATATAAAGACACAAAATAACAAAAATGCATTTTTTTTTGATTCCGTAAAATTTATGAATGTTAATATTTAATTTTAATATTAGGTTGGAATTTCAATCCTTTCTAATCACACATATATTACAAGACATTATATTCTGACTAATAGTATTATAGATAATCTAATAAACAGAAATGGCAAGTATGAAAATATGCATTGAAAGTATTGTTAATTATGAAAAATATATATAGATTTTGCATATACGAAATTAAACTCATGAAATTAATAAAAAATACTCTAAGAATTAATTCTAGTTTATCTATGAACATATATCTGATTTGTCATACTTTTCTCCTCATTAATATAGATTTATATTTACAACTGAAATTGAATCAGTCAATCAATTGTATCATTGAAAACAATTCTGCAAAATAATTATCATTCTTTGACTGATTCAAAATGCAGTAAATTTCCAAAATAGAAATGATATCTAATTACCATACCACAAGCAGTCATTAAAGAAATAAATTCAATTTCATTAAAATTTTGTATAAAAAGAATTAAAGCTTACCGTAAAGGGCACTGTGGGCATGAGGAGGACGGTCATTGGTCTGAGCATGAGGGAGATATGGAGAAGGTGAGGAAGGTTTGATAAGACTTATCGTGGTGTGAGGCCCAGAAGAGCTGGCTGTGACAGATCCACAGGTGCCAAGGCTGTTTCGTACGGTTATGATGGACTCATTTACTTCAGATGTAGTTTCATTCTATAAGAAGGGAAAAAAAAAAGTATTACAATGCATTGACAATACATGTTGTCCAATTCTGTCATCCAATTCTGATAGCAATATCTGGAGTGTAAAGAGAATGAAAAATTCACAAGTAACGTTTTCAAATACATGGCAGCAATATTAAACCTCTGATTGCATAATTTTTTAAAATCACCATTGTGAGGCAAAGTTTGCAAATAAGTTCAAATATTTTTTTAACAAAGTGAACTGATACTATATGTTGCAAGATAATAATATGATAAAATAAAAACCTGTAATCGTACAAATAAACATCCTAAACTGCGAAAAACGGGAGGGGGGCAATAGCAAATGAATGATTGCCAACCAGCAGATACCGCGGGATAAGCAGCTGGATGGTTAAAAACAATAATATTAAGCATACATATAAAATGTCAACATACGTGGGACAGAAATCGCTCGTATTACTTTAGCTGAATGGAAACGAACGTTTCAGACTACTTAATCAATATTTTACGTGCTTACGCTTGATTCCATGTTTCCTTAATTATTGAAGTTGCAAAATGTTATTAGAAATGCTTTGAAGGAGCTATTCCATTTAGTTAGAGGAAACAAGTCGTAAAAGAAATAGACGTCAAACAGAAAATTAATAATCGCTACGATAGGCTTGACCGTCACTGATTGGATAATTGCTATGATTGAACTACTCCATATTAACATTTAAAAAGTCAATTATTTGGGTGAACAAATTGGTCACCAAAAGCAGATAAGTCTCTCTCTATATAAAACGCTAACGTACGTGATCCACAAGTATCTCTTCTTACTTATTAATGAATGGCAATAGTCAAATGTAAACAAACTGGCGTAAGAATTTCAGACTACTTCATTGAATTTCTTTACAAAAGTATTAAACTCGGCGATTCATTTAGGTAATTAATGGAGGTACAAAGTATTACTAGAAATATTTTGGAGAATGTTATCGCGTCAACAAAAAGCTCATTGTTAGAGGAAAGAAGATATAAAAACAATATAAACGAATATTAAGGCTTAAAATAGAAAGCTTTAGCGATAAGAAAAAATAGTGATTACCTGTCTCCAAATGGGTAATCATTATTACTTACTGTGAAAATTGATGTTCGCATCTTTTAAAACAATTATCATCAGAACGATCACTTTTCGAACGGGGGAGGATCCATTGTTCGTACAAGAGGTTCGTCGTCAGTAGCACTTTTCTATCAATGAGTGGTGTGGTATTTTTAGAAACTCTTTGGTTGGTTTTTATTTTTGCATAAAAGTACGCTGAACGATGACCGAAATATTCAGTTAGTTTGGAATGGCATTATGTTTGAAGTCTCAGATAATTCTACAAAAGTAATTTCAACTTGATAGTACTTCTCCTCACTATACATCAACTATAAGGAGGTGGCTGAATGCTACATTTCTACTCGAGTTGGTTTATAAGGATGCCTGTTGTCTTTTATGTATAAGTTTGCTTGCGTTCTTCTGAGGTGCTAATCTCTATAAATGTCTCTTACAGATGCAGCAGATCTTTGCCGAGAAATTCAAGAAACCTGTATTGATATCACAAGTGATGAACTGACATGCGTATCTTAAGTGCTGTTAGAAAAATTTTAACTTTGTACTGGCGTAGAAGGTGTTCATGCTGAACATGTTTTTAAATACTTTAATTAAAGTATATTTAAATATTCAATTAAAGTATTAATGGGAGACCATTTTTCAAAATTCAATGAGGGTTGATAAAGCACTGTGCAAATACTGGCTTTTAATACATTTTTGTTTATGTATATTATCCTCGAAAAAGACAACGAAAGGCTAGCTCAAACATCAGTTTGAGGACTGAAAAATAGTTTGTCAATAAATTCGCCTTTTAATATTTCAGTATATTTTACAGGGGAAAAAATGAAAAATTGTGTGCTTATAATGTAAAAAGTGTTTAAGTATCAAAAAAGCATTTTCATCACTGACATTTTTTTCCCAATGGGAGACGTGTAAGCTTTTTTTTTAACTTCTTATTTTTAACCTTTCTAAAAAAGCAGAGTTTTTATAAATTTAGGTACTTTACTTAGAAGATGTACTTTAAAGTGCTTACATGCATGAGAATGACAGACGGTAAAAACTTTGATGGATTTGATTCAAAATTTAGTAAGGATCCACATTTCAGATGCTTAAATTTGCAAAATATTTTATTTATCCGAGTTGTTTCATTTTGGAGTTGTCGTGTTTATATGCATGAGAAAATAATGACGGACGGACAGTCGGCCCTTTTTCGGATTTATACAAAATTAGATACGGATCTATACTTTAAATGTGAAATCTGTACACCAAATCTTATTCATATAATAACTCTTACTTTTCCGTTAGCCGGGGACAAACGAAAAATCGCCATATAATGTAGAATTCCGCCAAATTTCTTATGCCAAATTCGCTTTGGGTTCACAATCCATTAGCCGTGGGTAAGCGAAAAATCGCCAAATAATGTAGAGTTCCGTCTAATTTCCTACGCCAAATTCGCGTTTGGTTCACAATCCATTAGCCGTGCGCAAGCGAAAAATCGCCAAATAATGTAGAATTCCGCCAAATTTCTTACGCCAAATTCGCGTTTGGTTCACAACTAGCGACATTTGAGCCCGGCTAACGGAAAAGTACCAAATCTTATTCATATAACTCTTTATATTTTGTAGTTATCATGATCACCTGTACTGGAACAGACAAAACTTTCTGCGA
>JAPMOR010043905.1:167637-186861 GCA_026543865.1 Argiope aurantia
GAGTTATTTAGAAGAATATTTTACTTCCGAATATCGCTGAAACTGAAAGCAAATGAAAGTGTACTTTCATTTCATAAGTGTTCAATGGCGGATTTTTCCATGACATAAAAGCAATTGCCTACAGCAGTTGGGATGAGGTGGCGTGCGCAGGCAGATATCGATTAAAAAGATGTTATTCGTCTGATTGCCAAAAAAATAAATTTGTTAAAAAATGCAAATTCTATGAATTATAAAATATTAATATTAGCACTGTTCAAGCATAATTGGTTGAGTACTGATTTATTTCATAATTCACTTAATTATTACAGCATCTATAAATACCAAGCGCTTGTTTCGATGTAATTGTCCGCAAAATGAATACTGAACAGTCATAGTAAATCTATAAATAAAAACAAACAATTTCACAAATTTGCCAAAATAAAAAAATAGGCCAGTTTACTAATAGAGAATTCCAATAATGGGCACAACCTAGGGCCGCAGAAATTTTAAATCCGCCACTGCAGATGGTGCAAAAAAAAGAAGCAAATTTTTCCAATATATAAGTTATATATACATTCATTAAGGTATTACAGTATTTATAAATACCAAGCTTCTATTCAAATATAATCGTCCTTAAAATGAGCTTCAAAACGGGCACAGCTTAGGGTTTCAAAACGTTTAAATCCGCCACTGCAGGTGGCGCAAAAAAGAAAGTACAATATAAAAGTACAATTTTTACAATATAAAAGTTACACAAATTGCTTTTATTGCACATCATGTCAGTATAAGGAAAGAACAATTTTATATTGAAACAAACTAAGTAACAATTTTTTACCCCGTCACTTTTATACAAATTAAAAAAACAGAAATGAAATAAGGCATGCTTATAGGTAACAGACGCGACGAGACGGGACATGTAAAGCGATGCCACTCAAAACAAACGACTGTGTATCAATAATAAACCTCTTTCGTCCCCCCCCCCCCCAGCTGTGAGGAGAAATAAAAGTGTGGGAACACAACGATGTAGATTTTTACTTTCCCACCGATCCAGAAATGCCTAGGGGGAGAGCCAGTTAAACAAAAATTAAAAAGGAAATAATAATTGTGAAAAAAAAAAATCCTATAACCAGGCACCGATTTGAAAGGGAGGGAAGGGGAAGGAGGAGGCCCGGTCAAGGTTACCGCGCGGATCTCTGGGAAGGTAGCGGGCTAACGACCGAGAGGCCCGAAAGCGACTTCTCACAGGTCGGAAGGGTTTCTTTCTACAGCCATAAAATGTTGAATTTTAAATTGCAAACGAGCTTTAAAAAACAAAAGAAAAAAAATCTATGTTAATGGTTTTCACGCGACTAATTATTCACCATACTGATAGCCAAGCACGTCATTAGGTCGGAATTTCTCATTGTATTCAAGAGAAAGAAAATAAACAGCCGGATAAAAAATATATTGAAAATATTAGCAGCGCTACACAAACACCAAAGCTGGGTTTTTTACAAACCGGTTCAAAGTTGTTTCGAAAATCCGAAAGCGAAATGCTTGGTTTCTGTATGACATGAAATTGGTAAATTCTTAAACCACGATTTTGAATTTAAAAAATCTTGGAAAAAAATGTATAAACAATTTTTCAGTTATTTTTCCGTCTTTAAAAGTTTACACAGCATATTTATTATACATCTTTCAGAAAAACAAACCTTGATTTTTTTAAGAAAATGTTTTGCGTGCTTGAAGAAGTGCATCTGGTTAATTCAGTTGGAAATTTATTTGCAAGCAAACTGATGGAATTTTATTTTTGCTAAGTCGCAAAAAGTAGTAGGTAGAGAATGATTTTCGCAAAGTAGGTAAATGGAAATTAGATAAACAGGAATAGCAAAATTTTTAATAAATTGCAAAAAAAAAAAATTGTTTTTAAATTAAACAAACGAAAATAGACAAACAATTTATTAGAACCAAAAAAGCTAAATGCTACAGCATTTGTACCTGAAAGTGTTAAAATAAAACCAGGAAAAGTTAAAAGAAAAAAAGTTAATTCAAACTGCTGTTTTTAAATAAAATTACAGTGTGTATACATCTAACTTTTGCTAAACAAATAAAATAAACAAAGACCTCGATTTTTTTTTTTTTGGGGGGGGGGTTCTCCTTAAAAAAAATCGGCACCGGATCGAAAAAGAGTCTATTTAAGTTAAATACCCTAGACTGCCCCATTTTCGACTTATTAGTCTGAAAAAGACTGCTTTATCTGAAAAAAGATTAATTAGATTTTATTTCTAAAAAATTATGTTCTAAAAATTCATTTGACCAGCATTTACTTTATATAAAACGGTACTCATTCTTATGACCAATGTAGGTTAATCACCTAAAGGAAAAATAGTAAAGTTAATAGTAAAGTACTGTATTTCTGCCTCTCGTGCACTTTTTTTTTAATTCTTAAAATTTTCTGCTTTGTGTTGTCTAATTTTCAAAAATTTTGTTCAAAGCACCTTCCAACTCCTCAAAACTAGAATTCTTCATCATACAATCAGGCTGTTTCCCAATTTAGATTTAAAAATCCGCTTTAGATAAATGGGATTTCTGAAAATTAGCCTTTTTTGAGGGAGGGAGCATCAAATATATAAATTCTTAATGTTAATCCTTTCACCTAAGAATTCATTTGACATCCTATTTGTGATATTCACTATTTTAATTCCTATAATAATATAACAGCATTTCAGATGTTTACGTTCTAAATTGCTTAATATTTTCAATTAATTGCAAATTTTAAATTAAAAATTAAATAAATCGATGCACGAATCAGACTCATTATTGTATGCGAAGGGGGTTAATACATAATCGGTCCATGAATCTACGCTACAAGTTTGGATTTACAGCACAGCATAATGCAGAAAATGATCGATTTGATATCAACACATAATTTTGTATTCTTCTTTTAAATACAACGCGAAGAAAAATCATTAAAAATGAAAAATCTGAAAAAAAATATACCGAGTTAAAATTAATAATGATGTTAATGACTTAAAATAATCGAGAATGTTTTAACCTTCAAATTTCCGATTTCCTTTTAAGTCACTTTATTTCGATATAACGTTAACAAGTGTAAACGACACCTGTAGTTACTAAATCTTATATCAGATTTGATATATTTAAGTCACTGCGTTTTTGAGTAATAGCGTTTGCATGTTTCTAAAAGTATAGACCAATAGACGGCCAAACACCTGTCGAATATGGCTCAAACTTTGACAGGTGTCTACACTAAAGATATTAAATCTGCGCACCAAATTTTATCTATCTATCTCTTTATTTTGTAGTTATCGTGCTAATCTAAATTCGAACAATTGGACAGAAAATTTTCCTCTGAGCGGATTTTGCTCAAAATTTGATAGAAATCTACTAATTTACTGTAAAAACAATATATTGTCTAACTCAAATTCAAGGAAATTTGAAATGTGAGGATTCGTCAAAATTTCGAGTTCGAATTTTTTGATGATTACAATACTTTCTTAATACTTCGTATACAAGAAAGTAAATAAATAAATAATAATAATAAAAATCTATACAAAACAAAAAAGTTTTAACAAAGAAAATGTGCATTACCGATATGACATTCTTTATCAGCAGTGGCGATATATTTCATTTACTGGTTTTAAGAAATAAATTTCAGTACCTTCACATCCGTACTTCAAATTTAATTCGCAATCTGTCGAAAACCGAGATTTTTCATTCAGGAAATGGATTGTGCTAGCTTAATTTCCTTATCAGGATTTAATGCAGCTAAAAATGTTGAAATTAAAAATTTGGTGATAATATTAAGGACTCAAAATGATTATCGTTGTTCAAGACATTTTATACTTGACGGCTGAATTGTAATTTGACGATTCGGCAGGCTTCTCCAAATGAAGATGCGTTTTGTAAATTATAGTTTTCTCGTAGTTTAAATAGAATAATTTTGAAATTTTTTATTTAATTACATTTTTATCGCCTGCATATGATAATGCCATCTGCAATGAGTGGGATATACTTAATTTTTTGATTCAGTAGTATCGGTTATTTTTCTACAGCATCAGTTTGGGTTTTATAAGAATTTCTGATAATCAAATCTGAAGTACTTTATTAAATAGAAGCTAATTTGGAATGTCTCAAAACGTGTTTAAAATCCATTTTTTGTCTTCTTTACCAAAATAATGTATTATTTTCATTATTTATTTATTATGGAAAATTATTTTCTCCTGTTATTATGAATCAGATAAATATGAATTGAAGAAATTCTATAAATTATGGTGCTGCAGAAGTCAATAACTGTCTGACAGAATAATTTTGGTAGAAACACGCGCGTGCAAGCCAACGCCTTTTCTTAAAATTAAATAAGAAAGAGGGCAAAAGAGACCATACGCCGTTCTCACAATAACAATGTAGGGTATCGATCTACATCTTCCGGTCAATGTTTCCAATCAATTTGTGCAAGTGAATTAAAAAATAAACGTAAAAGTTTTAAGTCCTAGCATTCTAATATGCAACATGATAATGCTATTACTATTCAACATAGTAATATTGCAATATACGATTTTTAATTCGTTGCTTATTCATTGACTATTTGCCTATATACTGGGATGCTATATTAATGGGTAATACTGTATCAAACTGATATTTTGAATCATGTATGAAAGTGTATAAGGTACACAAAATTTATACAAACTAAGAGTATCAGGTATTGGGTATCAATTTTTCTGGACTCGATACCGATTGTTAAACTTCATGACGTCATTCGTTTTTGGTAACATGATGCTATATTAATCTGATGCAAAGTATTAGATATAGCCTAGTTCGTCGTCTTACCTTGGCGATTCTTAGCATGCCCCATAACTTTTTGACTTGATATATATTTCATCTTTAGCCGTTACTACCCTTTATCCCACATATCAAGGAAGAATCCCCACGTTCTATACTAAATATATTGACAAATTTTCCTTTTCTCTTTCTATCCATTCATAAATCACTGCCGAAACCAAAGCCATCGCCATATCATCATTAGTATTTCTTCCGAAGAAGCGAAATACCAATTTGAAATCATATTCGTATCAGTTTCAGCTGCGAAATACCAATTTGAAATCATATTCGTATCAGTTTCAGCTAACAATCTGGTTGCATATATGAGAATCGATTTGAGAATCCCGTTTCATTTCAATGGAAAAGAATCGGTTACTTTCTGTAACGGGTAAAAAGAATGAGCACAACTGAATATCATTATCAAGTTGTACCTGATATAGCAAAATCGGTTGGCCACTTAACCTATTGACAACTACGTAATTTCTTGCTATTGGTTTTTAGTATAAAGACAACATTCGCAATTTGTATTCAATCCGAAAACACAGTGTAGTAAACTATATTTTTTATTAACCAATATTTTAGTTAAATAAATAAATATTTCAAAATAAAACTAAACCGAAAAAGTAGAAGGGAAAAAAAAAATTAACTACAGCAGAAAATGGCGATTGTGTTGAACAATTATCTAAGACCTGCCGCATTTGCCGTACACATACGTCATATACATACATACAAAATACGAACTATAGAAAAGAAGCACTGAGTTTATGCATTAGGAAATACCCTTTAAAAATTTAATGAATTAAACAAGAGATTGTTATTTTATTAATTTTGCATTTACTTAATCTTCGAATATTTATTCATCCTTATCTTATAATTTCTGAGTGTTCTTGTTTTTAAATTTCAAAACAGGATAAAGGAAAATTAAAAAACGTGAATAACAAAAATTGCAATAATTAGAAGTTTCATAAGAAAGCTTTTTATTTTAAGAAGCAGAATATAATAATCATAATTAAAGTGAGCCTACTCAAACTTATGTAGATACTTTTCTGGTTGCTACATTTTGGTGTACATAAAATTTCAACAAAATATATCAACCATTAGACCATAAGGAAAAGAAATGTACACACAAAAATTAATAATTCAAGTGTCGAGTATCGGATGAAAACGTAAAGTAGAAAAAACACTAATCTCAAACATAAAACTTTATATAATCACACCATTTATTCAATGTGCATTTAATTTGTGTCAATCACGGGTTCAAAGCATCTTATAGTTGTCCAAAAGTAACTCGAACTGTTTCTTGAAGAATTACAGCAATATGGCGTGTAATTCTAGCTGCCAATCCAGACAGAGTCCGTATACTTTCTCCACAGAGATGATCTTTCAGATATCCTCACAAACAGAAATCACAGTGACACAAATTTAGAAAAGGGGACAAAAGAGTCAGAAAATGTCTCAAAATTACCAATGCAAAGTGGACAAAAAATAGTTCTATCACTTGTCGGTCAATATAGGATGTTGAGCATCGAGCAGGAAGACAGTAGACCCTAACTATTTGCATTGTAAGGCAGGAATGGTTTGTCGCCATAAAGTTGACAATAACGTAACCAAAGACGAAACACTCTTTAAACCTTGAGAAATATTCTCCTCAAAGAAAAAGGGATGAAAATGAAATCAGCAACAATCAAGTCATACAGTAATCAGAAAGCAAAGGTTATTCATGCACAAAGTTAGGATGTGCAGTACTCAATATATGATCGTTCTGTATTGAGTACTTCACTTATGGCAAAATGTGTTTCATTTGATCAAAAAATGTTTCAAAGCCATGCATTGCCGATGGTTATTCTGGCCAGAAATTGGTAAGCAAAATCAATTTTTTTTCCGACTTTTGGGGGCGGAGCTTTTGTACAATGCAGATCTTGTATGGATATCACTTTAAAAGGAATTGCAGAACCTTTCGTACTGTATACCAAGGGAGAAACAAATTACGTGACACACTGTTTTGACACTTCTCAAAGATTATTGGGAATCGGATGTGCTTTCAACCAAAGCGATAGCGATTTTTCCATATTTCCATTTGAAGTTTGTTTCCGTTCTCTTCCTAGCAGCAAATATAACTCTCCAGTCTCTTCAAATTTAGTAATCGTCTTTTTCGGTCCATTCTCCGACATAGGATTTTTTTTTTTTTTTTTTTTTTTTTGTAGGCTTTTCAGGCATCAATATTCTCAGAGCACAGTGAAATTGTTTTTGTAACACTAATAAAGCAACTTGAGAAGTAAAACTTGATTTTTCTTCCCTAAAGGCATGGTAATATTTTGGCTACTAACATTTTAAACGTTCCTAATTTGTGTACTTTTTACATTGCATGAAAAGCATTACCTAAAGGTAAAAAATTTAAACGATTATTTTTTAGCGGTTCTCTTTTTCTCATGGCCTATGTAATGGATAAACCAAATCGCAATGAAGTAGATCAATGGGACCAGGCTCTACGTAGGTCTGAATAAGGTCACTTTATAACTTATTTGAATCGTACCGCAACTGACATTTTCAAATATCAAATTCAGATATTTCTTACTTAAAATATTTTAGACTACAAGACCTTTAAAATTATAATTGTTCAAATTATTTCTGTATAACTTGACAAATGTATCACTTTTTCAGAATTTTATACAAATTATATCCTAATGAGGCTTGAGGTAATTCAGTCACGCTGAAAGCGTTGCTGGTTCGGAAAACTAACTTCAAATATCAAAATCATGTATTATCTCCACACCATTAACTGCGATAGCTAAATTATATATTTAGAATAACTGGTGAAAATTTTAAAAACAGTTAGAGCAGTCCAAAATAAGCAGAATTTTGTAATGGCAAAAATGGTGTGCTGAGACAGCAGAAAATGCTGCAAATCATCATTCCTAGTATTCCGTTAGTGTAAAATGCAATCCCAGTGCCAAATTCAAGTAATATATATCATTTCAGGAACAAGAAATCTCGTGTTGTTATTGTTGTTGTCGTGTCTATGTATACAGTGCTAGTGCAAAAGATTAGAGTCCTCCAAAAGCCTTGGTGACAAGATCTGCAAGTTCTAGAGCCCGATGGCTATGGAGGATTTCGATTGGGGGTGCTCTAAAAGTTGAAAGAGGGAACCGATAATGGCCTGGCAATCAAAAACATGATCTGGAGTTAGTTGAGAATGGGGCATCAAATCGGGAATGGGGAATGCTCGTCAAAATGCATTTTACGCATGAGCCTAGGGGTGGAAATGCAGCAGCCGTTCTAAACACGTACACAGAATGATTTCTGAGTGGATACTTGCCGACTTGCCACACATTCCTGGTATTTAACGTATTTAACAGGATTTGAGCTTATCAGTCTTAGGAAGATTAGAGAAAAATTGCACAGAAATTGTTCATTTATGAACCTGCAGCACGCAATATGAGATTAATCCTGTTACAGGCACAAGAGAGCTCTTTGGCTATCTCGGCCACCAGACATGATATATGACAGGCATGCTTTTCTTCTTTTGGGGAACACATTAGGAATTTGCTGTACGAGTCCCACTGAATCTGATGAAATTCTGGTGGCTAAGTTATCAGAAATATCCCAGTCAGAAAAATGTACATGAACCAACAGAAATCATTAAAAATGATCATCAACCATAGGGAAACTGCCTATAACGATATGGTAGAGACTTAGATAAAATAGTTTCAAAGACAGGTCATCGTTATAATCAGTTTTAAGAAATAATTAAGCCAGCAAAAAAATTATTTTCAAGAGAAATTTCAGTTTTGTTTTAAGAACATCAATTACCTCTTCCTCATGACTTTGATCACAGTACTAATTTTGCTAAAATATTCTCATCGCTTGCGCCGCTGAAAGTTAGCACATCACTAAGTTAAAAAATCTTCAGTGGCAATTTTTAAAGCGCCTTCGCGTACTTTCCATTGACAAATGGCTTCAATTGATTTTGTAATTGTTGTTGTCTAGCAAAGAAGGAAATTTTTTTCCGATTTTTCAGAAATCTTTGGCTTAGTAATGAATAAGGTTTTCTTTCTCATCTAATGGAACTATCTTAGTGTAGGTTTGCCAACGTTATTATTGAAGGCATCTTTATATCGTTTTTCATTAGCTATCGACACTTTTGCTTCTGTCCACAGCATCCCAGGTATTTTTTCTTTTTTACAAAACTAGCTATTCTTGGTAGCGAAATTCTATATATTTTAGCAGCATTGAATAACTTCAATTCTTAATCGATTTCTAAAAGGATTTTATTTTATTTTTTTAATGCCAATGCTTTACCATAATTTAAATATATAAAAAAAGAATTGCAAGGAAAATGTGCCTAAAGTTAGTAATGTCTAACTAACAAATGAAAAGATTCTATAATGATCACTTGGAGAAAGTAGCTACCTCTTCCCCCAATTCTCCTTTTAAAACAAGTTGGATAGTGCCACTTATAGAGAGATCAAAGCTACATATAAACAGCAAATAGACACTTTCTTTTAAACTGCGATTTTCGTAGACCAAGCTTCTCTGTAAAGAATCAGGGACAAACTTCATATCCACACATAATTAACCACTTGCACGTGTCTCACACGTCAAAATGCTTTTGTTACAAAATCGTCTAAGACTTCTTGTACATGTTGGCAAACAATTATCACAGAAGTAAAAATGAGACTCGCGACTCGTCGACTGAGACTGCTTGCCGAAGGACAGTTTACAGAAGCACAATCTTAGGTCGAAAATTAACTCATTTAGAAGATATAAATCTTTTTCCAATTTCTATAAATACTCTGTGTGGCCTCGCCGCGAATTACAGTGGACTGTTTTGGCACGCGCATCTGTAAATCTCTTGCCAGTGCAAGTTGTTAAGATGATGGATTGCGCCGTAAAAACAAATGAATCGAGACGGAGAGGGGAGGAGACTACAAAGTTAACAGCTCAAAGAATAATAATCTCTGATTTGTAAGTTGTACAATCTATAGGCATCAAATACCTACTCATTCCAATCATAATCCTTCACATCCTTTAGCCCTCCAACTATAAAATGTCAAAACAACTAAAAAGTCAAGATCTGGACACGGAGAATAATACCATTCTTTTGTTACTGCATATTCCGGAGGATGGGATGTTGTTTTCCAAAAAGGGGGAAAAAATCGGGTTATATGTACTATTAGCTTTTAAAAGAGGAAAAATTATCAATGTAGACAGATTCAGCTTTATAAAATTATTACAGTTACAAGCAGGTTCAAAATACACTGATTAAATAGAAATTTCACCGGGACTGAAATAAAATATTATAATAAGACATAATATTATTCTGATACTTTCACTTTACTGCTATGTTTCACTGTACTACCGATGAGAATCTTTTATTACTATTAGTGATTCACAACATATATAGTACATCTATCTTTTTATCTGCCGTGAATTCTTACCTACTGCTATTTTAAATTGTGGGGTCGTTAAGGGGTTCAGTAAAAAGCCCGAATTAGTGTAACAGTTATTTATTTACAAGTTACGTTACACACAGACAATTTACATACAAAAGTTTGGAATAATTTAAAGATATATATAAGAGCATGAATCAAAGCATGCAGCACTTGCCATCCACCGCTAGATTTGAACCGAGTCATAACGCCTCAAGACATCAGAGGGCGCTGTCTCTGGCGTTATCAGTCAGTTATGATTAGTATTAATAGAGTGGTTACACAACTGTATATTCCATAACAGCTCACTTTGGAGCCTCTATATATCTCACTCTTAACTATGACACTTCATATTTTTAGAAATAGGCTGTAAAGAAATTGTGAAAATTCGCCATATGCTTGCCGATCATTAACAAAAGAACAATTTTGTCTTACCTTGATTTTGGCCACATTGTTTGCATGCCTTTCGTCATCCATACACATTGGACTGCCAAGTGGTCTTTCCGGCATGTGAGTCGTCGTGATAACAGTCGACAGAATATTGTGGCAGGAGGCTGAAATCTGCGGTGGTGGTGGAGTATTTCTTGGATCCATGAGTTCGTCGTCGGATAGTTCACCTTCCCAAGACATTGGCCGTTCCGTGGTCCCGTCATCTTCCACACACACACCATTCACCTCCACAATTCTCTGCTTCTTAGTCCGGAGGCTGATGGGACCATTCGCAACCACCTGCATCACTTCTGCGTCGTCTTCCTCTTCTTGCTCGTGTTCCTTTTTAGGGAACATTTGGGGGTCACCAGCAGACGAGGGTCGAGGTGGCGAGGACGTTGGGGGCGGCGGAGGATTGCCGCCCCGGTGCTCGTTGAGAAACGTTACCTTATCCATTGTCATCCAGTCTTTTTGGGTTGGAGTGTGGGGCTTGGCCCACCCTCCCTAGCACTCGGTGGTATAACAGATATGTTTGCCAAATACTGGCATAAAATGAATAGCAACTGACTACTTTTCGCGTTGAAATACAACTCTCCTTCTTGATTAAAAATAATCCCAAAAAAATGATGTGAAATGTGTATTTTTACCCGTTTGTTTGAATAAAAACTGATCACAAGGAGGAGGAGAAAAAAAATTCAATAAAATAATGCCAAATTATGAAAGAAATAAGCTGCTAAGATTTAAAATAATCTTAGAAAAGAAAAGGGGAGGGGAGAAAAAAACGACACATAAAATAAACAATATAAATATCTAATAAAAATCGAACTACTGTTTTGTTTCCTTTAAAACTAACTTTCCGAACACATATGAGTTCTTTATGTTTCCTTTTTTTAAAAGTTGAACAAAATAAAACGGAAGTATTTAGCACAAAAGTTTGGTGTGTTAGAAGAAAATTGATATCGGCTAATTGCTATTGGTCCCACGGCACTTCTGCTGGGTTCTGGCACCGGTGGCTCCTGCCACCAATGTAATTCCAGTAAGGCCAGTAGAGGAAACGCAGATTTTGTTCACAGAAGAACCTAGTGACATGCCAGTAGGATGCTTCACCACTCGGTAGTGGGCTTTCCTTCATTCTTGAATTAGAGCAACGAAGTTTACTCTGAAAAAAAAAAGATGAAAACTTAAGAAAGAATATTAAATAAGCTTTATAAATAT
This sequence comes from Argiope aurantia, assembly GCA_026543865.1. Taxonomy (NCBI): domain Eukaryota; kingdom Metazoa; phylum Arthropoda; class Arachnida; order Araneae; family Araneidae; genus Argiope; species Argiope aurantia. Next base: position 179,508 of record JAPMOR010043905.1, read on the forward strand.
GATCAAAAGAATAATTCTTACAAAAAAGGATAACTGTAGTATAATAAATAATCTATTATTCTGTCAATTTAACGAATAAAATTTAATTTATTCAAACATTTTATCCTTCGACTGAACCATAAGGCTTTTATTTTTCCAATTTTTTTAAACGCTTCCCCCCCTTTTTTTGCAAATGGATTATATATTTCACAATAAAATTATACTAAGATTAATATATTTCACAATACAATTATACTAAGATTAATATATTTCACAATACAATTATACTAAGATTAATATATTTCACAATAAAATTATACTGCATTTTAATTTTAGTCACTAACAGAAAATTATTACGAACCGGTGTCTTATATATAGTTTTCAAGCATGTTCTCATGCTTTATTCGCAAGAAACTTGTCGCAGTGTCTGACCAGGCTGAAAGGTCATCAACTTGAAAAATTACTACTGAAATCCAATTTGATGGAAATAAACATAGATAAACAATTCTCAACAGAAAATTCCTCCCACAAAAAATCGACATTTCGCAAAAGTTCAACATAAACAAAATGTTTAGTACAGTTTTTTTTTTTTTGTGTGTGTGTGTGTGTGTTCAAAAATGAAGAACATATATTTGATACTATTTATTTTATTTATTTCGTTATTTTAATTTTAAAAGAGATTGAACAATGACATTTTTATCTAGACATTGTCAAAGTCTAAAATTAAAATAGCAGGAACTCAACCAGCAATAAATGAGCAGAATCCGGCTTGAACCCCTTTTCACAAAAAACGAACTAAAGTGGTTTATGTAAGAGAAGTATTCGAAGCATCCGCACTCGCCTACTGTCACACAATCAACCTTGTCAGGGTCACCGACCACAGCCATCTGTCCATGTCAGAGTTACTGAACAGACAGTGGAATAACCTACTGTCGAGTTCAGGAAGGCTTTTTGCCAACATGTCAGAGAAAAGGCATTTATATTTGGACGGGCGGAATGCACGAATCAAAAGGATTATTGCTTCAAGGAATCTCTTTCTCTCTGAGTATATATCGAACATGCAACATATCTAGAAGTCCAAATTACACAACAGAAGCATAACATACACACAATCTTCATTTGCCAGATTTCGAAAAAAATTAAAAGAAATAAATTCTAAATTCAGTAAAAAGTTTGTACAGTACAAAAAAATTCATATTACAAAAATTTAATTCATATGCATTGTTTCCAGCTGTACATAGATTCACATACAGTATATTGTATTTATACCTTATTTATCTTTTAAAGTGTTAGACATCCATTTAAAATCCCCATCATTTATATTATCATTATTATTTCTAAATACCAAATGCATTTAAATTTAAAATTTGTTTAAAAAAATTGGCAAGAATTTGCATTATAAAAACTTGACTGAGGTCATTAAAACAAAAACGTAATAAACAGCCTTATATAACTAAGTCTGCAGAGCACTAGATAGACACAAAATAAAACTAAAGAAAGCAAATAAAAATTTTTTTTAATAAATTAAAAAAAACCCCTAAAATTATAGAAATTTTTTTCATCAGATATAAAAAAATATGGAATGAATTTCATTCACAATTTGTACAGTTCATGCAATCCAAAAACCTTTAGATTACGTTTATTGCATCAATCTCAAATATTCCATCAGATTGATGATACCATAAATATATTTAAAAAAATCAAATAATTATTAAGCAAGTTTTGAAAGATAATAGAAAAATTCCAAATTTCTAGTTTAGCACAGGGAAACTTAAATCAGGATAATGCTCGAATATACACCGAAGAATTGTTTAGAAATGTTTTAGAAACTAAAATTGAGTATTTCATATATCCTCAAGAATCTGGATTCTCAGACTGACTAGTGAAAAGACAGTTAAAAAAGTTAGTGAATGTAAATAGAATAATGCTGTTAAAAATATTAACTTTAACATTTAATTCATGTACGCCTGATCACCTAATCTACCAATAAGGAAGAAAAATTCCAGTATATTACTTTTCTCCAACATCTACTTTCAAAGAACATGGTGAAAAAATATTTATTTAACAACACGTGAAATTGTAAATGTAAAATATTGCACAGAAAATTAAACAAATCGCCAACTTCATAATTTCTTACATTTCAGAATCAGATCAACCATATATTCTGTTTTAGATGCTTTTGTTTAAAACTTTCTATTAAAACATTGAATACTGCATGCCTTAAAGAAACTCGTTCTTCCACTGTATCATTCAAAAACGTTAGATTAAACAGCACCAGAAAGAATTACCCTTTTAAAAAAACAGAAAGAATTTTTTTTTAAAGGAGGAATTTACCATATCTAGTTTTGTTTCATATAATGAAATATTAACTACACAAATTTCCTTTTTAGGTGAAGTATGATTGATTGATGATCTGAGTAAGAAAAAACAGGCCGTTTATTTTGAAAATTGGTGAGAAGGGAGAAAAGGATCATTAATAAGCATATAACAATCACCTGCTTATTAATGTTTCTTCAAACATTTCCAACAAATTGGTGTAAAAAAAAAATCAAATTTGGTAAATTTAGATCTTAAGACGCACAAATATTAATAGAATAGACTGATCATGAAAATAGAAACTTCTACAGTACTTCGGTGGAAGTCAAATTGCATTGAGGTTCAAATCTTTGTGGAGTATTCCCAATTTATAAATCGCCCATCAATCTCAAATATGCTGATATATGATGAAGGTTAATGGAGTACTTGAACTTAACGGTTCTAAACCCCCGCACCCAATTATGTTAAATAGAATACGCAGCTATTTAACGTAATGAATGAAATTTAAAACAAAAATAAAGTAAAATTAATTTAGCATAACAGAAGTTAAGAACATTCTTAAAAGTAGGAAGGGGAAACGAACAAACAAAAAGACGGGGGTAGGAAGGGAAGCAGTTTTCATTACAACAAAATTACCGGTAATCTAAAGCAGATATTATTATGAACAGCTTAATTTCTACCTTTTTAAAAATATAAAGTTCTACTTAATAACGGAATGAAGGGGTAAGGGACTTAAAATAATGCAAATTCCTATTTATCTTGAACCAACATGAATTTTGACAGGCTTAATTTAAGTATAAATTTGATTAACATGTTGAAAACATCCAACTGATGCATGTATAAAATGGAGGACAGGGAGAATATATATAATATGGCATGTATAAAAGTATAGCAAGTCCTCACATATAACAATCAGGATGAATTCAAAAGTTAATTAAAGAAATTAAATTACAGTAAAATCTCTATTATTCGGGTTTTCACCAATCATGGAAAATTGAATTGTCTTTTTCATTCTTTAAATTAATTAAATAAATAAAGTCATCGAATTTTTGAGAGAAACCTTTCAAGCTGATATCGAAGCCAATATTTATATTATCGAAATGTGATCTTTTATAATTCATGAATTTATTTAGAAGTGGGAAATATTAAAAACACAGTTTTATTTTTAAACACGCCTATAGTGATATTAGCAAATTCCATTATATTCATTAAAAAACGGGGCAGTAAATGTACAGAAAGTTCCATATTTTTGCGCGGAGAAAATATTCCCTTTGAAAGAGCTCAAATAACATAGAGAAAATGCAAAGAAAACAGTAAAAATCAGTAGCAAACACTAACACTCTTTTCAGGATTAATTAAGGTTGATTTAAAAAAAATCATGTAAGAAGCTTGATAATTAATAAAAGAATTTAACATGTTAAAAAGTGGTAGAATTTATGGATTTATTTTTATAAATTCAAATAAATAATACTGGAAAAGCTGGTAGAAAGAAAAGGCATGATTTAAATTTGTTTTCCATAAATAGAATTTTCAATTCTCGGAGATAATTTTAATCCCAATAAACTTAAAATAATCCAGGTCCTACTTTATACATTAATTTGGAAAGGAAATAAATACTCATGTAATAATAGATTACATCGGTGGAAGTTTATTTTTGAAACAGGTTAATAAAAAAAAAATACATTATTGTAAAACAAAGGTTGAAGTACGAGTAATTCAATATTAATAAAGCAAAATAACATTTTCAAGTTTGAAAATGCGGTCGCCGGAAATGGCATGTTCGTCATATGAAGTACTATTTTGGTAGATGACGATGGAATCAGCAGTATAAGGTCTTTGACTTGCGGTAAATCAACATTCTACGAAAAGGTTACCGATCTATGAAGAAGTAATTTACAAATGAAAAACTAAATTTTCCACTGAAACATATCATCATTTGACGTAATATTCAGAATTACCTACTGCAAAGAGGGGTAAGAAAAATTCACAAGCACATAATAATGATACAATTTGTAGGGACATTTAGTATTAACAATCAATATAATATAGTAAATATTGTGGGATTTGGTAAATTTTAGTTTTTCAAAGAAATTTTGTGATGATTCCTAAATGTACAAAATAATCAGTTCGCCCTCCCCCCCCCCCCACCATTACATTATTACAATTGTTTTATCAGATTTTAATCAATATTAGTTTTACTTACAGAAATTTTCAGGTAAAAAAGTTTTGATATCACGTAGCTGTTTCATTGAAAGACGAAAAACACACAGTATTCATAATTTTGTCAAAACAATGAATTAAAAAAAATAGCTAGGTAAATTAACGAAGTGTTCTAAATGAACCTCCAAAACATTAAATTTGATGATATATGATTTTTTTTCCTTTGTTTTAATAGAAGAAATTCATCGCATCGCAGATATTCAGTCAAATCAAGAATGAAGGAAATTATAATATTAGGAATTATAATCAAGTAGTGAAGGAAATTATAATATTAGGAATTAAAACATTTTCCGGTTTTTGAACTTTGCAAAACAGATTCCAAGAAAACAAACAAACAAACAAAAAATTAACCAATAATAACAATCATTTGAACATTTTCTGATTTTTTTAAATATTTTGTACTAATTTTTTTGAGATATTAATATCTTTTTTATATACGAGTATAAATATAACAAGTAACCTCACCCAATTTACTACTTTGAAAAAAAATTCAAGGTTATTATTAAAAGAATTTTTTTTTTCTTTCCCAAACCTTGCCAGTATCTCTCTTCTAACCATCAGAATTCGATAGGATAATTATGAGTTTTGCAATAGTAAGAAGCCCCACCCCTCATATAATATAAGAATTTAAATTTAAATTGGTATTTAAAGCAGTACTTTTATTGAAGAGCATGGCCTTTTTCCTACATCACGACACTCATAGACATGAAGATGTTACCAAAAAATAATAATATTTTGTTAATTTTAACTACATCACGACACTTATAGACATGAAGATGTTACCAAAAATAATAATACATTAATAATAATATTTTGTTAATTTTAACTAAACATAGTAAAGAAAATTTGATCATTTTTTAATAAAATGCAATAGATAATAAAATTTAAAAACTGAAAGATTTTTTCATACATACTTTATTTTGCCTTCCATATTTTTAAACTAGGTGACTATGTTTAAAAATGGATCTTTCACGAAAATATGATTTTTTAAAAATTTAATATTCTTAACGCTTGAACAGTTTTCTTTATAAAAACGTTTGGATTTTGTTTCCTAAATCCATTTTTCTAGAAGTTACACTAATTTTTATATTAGCATTTATATACCTTTTAAAACTATTTTACATCTTCTAATCTTTGGTAGAATTTACTAATGAAAAAATGTCAAATTAAAATCAGGTGAATATTTTTTGGCCAAATTTGGTACAATAATTACTAAATATGTCTTGCAGTTATTTTAAACCAAGCAGTTTAAATTAAGCAGTCTATTCATTTAGAAATATTCTATAGTCGTTTTAATGCTTCACAAAGAGAAAAAAATTAAAAGTTCCATGTCTTATTTATCAATCGAAATTCATTATTTAAAGAGTGGATAGAAGTGCAGCTTATTTTTTAGTTCAGGAACTGGGTAATGTATATCTTTTACACTATCAGCAAAATTTTGAACAAATAATTTTATGAACACTTAAATTAAACGATTTTTGCTTTATAAAGCTTTCATTTATAGCCCTTTTTAGTCCCTCTCCCCCTCCCCAAATATCCTTTTTTTCCAAACTTAAAGACAACTTTTGCTATTTAATTGGTATATTTTGATTTCATATATGTTTTTTAAAATCTTTTTTATTAAAGAATTCAAAATTATAACTATTTAACAGCGTTTTTCAAAAAAATCACCACGAACATAGATAGATATCTTTAAACACAAATATCTGAATTTATTTTTCATAGCTTTGAAAGAAAAAACACTGCGATTTCCAAAACTTGGAAAATCTCATAAATGAAAAACATCACCTCAAGAACTTGAGCAGAATTGTAAAACTATTTATAATGCTGCGGTAAGAAAATTTCCCATTGTCCATACTTAATATCGGATCAATCAATACCTTAAAACTAAACAGGGAAAGAAGAAAGAGCATTAAAATACAGGGCTTAGTTTAGTATAGTTATATTAACGTCCCGTTTTAAAGCAACATAATATCATTAAGAATCACCAATGCTTTTATCAGCGTCATAGAGACATTCATGTCGCTTAATTATGTTATACAAGTTATTTAAAATAAAATAAAGTACTTAATGTATGTCATAAAGCATATAAAAATTAACTGCGGAAAAAAGTGCACCGATATTTCTATAATTCTATCAATATCACATTTATCAAAATACACACAACACTAAAGAATGGAGAAAATAATTATTTATTAAATGTCATATAAAAATGATGATAATTCCTGAGATATAATATAATGAAACACAAGATAGAAAATAGTATCAATAATAATAAAATATTTACCTAAAGCACAATGTTATCCGAATTTTAGAAAAAGCAGAACGTATCAGTTATATAATAATAATAAAATTTAAAAAAAAATCAAACTATTAATCCATCAGTCAAGGAAACGATTCCAATGTTCGAAGAGCTCTACCTCAAATAACGAGATAATAGAAACGTCACGATGCGCGCTGAGTTCAATAATCTTGAAGAACGCCAAAAATATGTTTCATCATATTGACGACAACAATAAACAAAATATTTGTTTTAATCCACCGAAAACAGCAACCGGATAAAGGAAACGGTGAAAATGCCGGGGCGACAGTGTTTCGGTATCGATACCCTCGCCGCTGAACCACTGTCATCAAAGATCCCAAAAGCCAAGCAATGCATTCATTCGCACGTGGAACGACTACGTCATCCGTGACGACACCTGCACGCTGACCTTGGCTTCGACGCTGACCTTGCCGTACTGCTTGAACGCGCCTACGGTTGCACGGCGGAGACACAGACAACAGCGCTTAATTTTATCCGAAAGTCGCATTTATCCCAGCAGATTGGCGATTTCGTATG
>JAPMOR010043905.1:186871-207968 GCA_026543865.1 Argiope aurantia
CTAAAGTATACGGATTTGAATAAATGATCTGGATGTCGGGTTTGCAATGAAGTAGGAACTAAGGTTAAGTTTTTATGGCCGTCAATGGCAGGAGTAACTCGGCCTCACACCATTAAGCAACGTTCACACGAGGCCAACTACTGTGAAAAAAGATCAAGCCTACCTCCGGAAGATCACAAGACTCAAATAGTTGCCTCAAATAAAATAAACAAAAATAATTAATTAATTAATTTTTAAAAATTGATGAATTGTGCCAAACATAAACACCGAGAAGTAAAATAAATATGGTTAATCGAACGATAAAATGAATAAATTTATACAAAAAGTACTTAAAGTAATAAAAATATTACAGAATTATGATACGGAAGAAAACTAATCAATCTCAAGAATGATGAAATTCGATTTTGAAAATGCCGACATCTGTGTTTCGGTGGAAATGTGTTATATCTGTATATATGCTGAAATTTATTGTTTATTCATAGCTTATCATTAGAATCAAATGCTTTTATTTGAAAATAATTAAATAGTTAATTAATCACTTAGGTTACTTTTCAAGTGTCATATATGTATATTCGCTGAAATTTGTTTAGTCATAATTTATCATTAGAATCAAATGCTTTTATTTGTAAATAAGGAAATAGTTAATTAATCACTTTGGTTACTTTTCAAAAACCTTTTAGTTTATTTTTGACATTCCCCCTCCCCTCCTTCTTGACATGCATATTAAAATAAATTAAAATATACATATGTTCACAATTTACGCAAATCACTTACAAGCATATTGATTAAATTAAAATTCTGTTTAAGATATCTGACTAGGTTCGGGGACGAATTTAAAAAAAAATCATACATGAACATTTTTTAATTGTACCAAATAGCTAAAACTGACTTGAAAAATCAGTATTGGGGGGGGCATACATTCGTCGCCTTTAATTTTTGAAGGAAAAAAAAAAAAAAAAAAAAAACTGCTTCTTGAATGAAAATTTAGTAAAATTTTCAAGATTAGGAAAAACAGAGAAAGTTTAAAAAATAACGGAAATATTTAATTTTTATTTCACTTATATATAGCTCAAACTACATAAAATGTAACAGACCTCAAGATAAAAATTATTTTAATAAATAAAAATTTAATGAGTATTTGAAGTTGCCATTAATGATTTTTTTTCCAAAATGTGTCTATTTTTTGAATTTAAAGTGTCTGTAAAATATTTCTAAAAGATTCTACTTTAAAATCCGTGGTCTATCATATCCTCAAAGGTCTTGGATACATGCATACCAAATTTCATGAAATTTTATTGGACTGATTTTGAGATATCATGTTTTCCGTGAATTAATAACATTGAAATATTCATTCTTTAGTTTAGTTTTCACGCTTTTTTAACAAAAATATCAAAAATAAACAAACTACGGTTGAGTAGGTAGAGAGTTAATACAAACATATCAAACAATATTTTGAAGAATTTTAAGGTAAAAAATAAAATAAAACACTCATTTTCGGTTAAAAATACCATTGTTCTTGATTTTATTTTTATTTGCTGTGTATCATTGAAACTATTGTATCAATAGTCCTATCTCATATATATTAAAAACAAAGTTTGTCTTAGAATCTACGAAATTTGGACTTTATTTTCAGAAAGTTAAAATAATAATAATAATAAAAATTCTAGAAAAATCATCTTTACAACCTAGTTGGATACCTTAATTAAGAATAAATTGGCTAGGTAGAGGGACCTCATAATGAGCAATATAAGGGAGGGGGAGATGTCTAAACTCGCCACTACATATGCCTTGGTGATGTTAAAAGAAGATGCAAAGAGAAAAGCATTTTCTTTCTTTCGCTTAATCTGAATGCTATATAATAAACCACTATGTGCAATTTAAGCATGGATGGCGAAATACCTGAAAACATTAAGACACCTTCAACGAAATTATGCACTTTGATTGTTATAGCAATAAAGACTTGCGTAATGATTGCAATTATCTCAAACCGACCCCGTGAATAGAAATGACCGATATTAAACATGATATTGCAGAATAACAGGTATGCTGATTGCATAATAAACGCTTCGGATTGAAGTGTACTCTGCAAGAGATATAAACTCACGGAACAACCACTTAAAACAACAAACATAATGATAGAAGTCAATGTTAATCCAGAATGAAAATAATGCAGGAAATAATAATAATTTAATTTACGTTTTAATCTAACATATTTTAACTCTTTAAATAGCCATTTTTTTTTCTCTATTCATGGTATATTAAAAATAAACATATGACTGATACTAGCTTATGAAAAGCAGTTTATTTAGCTTGTTAGATAAATATAATTTGATTTGTTGATTAATTTGCTTAATTAATAACTAATTAGTAAATGAAGACACATCCTTTTGTGTAAGATTAGAAACGGAAGCCTCTAATATTTTATCTTATTGAAAAAGAATTGTGAGAACTTATACCAACCTACATAACTACATTCAAAGGTTGGTGAATTTGGTGGTAAGCATACTTCCAATGGCCCTAGAAGGGGTTAATAATGCGTATTGCATTTGCTATATTACAATGATTTTACACGAACAGGCTCTATTTAAATTTGATATTTTTTTATCAGAATTATTGAATTTAAAAAATATATAAGAAGAAATAAGAGGCCCAGAAACCTGAATTTCTTAAAAACAATTTCTTATTGCTGTATGTTTAAAGTAATATAGTTTTGTGCCTACATTTGCTTTACAAGGACTACGCACATGTTTCAATTTAATATCAAATATTATTTTAATTTCTTAGCTTTATTCTAATAACATTCCTAATTAATTACCATTTGCCAGTTTTATATTATATCGCTTTCTAATTTAAATAAAATTTCACATTAAATAGTATCTAAATTCGTTCAAACTATCGTTATTTCAAGCTTCATTATTTTTTTAAAGTTTTCTAAAATTTATTTATATATTGTATTCTATATAATAGAACCGACTACCATGAAAATGATTAACGTTTAAACGTTTTATTATTTCAGCTTGTCAAAACATACTACTTAAAATTTCTTATATAAGGATTAAAATCAACAAACAAATAGGATATATTATAGAAGATAGGAGAGAAAAGCAGTCCGCCGGGACTCGCACTGCCTAAAAACTCCTAGTTGACCATCTCTTTAGAAACATTTTACAAATGTCTTCTGCGTTTCAATTACTTGGAATCAAAAAGTAAGTAGCGCCTCCCGAAATGCAAAGAGATTAAGTGTTGCAATACGAAGCAATGTAGGAAACATTTATTGACGTACGAATGACGTTTACCAAGATTGTTGTTTGTTGTTCACACTGAATGACATTGCAGCAACTTTTCCGAATAAAAGGGCCAAAGTCCCCCCGGATATGTGTTTTTTCCCCCAAATGAATAGAAAAGATAAATGATCACATTCTTCAAATGCGATTTTGAGGTTGAGTCATATCCTGATATGTTAGAATCCATAAAATTTATAAAATAATTTTTTGGTTTTCAGAAGGTACATTTATTATCAAATACTACGACCGTAATCGATGTTTTATATTTTCTATATAAAATAGAGGGTTATCTTAGTCGCTATTTATATGCAAAGCTTTTGAATAAATCCAAAAACATTTGAAACGAAACGGATAAATTATTACATATTCGCAATGTTACAACAACGATTCCTCCACTGCTCCGAACCAACACAACAACTAAGTTGATATTTCTACGTTGACAGGGAGAAGAGGATAAAATGTAAAAAATTTTAATTTTCTAAATATTTAAATCCAGCAAAACTCCGTTAATAAAGGGGTAGAATGTAAACAGTAATATAACGGATAACTACAACGGATTTTTGCTTTAAATTTGATTCTGTGTATTTTTCAGCATGGTATGCTTCCGCTAAAATTGTTTATTATGTTATTTTATTTTAGAGTCCGTTATTCATTTTTCTTGACCCTTTAATTTATTTTAGTCTTGTAACTATTTTATCCTTATTTCTGAAAAAAAAAAAATCTTCAAAAAATGCAACGCTGACACAACTGTGTATCATATTTAAAAACGAGTTAAAAAAAAAAAAAAAGAGTTCATAAAAATTGGGAAAATATTCATGTCATTAAGCATAAACGCAAAAGTTTAATATTATTTTGAAGGTTAGTAATCTAATGTTTTTCTCTGTAAAATTATAAATAATTCATAATTTTCTCTTTTTTTTCATAATAAATTTAAAACGCTTCTTGGATTTCAAAATTATTTTTTTAGAGAGCTTGAATTTGCATTCTTATGAATACATGCGTATATATTTTGGAACTTCACAAATGAAGATTTTTTTTTAATCAATACCCTTCACGAAATATCGACATTTTGCTCATATTTCAAAAGACTTGGATAATACTATTTCTATAACACATTATATCAAAATGATATACGTAATATTTATCAATATTACTGCATTATTTGGAAGAAAAAAATGAGGTATCGATTTATAGTTTTTCTATGCAGCCTTCCTTCCTCGGCAAAATTTTCACTGCAAATCTTTTTCTTTACAGACGTCTCCAGTAAAACATGTTTCAAAGTATGCATTCGTTCAAGGCAGAAAAACAAACCACGAATGTTTCTTATTGGTTATCCAGTTACCTTACAATCACCACCAGTATAACACATTTCACAGAAGGCACAGTGTCATTTCAGTTATATGACAGAGAAACAACGAGACATTCAGTAACCACATTTATTCAGTAGAGGCTAGAAGGAAAAACATGCAAAAAATATGGATCAAAAAGCCCTTACATAGTTACATTATATACAAAAATTATCAATTACATTGGAGCCCAATTGGCTTTCATATTCATTTCAAAATACAATGCACTCCCGACTCCCTGGCCAAGTTTTTTTTTAAATCGTTACTAAATTAGGAAGGCAAGGCGTTTATTATTAATTAATAACTTTTTCAAAACCTAAAAACTGATATTTTAGGGTTACCTTTTCATATCTGTATAAACATTTATCTGTGAAAAATAAAATGAGTTTGGGCCAATTTTCTTAAGAATTAAGGGCACGATTTACGCTAATGTTTTGTTTATGTTTCCTGCATTTAAGTTGGGCATTACCGAATTTATGTTAAAATGTGAACAGTTTATATCCTTTAACTTACTTTTTCACAAATAAATTCTTGAAACGTGCAATGCAGTATATAAGCATATATAAACTACCGGTGCAGAGCCTTCTATTTTAACTCGACGCGTTACCGGCAACTGCTTCTATGATTCACCGGGTCGCGGGTGCATTTACATTGCGATAAATGGAGGGCTTAGAACTCAATAAGTGAGAAAATACATATTATAACAGTGAATTTTGGTATAAAAATTTTGTCATCTGGTATTGGTGGGCAAAGAAATGAATTCATAGAACTCCGGTCTATCTGACTTTTTTGTTATCCGACCTGCCCTTCGCCACGTTAGGCCGGATGCTCGGGAGTGTAATGTATTTAAAAAGTAAGAAATCAATAACATATGATTTTCCTAAACACATTTTAAGAAGTAAATTATTAAATACAAATTTAAATGCATATAGATCCACAAATATGAGTAAAAAAAAATCATCATTTTATTTAAATATACCTCACTAGTAAATTTTAGACTAACATATCTTTAATGGTCAATCTAATTTTTACTGCATATCTCAGTCATTTTACTGGCTTTATATATATATATATATATATATATATATATATATATATATGCGTGGCTCAACAGCCATTTCATAATTTTGCTTTTGAACATCAATTAAGTTAGTACAATGAGCAACTTCATTTTATGTATAAGATTCAGATCTGAAAGAGATTTTTAAAATCTGGAATCTCAATTTTTTAAAGATGAATATTTCTCTGCAAACTGGCAACTTTTTTAGAGGTATTTTCTTTGCAACATCCTTTGATACTAGTTTTTCCCTTGGATTTGATTGTTTGCCACATTTTTTTTTTTTTTTTTTTTTTTTTTGCTAAGAGCTTTTATTCTGTAATTCTTTGCTGCTGAATTCATGTTTTACAGAGACTACTGTTCATTTTATCTTTAAAATAGTCCATTCTATGCAAATAAATTGCAGTTTTCTTAAAAAGCGGAAAAAGAAGAAAATCTCCCCCTCCCCCCGTGACCATAAAAAGAGGAAAACCGCGGGAGAATCATATCCATGCACAATAAGCGTCCGTTTGTGATAGAGGTACAACCTACGAGATGTCTTTTTAACCATATTTACACAGCAGTAATTATACCATCAAATTAAATGGTAGACATGCTATAAATTGAATAAAAGTATGCCTCTGCTTTCTTCTCATTCTTCATTCAAATATAAATGATTGAATTGGCGCTCACTTCAAAAGGTTTTCAGTCTTTGTTTATGACAGCAGCGAAAGTTTCTGTGACACAGTCGGAACACAAATCAATTTTATCATTCTCCTCTATTTTAAGAAAGCACTCGAGACTAGCGTCACGGTAGCACCTTTTTATCTTCCGCAAACCTCTTGATCGCATTTACATGTGGAAGACAGAAAACGCACGATAAGCCTGTGACGAATGAATCACGACTTCACTCAACACAATTTAACGCTTCTCTTTTGCCTTTGTTTCCGTAGAAGTAAAATATGGCCTCGCAGAGATTTTAATGCTGCTAAATCTACAATTTACGCATTTTAGAATACGACACTGGGTTTATTCATGTAGGCATCGCCGGTTTAGGCCGGAAACCGTTGATTTAAACCTTTACTTTACATTAGCACATCTAAAATCTCTACACATTAAGATTTCAAACTGACCCAACAACACATTAATTACAGCTGAATGAAGTGATAATGTACAAAGTGTGATGTTAAATAATGCCAGCGCGGTTGTTACTATTATTTTATGCACATAGTTTCACTCTGACTGGTAACAGCAAAAGTAAACAGTTTCTTGGATAACTACCAAATAGCATCTTCGTTAGGAAATGCTGATTTACATTGTTAACCAATGCAGTAAAACTGGCGGCAAAGAATAGTATGACCATATTCTCAACCCACTTGTGCACATTTCATTTCATTGTACGATATAAAGCTTTGTGGAAATACAGCTGATTTGTCGTTTACGTATGATATGATTTAAACTTTTAATTTCTCCGTTTTCATGTTTTGCAAGAACTGTTCACGCTGGTTTTCATAATAATGAACCTTGGTAAGGAATGGAGGATGGTAAATGATTCCTAATCAGATGGATGTTTGATCTAAAATTAAATATCAATCAAAGGAAGGATTCCAATGAAGTTGAATGACGCAGCCAACGTGTGGCATGTCGATTGCATAATCTATTTTTCTACAATTCAAATTACATTATATTTGAGATTGACAAATTTCATATGTAAAAATTTTACACATTGCTCCTCTCTACCTCAACAACAAAAAGTAACAGTAAGTAACCCTGAAATATGAATTATTTGGATACACAATAGCTTTCAATTATGACACTGCTCTTCTAGGGGTAGGATATATGGCAGACCTTAACCTTCCAGCTGCGTATCCTGCGATTTCCGCGAGTTGGCAATCAGTCCATTTTCTGTTGCATCCTACGTCTTTCGCAGTTTAGAGTGTTTATTTTTACCATTACAGATTTTTATTGTATTATATTATTATCGTGTAACATATAGTAGCAATTCACTTTCTTTGAAAAATATATGAAATTTGCAAACATCGCATCTAAATAGTGATTTTAAAGAATTACGCAGGCAGAGAGTTAAGAATATCAAAACTTGGGAACCTGCAATGTAAAGTGAAATCTTAAACAACTGAATTGCAGCAGCCTTTTTTATTCATAAGTAAAGTCGCAGTTAAATATGCTACCAATCAGAGGTTTTGTTATTCGATTCATATCAGACAAGGAGAACAATTTTTAAAAAAAGCAAGCAATATATATATATATATATAAAAGCTGAAATCATCAATTAACTTAATATAACAATGCTTTTATTAAGGGGACAAAAGGTCACAACTAAAAATAAAAATAGCAATACTTCATTTCAAACACGAGAAACAAGAAATACAGATTAAATATCATTATAATAGTCTGTAATAATGCTTTGAACTAACTTCACCTGTGACTGAGATCGTGACAAATCTAGCCAGTGAATTGCTTTGAAAGATGCAAAGCATTTGTAGATTTAATCTGATAAGAAAACAAACCTTATAGTCCAAAGAAGAAGCAAATATATGCTAATAAGAAATTATAAAAAGTTATATTTAAAAGAGTTTAAATTCTAATGGAATTCGTAGATAATTCGTACCTGTCAACATATCACCAAATAATACGCAAGAAATACAGCAGCCCCATTACCTCATTAAAATAGTCAGTGGAGCGGTCAATTACCATTTATGGTAATAATAACAATAATGATTAACTATCTACATGCAAAACTTGCAACTGATTGTTTAAAATATAAACTTGAAATCTGTTAAAGGGAATAATATTTCTAGTTTGTTACTTAAAACGAATCTTTTTTTCATTTCCTACTATTAGTTCACACTCTCCCGATATATATTTACATATTTTGTTCAAATTTTCAATCGTTAATAAAATACTCTTTATTCCTCCACTCAAGTTCAAATACATTTTTTAAATTGTAGTGGATGACACTTGATGTTAATACAGTTTCTTCAAATATTAATTCATTAATTATTAAATTAAATTAATTTTTAATACATTAAATAGAGTTTTAGCAGTTTGTAATGAAAATTGAAATCAAAACGCAGTAGCTCAATCGGTAAAATGTAAGGATTTCAGTACTTTTCACGTGAAGGTATAGAATGTGATTTCAATTCTTGCGAAAGTAGGAATTGGCAATATATATATATTACTTGTTACTATAAGCACATCATAACAGCTTCAACGGTGTTCCGAATGACACAATCATATATGAAGATAAAAACTACATTGCGCAAGTTCGAAAAAGCTACAAAATTAACAAGCGGGACTTTTCTCCCTGAAACTTTCTCGCATATTCTACAATAAAGGTCTTATCTCCCTTCCACCTTATATGTTTGATTAAGTCCGCGCATACCATGCATTGCATCGGTAAATAAGAGTTACGAAATATAGATTTTTGCTGCCATTCCTGCAATTTTACTGAATCTAGAACAAAAATATGGATTTTGGACACTTTTTTTTCGGTCAATTGAGACACCAAAATTTAAAAGGAAACTATAGTTGTAGTCACAAGAGAGCACACCGAATTTCATCGATTTAAGGCACTGGATTTATAACTTATTGGGCTTACATGCATGCAAATGTACAAACCGACAGACGGATTTGGTTCAAATTAGAAAAAATATCTATATTTTAGATGCTAAACTTGTGTATAAAATTTGATTTATCTAATTAGTTTATAGTTACCGAGTTCACTTGCACTCGAACAACCAAAGAGATAGACTACCTGTGCTTAGATTTCGTTCAAAATTTGATAGAAATCTACAAATTTGTCATAGTTCCATATAACAAGTTTCAGCCATCTAGCTCAAAGCTACTTTTGAGTTGATGTTTTCACTGACAAGTAGATAGATATTATGCCAAAAATGCGTCTTGCGGACTCAGGGAGGTCTGAAACGTGGTGCTTAGTCAGTTCTAAGTTAGTTGGAGTTTGTCGAGTTCGAATTTTTTGACGAAAAAATTCAATACTCCTTCTAAACTTCATATACGAGAAAATAAAAAATAGCTGCATCTGTTCGTCATTTCGGGAATCGAAAATTCCATATTCGTCACTAGATAGCATCGAGAATTACACTGAGGTTTTAATTTTTGAAACGATAATCGCAATGTTTCTTATATCCATTTTTATAATCCATCCATCCATTTTCTTATATCCATAAATTCTCAAAAAATAAATTCATTTTATTAATAGAAAATTCTATCAAATATAATTGTATTCCAATTCTTTTAATAAAAAATTTGATTTATACCTAAATGGATTAAGTTTTGAATGATTCTTAAGATGTATTTTGGAACAGCCCTATTTTATTCTCAGATAAATATTACACTATAAATTAGTTACAATCATAAATTATCTAGTCTTAAATTCAGAAGTTTCACAATTAAAGATATCGATGGTATATTATTTCTTCTGTCAAAATTTTCATTCCGATTCACAATTAGCAAGAATTTGTTGACAAACTCTAATAACCTGTAACAGTGATATTAAAATTTGGATTTTTTAAAAAATGACAGATTTAAAAAGTTCGAGTTTAATATAAACAAAGAGTTTTTTTTCCATCGTCTGAAAATAGAAATGTTTTATTTAATGAAAATTAATTTAGAAAATATTATTTTATTATATTAGTGTTCCACAAATACTAAAAAAGAAATTTTTCGATAGAGATAATGGCATAGTTTTATTTAATAATCATAAGAATAATTTAAGATATTAAACATGAGCATAACATACTTATAACTTTTATAATCTTACACCTATAATAAATTTTAAGGCTATAGTTCTTTTTTAACATGAAAGATGAGTACGAAAATAGCATTTTCTGTAACATGGCAATTTATATATAACAAAGCATTTCAAGCTCACCGAGATCAAAAAGTTGAGGAAAGCCGGGTTGATATCAAATCATTCTTCCCATTATCATAAAAGCCGATGCGAGATAAAAAGAGAGGCCATCGAAGCGCGACAAAACGCATGCGCCTCAGGTAGCGAGAGCGTTCGTGTAGGCGACAGAGACCTTCAGGGTCACTGCCAAGGACGCGCACAGCCCAAGGTCACGCGAAACATGGAAAAGGAAGAAACGGGAGAAATAAAAAGCGGCGAGCGGGAGGAAAAATCGTCTCATGCGGGTTGAATGAAACTCGCCTCTCGGAAGGCAAGGGGTTGGAATCGGAAGTCATCACAAAGGAGCCTCATTTTTTAAAATATGGCATCTCCAAGGCCGTGAAAATCATCATAAAAAGGAAAGAAAAAATTATGCAATAGATTAGCGTAATCGAAAAACGAATTTAGCGGGAACTAAAGTTCAAGGATGGGTAAAAGAGTAAGGCTACACAAATAGTCAAAATTGTAGAAATCTTTTGAAAGAAGGGTTAATGGTTCAAAGCATTAACTGTTTTTCAAATAATGATATTTAATATACATATCAAGAGACACTTAATTTTATCAAGGATATAATAAACAGTAACAAATATTCTGCTGTTTTTATTCTTATTATGGTAAAATGAAGTAGTTATTACGTAAATTATTATGAAATAATTTTCTTTCACTTTTAAATGTAGTATGAATATGCAGAGATTTTGTACTGAGTCCAAGATAAAAATTTTTAATCCTTTGCATTCCACTGTCCAATACGACTGGACATCACATTCTAGTTGAACAGATCGATCGTTCAGTACTATTCCTAATTTATTTTCCCTAAAATTGATGCTGTATTGCATATTTTTTTATATTTATTCAAACTAATTTAATTCGTTCCAAAAATTAATTTGGATAGGCCATCAGCATTCTAATAAAATCAATCAACCCCAAAATGTCAATAATATTAATTCTTTGGGTCCTACCGGGACATTAAGTCCCGCTGATATTTTTAAATCATCCAAAGGGATAAGTAAGTGGGGAATTTATTGAAATGCATGTCTTAATATTTTTCTGTGATTACATTCATATATTAATGTAATTTTCAACTACATCTTAGTAATAAAGAAGCAATAAAGAAACCCGAATGAAAACTATATGTGCCATGAGTAAAGTTGCACTCTGCAAAAACTATTTTATAATAGTTCATACATAGAAATGTCATGAATAATGTTGGATATGTAATTGTTAAGTTTTTTTTTTTCAAAAAAATTGTTTTAAAATATTATAAAAACTAGAAACTCAACTTTACACTGCATTTTATGTGATCACCTCAACCCCAATGGAACACATGTGTCCCAATAAAAAGACTACTGGAACACATATGTCTCACCTCAAAAATTGCACCTATAGTTAATTTTTGCTTTTAATTTATCAGAATATAGCTATTTATTCTTTATTTGACACACTAAAGCCTAAATTATCTTAATTTTGGAAAAGAAAAAAAAAACTGGTATTGAAAGGGTTAAGATTGTGGGCTTTATTTGGAGAATCTTTTATTCAGTCCAAAAATTTGTTTCATTGTAAAATATAAAATTGAAAAAATAATGCAAAGAATTGCTTTTCCAATAAAAAGAATTAAAACAATTTATAAGTGGATAAGGCAATAACTACCTAAAAATTGGTGCAATAAATTTAACCAGTTCTTTTCTTACTTTCTTACCACGGTTTCAATTAACTTCACTTCTTGTGCACTTAAAGGAAGGGGAAGACGGCATAAGGAACTTTTTAGAATTTAGGTGAGCATTACACATTTTTATTTGCTATCATCTTTTACTTATTAATATTTATCAATATCCACAATGACATATGGGCACTGACGCTAATCTGTTGAATGGTAATTTTTCTTCTTATTCATACTGCAGAATAATAAATCACACCAATTATACAAAGAATCGTATGCAAATAGAAACCACAAAATTCAAGATAGACGTACATTTAGTGTCGAGGCCTTCAATATATACAAGTGGGTTCAAGATCAAAAAGCAACGCTAGAAACCACTAAGAAGTAAGCAGCAACTTCATAAAAATAGTAATCCAAGAAAAATAGTGATTGTCTAATATTTCTATGTTTACATTCATATTCTCTACAAATCTATTTACAAATAAAAATATATATAAAAAAAAGGAGGAGGAAGAGTGATTAATTTATAATGCATGCTAGACCTTTCGATATTGCTGGTGGCAACTGTCACTTTCACGTTTGCAGTTTTTTTTTTTTTTTTTTTTTTTTTTTTGCAGAATTGGTTGCGGCATTTGCTACAAGATCCTGGTTTCTGTGTCTGAATGGAATCTTATTTTTTGACTTTTGGAGAATTCTTACAGCGGTAACAAAAATATTACGCATTAGTGAAATAAAATTTTGTGAAATGTCTCAATGATAACTATAAAAACCAACCTATCCTAGATTGTCAAACTAATCTAATATTAAAAAAATATTAGTAATCTTATCTAATATTTTAAAAAATGGAACTCCTAATTTAAATACGAAAATTAAGAATTCCATTTAAATTAAACATGCTTCGACAGACGAAATCTAAAAATGTGTTCAGGATTTGTACTATTATTAGTCTGCACCATTCAGGGAGTAGGTAAGCATTTCATATGTAATAGTCTAAACTCTTGGCACACAAAGAATTGTACTTTGTTTCTTGCGTTTTTAAAAGTGTTAAACATTCTTTTCTTAAAATCACCACATCCATAGATGTTCATCTAAACTCGTAAAAACTTACTTTCTAATTCACTTAATATCTTTAAGTATATTTTACATTCCATTGGAGAACCTTTGCTTAAGATTACAATTGTATTATTTATAATAAGTTTAGTATTAGTTTTTTTCTGTCTCAACCAATATAAACAAATTAGTAAGCTTACTTATCATTTACTGTCGAATGGCAACAACCATATACAAATAAAACGTAATACAATTTTTTCTAAACGTTACAGAGAATGTTTTTACAGCAGCACTTAATTTAACATTTCGCTTGGCTAATTAGTGGAGCTGAAAAATAATATTAGGAATGCTTGGAAGAGGAATCGCTGTGACACCAATTTCATTCAATTGACACCTTTGGATGATTTCCATTTAATTAGAAGAATGATACGTAAATGAAATCAAGATGATAGAAATATACGTTAAGCAAAAATAGGCTTAAGCATCACAAGGTGGATAATTGCTGTGACTTGCTTCTGGAAAATTGATGTCCAAGAGTACAATTGCGGTAGTTTGTCTAAAATGCGTACTTTTTTCATCCTACGCCTTACAGGGAACAGGATAAGAGGAAACAAAAAAATTATAAACGTACGAAATATCGTCGAATGACAGACGATCGGAGATCATCAAAGGTAGCTAGTTTCTAAGTATATTTATTTGTTTCATTTATCAAGATATTCAATTTTTTTTCCTTCAATAAAAATCACATGCTAAGCGCATTTGAACTAAAGTACTGACATATACAGAGCGAATTATGAATTTTTTTTTTTTTAGAATTTCTTTTTCTTTGTATTATTAGAGGGGGGAAATGCTCAAACAATATATTCATGCATTAATACATTCATTTACCTTGTAACTTTAAAAAGAATATCTTTTCCCCTCCATATATGCTTTGGTTGCACTTCTGCCAAATAACAGAAATACGGTTCTCAGAAAATATATCCAGCAGCACTTTAAAAAAAAAAGTTCTACATCATACCAGACAGACATTTGATTGCATTGTTCCGCCAGTTTATCGAACGGTCAATTTACAAAAAGCACAGTTAAATCGTTGAGCGTTCACTTCAAAGCAAATCGCCGGCAGGCAGTTTAGTTCTTAAAGAGTCGAAAACACGTTACGGAAAGCTCAGTGGCGTTCTGCCAAAACGGACACCCTGCCTCTTCAAGATTTCTTTTTCTGTGCTGTCATCATTATTCATTCTCCTTCATTTTTGTTCTTTCGGAGTTTTGTGTAATACTGTCATTTCGAAACGCTGTCTCGCAGCTGGTCGTCCTCTAAATTAGAACTTGAAGGTCGACCGAACGCTTTTTTGTCGTTGCTTTTTTATTTATTTATTTTTTTCATAATGTATCCAGACGCGCATGAGGGTGGGGAATCTCATTAAAATAAGCTTGCATTCCTGCGGCAGTAACTTTTATCGTCCAACTAAGTATGCTCACTTCACGATAAGGAAATAATATTTTTGTGTTTTGACTTTATGGGCGGCGTAGGGTTCAGTTGCCAGTAGGCGCAAGTCTCCCCCCCCCCCCCCCCCACACATACACTCTCGAGAATTAATGAAAAATATTTTCGTCGAAGAAATTTACATCAAAACTGAACATAAAAAAAAAGCAAATGAACTAAATATATAAATGGCTGATTAGTCAAGGACATTCATTAGAGTTTTCTACAACACATCCTCAAATTCAGTTTATGATTAAGAGAATTCTTGTACAGTTCGTTTCAGGCTTGCACTTTCCCACAATTTACATCGCTAAAGGGTGGTACGTAGAAAATTGAGCAATTACTACGCTTCCCAATTCCGCGAAAAATCTGGATTTATCCTGTTGCTCAATATAAACATCACCTCTTTCATCCTTCCTTTCACCCCTTTTTTGATAAAATAAATGGCTCCTAACGCATGCGCAATAACGCGAAGGGTTTCCGAATCCAAAAATGAACAGTATAGAGGGAAGAAGTATTCTTTACTTTACCCTCCTATATTGATGCCTTTCACATGATAATAACAGTATATTGTCTTATGAATCTAAAAATGCATTTCTCATGCATTATCGTAGCAGCATAGAATCGTCCAAGGTCCTAATGTCATTAGTTCATCAATAGTAGATTTATAAATTTACTGAATTACTGGTATGTGATTCATTCACTCTGACAGAAAAAATAACTCTACTTTTAAAGATTGATCACATGTCTGAAACAGTAATTTCCCGTTTTCTTCGGCAGTTTTATTTAGATTAGTCATCACAATATACAGCAATTTCTTAAAGGTAACTAGAAAAGAAAAAAAAATCTATAACACAGAGCACGTGTTAAACCAATAAGCTCACTACAAATCGCTAACTCGCAACAAGTTATGGCAATTAATTACCTGATACCATGACCAGAGAAAGGTCAGATTCTCATGCTTTTTCTTTTAAAAATCGCAGAGCAAGAAATTTCTAGATGCAATCAGATTAAAGGACACCTGTGTCAGACAATTCTGGGAAAAAAGAAGAACCGCAGCTGACACACTTCAGGCATTAAGTTCCAACCTTTGATTTCAGTCATTGAAACATGTTCACTGGGGAATTTGATGGATCGATGGAAAGTAATCAGAATACTCAGCATAATAACTGTTTGTGAAGATATAACGTCCTGTGGCAACTTACGAACTTATTTCCAAATTGTTACAGGATTTTTTAAAAAGCGATTTACAACTCTACCATTACATTATTTAATGAGTCAAAATTGATAGCTCCGAGTTTAAAACTGGAATCTTAAGGTCACAAAAATGTATTGCAGTAAAAAAACTAGCAGGAGTACTTTCCCCAATAATTCCCTGCATACTCTCTAATAAACGAGCAACAGTTACGAAAATAATCAACGGGCAACAGCTACGAAATATTGATCTATGGGGTGAATTTAGCGTTTTTACTAAATCTATCAAATGATCCTCTGCTATTTTTTAAAAATGTATTTATTATTTTCTCGTATACGAGGTACAAAGAAAATATTGTAAATCGTCAAAAAATTCGAACTCGAGATTTTGACGAAACTCTATGCTTTACGTCTCCCTGAGTCCGGAAAAACACATTTTTGGAAAATGTCTGCCCGTCTGTGTCTAAGATAACTTAAAGACGTTCAGCTAGAGGGATGAAATTTGGCATAGGGTCGCTACACTGAATTTGTAGATTTCTATCAAATTTTGAACAAAATCCGCTCAGAGAACGTCTGTCAGTCCGGCTGTTCGAACACGATAACTACAAAAGGAAAACAGCGTGATAGGTAAAATTCAATACTTATATTCCACATCTATTGTATATATACCATCATTCAAATTTTGAGCCGTAACCAGCGAGGAATTGGCAAGGATTGTCAGTCTGCATGCATAGGCGATAACTCAAAAACCGAATGACTTAAATATATCATACTTTTTGCTTCAATCGATTGTGAAAAACGATTCAGAAACCCAAATTCAATTTTCATATACCATTAACCACATGCCAAGAATTAATCGCCAAAAAAACTCGCCAAGGATTACCAGATAAAATCAGTAAAAAAAAATAAAAAAAAAAATCTAAATTCATGTAATGATTAATATTTTGTAACTATTGTAAGTCAATGCTACACAAGGCGTTCTCTGGTATAATACTTTTATTAGGGAGTACACGAGAAAGTTTCGGGAAGACCACTCACGCTATATTTGTTTCCCATTAATCCTCGGCAAGCGGTTAATAGTACCCGAAAATCAAGTTTGTGTTGTAGACTCTCCCCCCTCCCCACAAACCCGAATTCAATCGAAAATCTGATACAGAACTACAACTGTAATTACAAAACTACATATCAAATTTCAATTATTTAAAATCATTGCTTTTCGAGCTATCGTACTTACGGGCTTGTGAAAGTACACAGCGACAGACAATCAACCGCTCGATATATCTGGTTTCAAATTCTTCTCATATAAATAGTGTATCCACTTCGAAATAATAATCATTTCTTCTAGATTTTAAATATAAATGCATTATTTTACATAAATATAACGTTTTGCATTAAACGAAAGAGTGCATTTCATTAGTTTTTGCTTCATTTCTTCTTGATTCATTTATTTAATTCAATAAGTTCGAACATTAAAATATAAGTTATTTAAATATAGGCACTTAAAAAAAGTTGTTTCTTACATTTAAAGTGCAATTAAATGAGGTTAGTGGTATTGGAATGATTTGTAAGGAGGGAAAAGTTGTAAAAGCAATTCTTGGAATGCCGTAAGTAGTAAGAAAAGCTTCCAACTACGGATGTTAAGTTTCCATGCTATATCAGTTTTAAAAAAATCCAGAGTTCCAGAGTAGAATGTTATTACAAATTTAAACTTTTATGTTTATCATCGTAGATTTAACTTAAATGTTGTTACATTTTTTTTTAAATCTGTACTCTGATAAAGATAAATTATTTGTTCATTATATGACTTAGCATTTTATATATGAAATATTGTAAGTATACGGTGCATAGCTTACTAAATCAGAAGTATATTAATATTTTGCTAACTGGTCATTTGTATCTGCGAAAATTTGTAGGAGATATTAGCTGAATTCAAATTTAATTTTCTACTAGTTGCACTACTTATTAAACCATAATCCAAATCTACTATTGAAAAATAAAACAAAATTAAGAAAAATGATTTTTACATTAATATATGTAGTGTATGTTCTTCAGAAACTTTAATTTTATTGAAGATCGTTCTTATATGTACAATAAGTCATTAAAAATAGTGTTGAATGAATTTCTGGTAATACAGTCCAACAATATACATCTACACCTTTATTGAAATGTTTACTGATTAGATATGCGCATTTTTTTTTTCATATTTTAAACAATGTAATTATTTCTAATTTCTGAAGAATTCATGGCCGTTTTAAACCTTCCAAAGGCCCTGAGATAATACAAATCTCGAAGCCCCTTTTACCCTCCAAATTTTTTATTGATATTAATTTAATTTTTATTCAGCAATTTTAAGTAGTAAATTTAAAGTAGAAAAATTAAGTAGTAAATACGCAAACACACACACACACAAAGGAGGGGGAGGGACAGATTGGAAAAAAAAATTAACTTTTAACACGGAAGCATACACTTTAAATTTCACAGATATTACCAAATTTTTCGTTTAAAATTATTCAAAAATTAAAGTGTAAAATATTCAGACTTTAATCTAAAAGATTAAATTAACAAAATAAGATTTTCTTCCAAGAATAAAAGTGAATGCATATATATGCGTCTATTAGTCTATTTAAAATATAGATCATTGTGCCTAGCGATACTAAATTGAACACACGTATATTTGGGAGGAAGAAATATGCAATTCAGTGCATTTAAAAATATTAATAACAAAATGTTATAACGTAGATTATCTCAAAATTTTAAAAGGTTCATTAATTTTATTGGTTTATCAGTCTTAGCGTATTTTTATTCTATAAAAAGAATACAGATCTTAGATAGCATGTATGTTTTATAGTCAAGATTTTCTGTTTATATTTACGTATGAAAAGATAAAGTTTTCATATAAACGAGAATACTAGATTTTTAAATATAAGATAATATGTATTTTTATAACTATATCAGGCTTGTTAAATTATTTATTTCATGTGTATATGAATTATTTATTTGATTACCAGAAATTTAAAAGCTTTGAACAGATTTAATTTCAAATAGTAGGAAATTTATCAACTGTTAAATTCTCTTATTGACTTGTGTGCTATTCATTAGCTGAAATACACATTTAAATAATTCACTTATCTTAAAACAATTGGAATCGTTTGTGATGGTAATAGTCAAGTTTAGGTGTCATTTTTTAGAATGGAATTTCTATTTCAGATTTTCTTTTAAAGTTTATTGATTTTCATTTGATAACTATATTTAGCATACTTTGACAGTGAATGAATAATGCAGAGAACTGATATGATTTGCAAGTAAAAACTAAATTTTTAGAAAGTTATCACGGAAAAAAATCAATATTTCTCTTAATTTTTGATTAATTAAAATTCTAATTAAAAATTCAAAAAATCACTTTCCTACCCTCCGAAGTATATATTTGCCAAATTTGATAGGCAGACGGCCTGGTGCGTAAAGAGCCAGTATATACACATAGAGACAAAAGTTTTTCCCTTGTGTTTAGTTATCAAAATTTAGTTAAAATGCCAATATGTTTTCTCGCCAAATACTCTTGCCAACAGATAAGATATGCTTTAGCAAACCTAGACTAATCACTCCCTACCCTCTTTTTTTCAAAGAGCTACGCGTGATTTATTGGCCTTTTATGACCCGTACACAAATGTACGTACGCCTCTGTCCCACAACTGATCAAACCGTCATGTTGGAAGCATCTCATCCACATTTCGAGGTGCCTCTCGAGGGTTTAACAGATAGATAAACAGGTTATATTTCATGCAAAATTAGATGGGAATCTACAAATTTTATATAAAGATCATACACCAAAATTTTATCCGTCAAAATCATATTTTTATTTATCGGATTCTCAGATATATAGACAGAATGCTAAAAATATGTTTTTCGAAAGTCTCTGACGATTATGATACTCTCTTAAACTTCCCTATATTAGCTATTTGGCCTCGATTAAAGTGGGCATCCAGTGTATACGTATATTATATATATATAAACCATGCTTGTCTTACATATTATAGATTCATTGAATAAATAATATAAGTATTTTAAAGGGTCAAAGAAGATTTTTTTTTCTTCTTTTCTTGCTTTTATTCTAGCACTTTTTTTCTTGCACTTAATTTTTCAAGAAAATATCATGTTCAATAATTATTTCATTTCATACAAACAGGTGTTGAAAATCACACTTTTCCAGCTTTAGTTTGTAGTAAAGTTAACTTAATCTATAAATTTGAGATTTCGTCAATGTAATGGTTACTTTTAGACAAAAACTCATTTTTCCCTTGCACACATAATGCGCTTTTACAGATTAAATTTTGTTTCCTATTTTATATGAAATATATTGTTGGAAAATATGCTTAAATTCTTTTAATGAATTTTAAAAAATGAAAAAAGTACAAAGCCAAAAAATAATATCATTAAAAACATAATTTAAAAAAAATTTTAAACTGGTGCAAAAATGAATTTTGTGTTGTATTGTTTTCAGAAGTTATCGCAAACAACACTATAATTTTGCCTAATTTTTAATTAACTGAGATTTTAATTCATTCTTTTTACTCATTCAGAGATGCACCTTCCCAAACTTTAAAATGCCAAGTTTGACAGCTTTATGTCAAACAGTATTACATGTAGAACACCGACACACACGTATATACACATCAGTCGTTAATAGGGATGGTAGTTATTACTTCAGAGATTACTTTTTGTTGCCGAGCATATTTGAAGAGATCATCAACACAATTTTGCTCAGACGGAGACGTTTCCCTTCTCCAAGCCCACCCATGCCATTTAACGCGTGAGCGACAATAACAGAGACTAAAACACTTCAAGAAATACTTTAAGATGGCGTTCATCGCTCGATGTTAACGAGCCTATTTGCAGGAACAAAGACACCCTTTCTTTACCGCCAGTTCCTTACCTTCAGACCTTGGCTCGAAGCCACTGAGCTCCCCCCACCCCACGATCCCCTCGTCGAGCAAATAAAGTGAGGAAGATTCCAGAGACTTTTTTGAAGACAGAGAGAGCGCGAGAGAGAAGGGTATATATATATATATACACACACACACACACACACACACACACACACACACACACACACACACACA
>JAPMOR010043905.1:207978-257912 GCA_026543865.1 Argiope aurantia
ACACACACACACACACACACACACACACACACACACACACACACACAAGAAAAATCGCATATAATAGCTGTGTAGCCTTTTTTTATCCCCCCTCAAAAGAAAGACGCAACGAGGAAGGAACGTTTTCCCAGGCGTTCCAAAAAGGCCACGCACGAATGATTTTTATTTGGCATTTAAGATACCCGCCTAGGAAAATGTCATCTATACCTTTCCGGAACGCTTGGTTTGGCCTCGCGCAACAAAGCCGCAAATAAAATTGCCTCTGAAAGGCGTTACCGGCGTCGCAACGGTGGCGTGGCCACACTTTAGTCGCGGAGGCTTCAATTAAAGCTGTCTTCGACGAAGTCTTCTGAAAAGAAAAGAATAGGGGGAGAAAAAAAAGACTAATAAAGAGATATAAGCGGGACAGCAAAAGAATGATGTGACAAAAAAAAAAAAAAAATTCTTGGACACGTAAATTACTTGGATCCAATGAAATGTACAATAACCGAGTACTAAATTCTAACAATAGTTTAATACGAAATTGGCAGGTATACACGTCGTGTAAATCCATGGCTATTATGTATTTCACCAAGCGTATCTCATGGCCCTATTCAATCTGCATTACAGGACTCAACGACGAGTTTCGATAGTACGTTTTTAATGGTGCCTCAGAAATTTTTGGTATGAAAGAAATGGATGCAATTCGAACTAGAAGAGTGGTATGGGAAATATGCATATACAGGCTAATAGTATAAGTGGCTAACAAGTTCAGATGAGTTTTAAACAGGTTTCAACAGGTAACATTAAAAAAGAATATTCGTTAAGAGTATAGACAAGAAATAAAAAGAAATTCCAAGGCAGAAAAAAATAGTGCAGTCTAAATATTCCATTCAATGCGTGAAAATGAACAGCATAAGTAATTTTAATTATTGAAATAAAAAACACAAATGCAGTTATAGTACCATCGATTTAAGCTAATAAATTTTGATTATGATTATCTAAAATAAAAACGATTATCAAATATATCCTCTTTTTTTTTTTTTTTTTTTTTTTCTTATCGCCCATCACCAGACAAGAAATATAATGAGAAACACATATTGTTTCTGAAATGAGACTCAGTGGAGAACGGCGAGCTAGGAAATAAAGTTGCAATTAA
This sequence comes from Argiope aurantia, assembly GCA_026543865.1. NCBI lineage: Eukaryota > Metazoa > Arthropoda > Arachnida > Araneae > Araneidae > Argiope > Argiope aurantia. The sequence continues at coordinate 209,117 of JAPMOR010043905.1, forward strand.
TAAGCTATTATTTTTTACTTAAATGTAGTTCATTAACAAAAAGATTAGATTATTCATGATTAGAAACGAATCTTCCTGACGGGTCACTTCATGAATATTACACTTAAAATGTTTCATTATAATTTTTAGATAAATTAAAATCCACCTATATACTACTAATTAATGCTAACGTTCCCTATTATTTTCCTTCCTTTCGGGGGGGGGGGGGATGTAGAAGAAAGCGGAATTTCGAAACATTTTTCCTTTCATAAAAGGATCGTAAGGAAAGACAAAAGTTTCAAAAACTTCAACTAGAGGCTTCTCATTTCTCATGCTTGTTAATGGTGATAGGCATCGAGACCAATGTTAATCTGTGATAACTTCAACGAGAGTATGAAAGATGAAGACAAGCTGTAAATGGTAATCAGATATTCAGAAAAAACTTTAATTACGTACATACATGCCTTCTTGCCAAAAGTATCGCACATCTGAGTTATTAAAAACAACATCCCAGAAAATAAAGCTCTTATCTTTGTTAAATATTTTTCAGAATAACATAACATTGATATCATCATATTATAAAATGACAAGCCTCGATCATTATGAATGGTACGACTGATGAAGTTCAGTTTAATTCAATCCGATATAATGGCCACTAAGTGATCCTATATCAAATCTTCAAAATATTTGAGAATTATCTGAACCAGCATATAAGCCAAATGCACATATTAAGGTAAAATATTGTTTCAACAAATACGTTTAGTTTCATATAATATGTTACCTTATTTTTGATATATTAAGCATTAACAACTGGTAATGAAATTGAATCGAAATATGATATCGAAAATGAAACATTTTACTCTTTTGGCCAGAAAAGTTTTTAAACCAAAGTAGAAAAGATGGAATTAACTTATTCTGATTATAAGAATAAGACAAGAAACAATAGATGGATAATTCAATCTCAAGTTATTAAAACAATATAAAGTAAAATAAATAGCTCTTACTTGGGTTCGAAATGATAAAAATTAATTGTAATTAATTTTACCAATTCGATCGTTGCCTTCTTAATATTTCAGCAACTTTTTACAGACAGTAAATTTTATTAAAGTGGAAAATTTATTATTATTCAGTTATAATATATTTTGCTATATTAAAAGCAAATTCATCTTTAATGGGGGATTAAATCCTACGCTAAAGGCAGATTCATCTTTAATGGGCGGATTAAGGCCTATGCTAAAAGTAAATTCATCAAATACATTTCCCTATGCTAAAGGCAAATTAATCTTTAACAGGAATTAATTTAATTGGGGATTCGAACCCTAGATCCGAACCATCATACTGTGATATGTTTTAAGCTGTATTTACCTATATTTATTTTACTCTTAACTATATAACAGCGTTAATGTGAACATATTCACACACAAATATGTTTAATATCGTTGCAACGAGCATGGGTATGAATCCAGTCAATAATAAAGAAAAATTAAAATAAATTAATAAGTTAATAAAGTTAAAAGTTAAATAGTTAAATAACAAGGATTAAATAATAATTTTTCTCCGATAATACGCTCCCAAATTATTGAGATTAATATTTCTATTAATTTTTAATTGAAAATTTGAAAAACCGTAGAGAGCATCTGCAATCCAAGCAGTAACTACATGCCAAGTTTGATAACTCGAGGTCTGCCATGCACAGAGTTTTACTCACATGTCGCAATTTACACATAGTGCGCTAGCCTGTAATCAATATCGCATTATAAACCATCTGTACAGGCGACAACAAGGTTAAATGGTAGTGATGATGGTATTATTATAATCAAAATGAACAAACGACAAAGAGAAGAAAATGGCGATCATTCATCTTTGTTTGTCTTTTCTTCTCAGAAGTGCTTCAGTTGTTATTTTTACAATGCAAGAACCAAAGCAAATAACAGTAAAAATGATAAAAGTGCTCTTGAAAGGTGTCTACAAGCAAACAGCATTTAATGCATAAGCAGTCAAGACAAATCAACACAAATATGCAAAATAATTATTTCAGATAAAGGTGGCATACATGATTTGGCCGTAGGCGGACAAAAGGACGCGGCATTCCAAATATATGTACATTAAGAATCGTATAGATCAAAACATTTCGCAGAAAGAACATTTTCAAAGGAAAAAAACTCATTGAAGAAATTTAAAATAAGCATCAACAACTTTTCCTGTGTCAAAGAAATCAATAGGTAGAATTACCTGTCATACTTTCTAAAATATTTAATTAATTTCATGAAATATCAGTAACAGTTAATTATATATTTAACAAAAAAATTTTAATAACTTACGTCATTGTTGCAATTTTAGGTAAATATTATAAATTTGAATAATATATAATAAATTTAATATTTTTCATAAAGATTAAAATGTTAATATGATTTTTTTTATTTAATCTAGCGCTAATTATTCCGCCCCACAAAATTTTTTGTTAAAAAAATATGAAGGAGCACGCATTCCTTCTATAAAAGAATGTAAGTCTATTCTATGCAAATAATCATCCCGTGTAGTGTCTTTTAGTAAAAGAGAAAGCAATGAATTCCTTTACTGATAACTTTATTCATTTGTCATAATTACGAAACAATTTCAATTTTTAGATGCTTTTTAAAAAAATTTTGTCAAGTCCACGGCTGGGAATCGACATTTTCATCATAACAAGAGAAAAAAAAAAGCAGTTGGAGCTTAGATGGACTTCAAATAGTAATTTTCCCTGAATTTAGTTGAGATTTATTTTAACCACGCGCGTTTTACTTAACATTGCAGCAGTTCAAGTTACAAGTTTACTCAAAGATAACGCTTGAGATGCCAGATAACTCAAAGATAAGAGGTTTTTACGTTTGAATTCAAGTGGTTAGAAAATAATTAATTTTAAGAGTGCTCTTAAATTGAACGTATTTCATTATTAGGTTATTTAACTTATTATCAGTGCTGAAATATTCAGGTACATATAATTTTTTTTTTTTTTTTTTTTTTAGAAAATCAATGCGAATGGTTTAATTTTAAAATTCATACATCAATTCGTAAATACCCTCAATAAGAAAACTGAAATCTGGAACAAATTAAAAAAAAATGCAAAGAAAAGAGGAAGAAAAAAAATATGATAATATTATAACTTTCACTATTATTCGAAAATAGCTAAAAATAAACACTGATACATAGATATCGGTAAAGAAACCTGATACAATTTCTTCTGTCTGTTATTTAACAATTAGGGTCACAATACTTATAGTTGCAGTGTTACCTGAATAAAGGCCAAAACTTAGTGAAACCAACTAATCTATAAAACAGAGCTTACAGCAACATCAAAAGCAAAAAAGAAACGCCACCTTGTACAGAAACCTAACTGCAGTTCAAACACGTGCACCGAAATCGGCTGATACCACCATTTCGGAACTGGAAATGTGGAAAAGGCAGACAAAGCGTAAAAAGGGTTGCGTTCAATGACCAAACACAGAGTGGTCGAATTTCATTCACTACTTCAGAGGTTCACTATCAGATGACGAATGCACAAACAAAACTCGTGAGAACAGGACGGATCTGCTGCAACAGACTAATAGGGGAGGAAATCAGGCCACACAGGTATCTGTTTCTTAGATGGGTAGAAAAAAGGTGGATGACAGCTGCGTACACATGAAAAGGGTGAATGCCACCGACATTTCTACTTAGTAACCGCAATTCAACCCCATCTTATACGCTTTTTAAATGTCCCCACAACTCAAAAAGTTTTATACAGACATTTATAAGAGTATTCTATAATAAACTATGAAAAATAAGACACATTATCACCTTCCATTAATAACAACAAGACGACTTACAAATAATATACAATAATGATTTAATACTTATTATTTGCGAAAGTATTTATTTTGTGCGGCTCCCGAAAAACGCATTATTTAGCTGTAGGGATTTGGCAATATCTACGGTAATTGATAAATTGCGTGATGTTACTTTTCAAAAATAAACAAACGAGTGAGATTTGGTTGGAATTTTCTTTTCAATAATTAAATATAAATCTCAACCATACTATTAAATATTATATTGACTTTTTTTTTGGGGGGGGAAGCGAATTCATCCTATACATTTTGAAAGACTTCAGCAAGAAAGATAAATATTTTAAAAGCTCCATGTGCTTCTATAATTTATGAACAGGTATAATAAACATGAATACAGCCCACATAAAATAATTTACATTTCAAATGGTGACTATGCCCTGTGACTTGTGATTAATTCTTTTAAATGTACATCCACCGTTTTAGAGAATTAAAGACATCCATGAATTCATCTTATACATAACTGCAAACATATTGTTCAGCTTTAGATTGATCATTCATACCCTTTTGTAATTTTCATACTTTGATTTTCTTTTTGAAATTTATAAATATATATATATATATATATATAAGGCCTTTTTGAAGGCCAACAAATTTTATTCAAATTGATTAGGATGAATGTATTGAAAGGAAATCAGTCTAAATTTTTTAAATCGACGATAAATTCTATTTTAATAAATACAAGTTCTATATTAATAAATCAAAATGATTTTATTTCCGAATTCTTCCACACATTTTGAAATTCTTATTTACAACGGTTTTTTTACAATTCATAATTTTATTTGTTAGATCTGTTCGCTAAATGTTTACAAAATCGAGAAGAAAAAAAGTCTTCTCCGAAGTCAACACATTTTGTTAAGCACTGATTTAAGTTAAAACATCAGAAGCAAAACAATTAAACACAATCATTTTTTAACAATAATTGTGATAAGAGGCACAGTGTAGCGATCGAAGTAGGTAGGATGGGCACAGCAAATATGGTAGGATTGGCAAGCAATTTTCCTGGGGGTCGGCTGATTGGTAAGTTTGCCGCCCTTAATAGCCCAAGTCCAATACTGCCTCACACAAACGGTAAATCATAAAGAAACACATCTCAAACCTAATTAAAGAATCTCAAAAACGCTATAAAATAAAGGTGGTTTAAAATTCCATAGTAAAATAAATTACTGTTTTATTCAATCAAAATACACTGAAAAGGACAAAAAAAAAATGACTGTTAACCCACACAAGCATCAGCATATACAATTATGAGGAATTAAAATCACCGGATGTAATATCCTCAAAACTTTCTCGCATGCTTCTAATAAAGGTGTGGTATCTTAAGTGAAGTAGAGAACGCTTTACATGGCATGAGTGTACAACAGTTACGAAATATTACTCTGTGGGTGAATTTAGCATTATTACTGAACTTATCGTGTGATCCTTGGTGACAGTTTTTGGCGGTTAATCCTTGGCATATGCGAGTCTATAAGCCATACGACCAGGCAAAAGTCAGGCGATTAATAGTTTTTGAAAATCGAATTTGTATTTTAGACGCGTTTTTCTCAGTCTATTGAAATAAAAATTTGACCCAGAACTACATTTGGAGTCACAAAATCACATACCAAATTTGATACATTTAAGCCATTGCGTTTTCGAATTGTCGCGGTTGCAAGCTTCTGAGAGTACAGATCGATAGACGGCCAATCTCTTGTTGCATTTGCCTCAAAAGTTGATAGTTGTCTACCAGAAAAATAGACATTTAATGTTAATGTCAACAATAAATTATCAACCAGTCTAATAAATTAACTTCGTCATGGTTTCATTTTCGCTTTGAACTTAAATCATCAAACATGCAATCGGGGGAGAAAAAAAAATCGAATGGTAGACGGATATTGAATGATTATTTTCTTTTACTATTCTTAAATGGTACAAAATTTGAAGAATGCACATGATGAAAACTTAATGCTGCCGCACACTGCACAATAACGTAAATTATGTATTTTATGCTCTATAAATAAAAATACAAATGGGCACTGATTTGGAATCAGCTTGCCAGAGATCAGATTTTCTAAAAATTGATATAAAACTATTCAGATTCGTGCGAATCGAATTAGGTAAGAACAGACTAATAAATGAAGCTACAGTTCTTTGTATTAATGACATTATTATTTGCTAAAGCTCAGTTTAGAATTAAGTTAAAAATATTACTTGGAATTAAGATAAGCCTTAGGATTGGCACCATGAACTGCAGCAACATGTAACACGAAACCTAGTGATGCCACTGTATGGCAGTTAACATGATTTTTTTTTCTTTCCTCAACCTAACGACTATGAATCACACGCACACGCCCTTTCCACCTTTTGAGCATATCGTCACACGAGTTGCTGGTTTTACTCGGAAACTCGACTCTCTTGCCAACGGAGAAAAAACTGGTTGTTAGGGGACGCCATCTTTAAATACATCGAAGCAGCAACAGCATTTGTGTGCGAATTCGCTCTTTGTTTATTTGTTCGTTTTTCTTTCGAATTGGGCTCGACTTTTTCCTTGTTCACTTGGTGGAAGGTCGTTGGACTGACTCGCGATTTTTACTTCTCTCTCTCTCGCTGCTGACTCGCCAGACTGCATGTCTTCTTGAACGAAGGCGCCCGTGAAAAAGAAGCGCAACGAATTTTCCCCGAGAGAAAGGATACAAAAAAAAAAGTGAACAGAACTTTCGCCCTGTCTGATACTCTTGCCCTTTAGACATCGGTCCAATTTTTTTTTTTTTTTCCTTCTTTTCTTTTTGGCAAGCTTTAGCTGCCTCGGATGCGATGTTTTCTGCTTAAACCTGCTTTCTCCAACAGAATACATCAAGATGTAAAGATAAGCGCTAAAGGTTCATTAATTTTGTTACATTTCGAGAGAATCTACGTCCGTCACACACAGGAAAATTTCAGTGAATGAATATTCGAAACATTTCTGCGTTTATTGCGAATGTACGCCACATTTTGAAATTAGCGAAAACAATCGAAAGTAACACTTGAGAATATTTGCTTCTCTATGTCAATATCCATACTTTTGTGAGAGTTCAAAAAACATATATAAACAAAACAAAATTTTAAAGAAAAAAAATGAGCAAAAGTTGGAAATCATTAAGAGCGCGGTAGCTTTTCACTCAAAAATACTTTTACTGTAACAAAGAATGTCCATTGCTCAATAGAATAATAACATAGCTAACAAAAATAATTAAAAGTAAGAATGAAAAGTGAAATGCTACTCTCCAAACAATTTTAAATTAAAAATCTGCCCTGCTCGGATTTTATTAACAAAGCATCTCAATCTATATGAATAATCCAGATAATCAATTTCTCAGAAATCGAAACCAGAACTAGCATTTTCTTAATATAATAATCAAGTATTATCCAATTAAATATATGTTCTCAATTCACAATATATTGTTGAACATCAATCAAAACATTTCATTAGTTCATTATTTCAACTTAAAAGTGGAAATCGTAATTATATGATTTATTTTCACTACTCTTCTACTTAAAAAATAAATAAATAAAAGGGTAGAAACGGGACGCGTTCTTTCCATATTGTTGGACTTGCGTTGATTTATAAAAAAGTTCAAGAAAAATATTCCTTAATTATAACAAAATGTATTCATTGACTAATAACTGACAGTCATAATTTACTGGTTGCAAATTCTACTATTCCATAAATAACAATTTAGTACCCTAATACCCTAAATTTCAACAATAATAATTAATTGCGATTTTGATGAACAAGATTAGATTCTTTATTATATATTTTTAGATAACAGAAGGAAACCTATAAAAACAATAATTAAGCAATATGTTTCTTTTATAAAAAATATGAAGAGACAAAGTTTGTAATCTTTTCTAATTATAAAGTCTTGTGGTTTTTAATTAATTAAAAACTAGGTATAAGATTTTTATATTTTCCAGGATAATCATCGAAAACATTATTGCACGATCATGATAACCAAACTAATTATTGTGCAGTTTTTTCCCCTTTATTTTTGGCCCTTATTTGCATAAATTTCAACAACGGTTTTCGCTGTTGCAATGAAATTTAAATCGTTTCCATCGTTTCATCAAATATTCAATCGCTTAAATTTCTTCTATTAAAAATTAAAGAAGAACGATTCTGTTTACAATCTGGGCAGATCACATCAGAAATAAATGAAGTTACAAACTCGCGAAAGACTATGTATACTTAGAAGACAGATTAATCGAACAGTTGGGTACCCACTGACATGACGTTATGGGACTTGCTCTTTTGAGGAGATTAGGGTTCACTATAAATAGAACAGATGCACTATTTTAAAATAACACGGTTTTAATGTCTATTTGACAACAATTTGATGCTTAACAACTATTTTGTTGAAGAAATCATAAAAGATTTAATTGAAACTAAACACAGCCGTTATTTCCGATGAAACAGATAATCGCCAACAGCATCTACAATACAATAATATAATTAATATTCGATGGAACAAAGAATAAAGAAGCTAAAAAAAAATTAACGATAGCATGGCCATTTATATTGCTTAAATTTTAGGAATGTATATTATATTACACTTTTCCCCCCCTTTAGTATTCCCTCCATCAAGCTTTCGCTTTGAGTCTAGCTGTTTAATCTCTTGAGAAATAACTGCTGTAGTCATAAAAAAACAAGGTATAAAAATTTTAATAATTGAAGAATTTCCATATTTTATACTCCTTTATTCTTTTTATTTTCTCGTATATAAAATATAACCAACAAGGGTGGTCTCCCTGGAATGCTCTCGCATACCCTTCAATAAAATATCATCTCTCTGCTCATGCATAAAGTTTTGGACCTTAGATTAAGGCCGCGAATGTCTTACACAGCACTGGGAAATAATAGTTAAGAAATACAGATATTCGACGTGAATCTATCTTTTTTATTGACTCTTTCATATGAATATGTATTTCGTGTGCTCCCCCCCCCCCCCATCGATTGAAACTAGAATTTGACACAGAACAACAATTGTAGTCAAATGATCACACACCGAATTTCATTGATTAAAAACATTATTATTAGTTATTGCGTTTACATGGACGCGAAAGCACATGCCGACAAATCAAATCTGTCAATCCTTCGACAGATTTGATAAGAATTTACAAAAAATTTGATAAGAATTTACAATTTAAATGCTAACCTGCGTACCAAATCTTCTAACTCCTTACGTGTCGTAATTATCGAATTAACTTGTAATCAAGTAAACAGACAGATAGATTTCCTCAGAATAAATTTAGTTCAAAATTTCATAGAAATTTAAATAATTTTTCCAACGACAAATTTCATGCATCTAGTTCAAAACTTTTTTAATTTATCGTGTTCATACATAGGTGGATAGACAGACAAACAGATAGCCATAATGTCAAAAATGTGTTTTTCAAACTCAGAGATCTGTCGAACTTCTTGAAAGCTTTATCTTGTTACTTTTGTGTATATGAATTATAGAGAACGCATACTGTATATATGAGAAAATAAAAAGATAAAAGTGTTGCAATAGTTAAAAGATTCGAACTGGACATGCTGAGGAATCCCCGCATTTCAGACTTTCCCAAGCGCGAAAAATACATTTTTGGAATTATATTTCTCAGTCTGTGAACATGGTAACTCAAAAACGTTTTAAGTCAAGAGGAGGAAATTTGTTATTTAGTCTTAACATCAAATTTATAATTCTACCAAATTTTGAGCGAAATGTAGCGAGAAAAGTTTGCCTTCAGTGAAGAAAGCTTTGCGGGTAAATGTGAAACCGATAATTATAAAAGGCAAAGGCTAGATAAATAAAATTGGTACACAGGTTTATCACCTAAAATATAAATTTATATAAAATTTCGAATTATATCCATCAAGGGGTTGTGTATTTGTAGTCTGTACTTTTGTATACATACACTGGTGGACAGCATTAAGAGATGGAAAGCATTTTCGCACATTTCTCTAAAAATACCGCACAAAACCTGAACAGCTGATTGCCATATATGGTCACTGTAGCGCTATTGGCCCCGAGATAAGTTTACGTATTCCTGTGGGCGTTGCTAAGCCAGCAGGAGGTATAAAATTCCGCATCGAGCTGTTCATCTCATTCCACTCTTCAACACAGTTGCAGATTTTAGTGCATTTTTTGAATAATCGTGTTGTTTCTTGCTGGTTTTTAGGTGAAATGAGTGAACATCATCGTTTAGACGACGGTATGAGGTGGAGAATTATGGGTATACTTGAGGCAGGCCAGTCCCAAGCTCAGGTTGCTAGGGAATTGGATATAACACCAAGCGTCATTCCAATTTGTGGAGTCAATTTAAAACTAGTGGGACAGTATGCAGACGACCAGGACAAGGTCGCCCGAGGGCTACAACGGCCAATGAAGACCGGTATTTGTTCGTTTCAGCTAAGCGCCAGAGGACGGCACTCAATTGTCCAAGGACCTCGCGGCTGCTACAGGAACATCAATTTCGAGTAAGACAGTTTTCAGAAGACTCCATGAAAGAAGGCTGTATGCCAGGAAGCCCGCTATTTGCATCCCACTCACTCCTTCCCACAAAAGAGCGCGTGCAGAATGGTGCAGACAACATCAGAATTGGACACAGCTTCAATGGGCTAATGGTCTCTTCACCGATGAGTCCAGATTCAGTCTACAACCTGATTCTGGACGGTTATTGATATGGAGGGAACCTGGAACCCAATACCATCCAGCAACATTATCGAAAGGTACCATTATGCTGATGGAGGACTCATGGTTTGGGCAGGGATCATGCAAGATACCCGCACACCGCTCCATGTGTTTGACAATGGTTCCGCGAATGCCCAGAGGTACAGGCAGGAGGTCCTAGAGCCCTATGTGCGTCTTTTCAGGGGCGCTGTTGGCCCTGAGTTCATTTTTATGGACGACAATGCGCGACCACATAGGGCTCTCATGATTGATGAGTATCTGGAAAGCGAGGATATTCAAAGAATGGATTGGCCAACCAAATCCCCTGACCTGAATCCTATTGAACATGCTTGGGATGCTCTTGGGAAAGCTATTGCGATGCGCCAACCTCCCCCCAGAACCATTCTAGAGTTAAAAATTGCTCTGGTGGAAGAATGGGAGGGTCTTCCACAACCCCTCCTTAACTCCCTTATTAACAGCATGCATACTCGTTGTGCAGGCTGTCTGTCTGTCAGGGGTGACCATACACCATACTAGAGGCAACACACACTGTACAAGCCTCACTTTTATTGTCATCTTTTATCCTTAAGTTCAGACTACATTGGATTTATTGGCAATAGGTCTTGCCAGTGAATAACACTTTCATTTTTGTTTTGCATACTTTATTATCATGGTATAAGCTATATCCATACCAAATTTCATTTATTTATATTCAGTATTTTTTGAGATATTTGGGAAAATGTCTTCCATCTCTTAATTTTGTCCACCAGTGTATAAACACGATAATTGAAAAACATAACTTAGATGTATGAAATTTTTTCACAATTTCACCATCCAAAATGAAGATTCCTGTCAGATTTTGAGTCAACACCAGTAAAGGGTTGACTTTCTGTCGGTCTGTATTTTCGCATGCATATAAACACAATAGCTCAAAAACGCGACGATTTAAATAAATTTTTTAATAAAGGAAAGTTAGTATGTAATATCGTGACTACAATTTTCAATCATTTGGTAAAATGGCGTTCCAAAATATATATTCGGAATTTCGGATATTTCTCGATCAATTTTTATATTAAAATTAAGATAAAATCCATCAACTGAGAAACTTTTTATCTGTTTGAGTATGCGTGAACATGATTATTTAAAAGCAGACCAAGCTAAAAAATTGTGGCTTGCCGTGTGGTCTTTTGGGAATATGCAATTTTTTTTCTTCTGTGACATAGAAAACCATGCCTTTTTGATTAGAAGTGAACAGAGATCTGCGGCATTTCTTCGGTCAGAGAAGATTAAACACAATTGACATATGTTGTTATTAGACAGTGAATGCTATGTCTCAGCAACATGACTTAATCGGTAGCTTGGAAGGCTATCGGTCGTTTAGAGGCGGGCCAAACACGGTCCATTGTAGCGCAACGCTTTAGGAGTTTTACAAAGTGTGATTTCCAGACCATGAAATCGGTTTTTGGAAACTGGAAGTGTTTACCGAAGATCAGGCTAAGATCATACGCCTGCGACAACAGGAAATTAAGATTGATATGTAACATTAACGGCCACAAGAAACCGCACTATGAATGCCACTTGATTGCAACGGCGTCTTCAGAGCGCTACTAGTACCAGAGTTTCAACTCAAATTATTTGAAACCGACTACGGAATGTGGGTTTGTATGCTCGCAGACCTATGATTTGTGTTTCGTTAACAGTCGACCCCATGTGCAGGAACATCTCGGATGGGGACGAGATGAGTGAAGCTGAAGGACAATTTTCTTTGCAACAAAGGAATTCTTCGAATGAATTGGCCAACATATTCCACAGATATGAATCCAATAAAGCACATTTTGGACATTCTGGGGAGAAAGGTTGCTAATCACTCAACACCTCCAGAAACAATACAGCAGCTGGAAAGCTTTCTTCTACAGTAGTGGAAGAGAATAGCCAAGTCCCTTATTGATAACCTCATTCAATCGATACCGCGTAGATGTGCGCCAGTTTTAATAAGGGGAAACCATACCCCATATTAAAACTCATTTCTATCCAAGAAATCACTTTTTTTGTTTGTTTATATATATTATACAGGAATTGGGATTTTTTTTTATTTTAATGCTAAATGTCATCAATAAAATTTAGCAACCCAAAATTAAAATATCCAATTGTTTTGAGAAGTGTATATACTTCTACATACGGTGTAATAAATCGGACAACGAGAAAATGTTGTATTCTAAAATAAATAGAAACATTACAATCCATACGCAGCAGGACAAATACGATGATTCGAACACCTATTCTTTTGAACACTTCATTATGCAAAGGAACATTTGCAATACTGTTGTAAATTTGTATTCCATCAAATCTGTGTTGTACATTTTATTTGGTAAACCATTTTCTTTTAATTAGAATTTATTAAAAAAGTGTCCCCCGCTATTTATTAACACGGAAAGCATTATTTTAGAATTTAAAAAAAATTACTTGTTTCCAGATATCTTCTATACTTTTAAAGTTTGTTCTATGATTTTAGGAACATCCTGAATATAGATCAGAGCATTAGAACGATATCAGTACTACAGGTCAAATAGATAAAGACCAGGATACAATAAAATACTGTTACGGTTTAGTTGTTTTATTTAAAAGAAGAAAAATGATTATTTTGTTTGACGTTTCACTGACAGAGTTAACTAATGTGTAACAGAGTTAAACATCTCACCTTATCCTCCCCCCCCCCCTCCCCATACAATGAAACCTACTTACGCAAATGACTTTCTACAACGTATCAACATGAAAAATAAGTAACATTCGAAAGTCATTAACTAAGGATGTTTTGCGAAATCCAAAAGAAATCCTTTCTGAAAATATGCAAACAAAACACTTCTCCTCTGCTGGAACTAAGAAGCAAGCACGAGAAGAGTAATCTTTTCCTAGATGGACCGTAACGTCATTATAAAGAAGATCTGTGTGTTTATGTTTTCTAACTGTAAAAAATCAGTGAAGAATTGACTCGAAATATCGCCAAAAGGCACGGAAGTGACAGCTGGTCTTTTTTTTTACTGATGACCGTGGTTTCGTTATTTTCAAAAACTTTGAAAGGAAGCTCTCTGCCAAGTAAAAACTAAAACGAAACTAAGTTTCGTAACGCAACATTGAATTCCCTTATTTAAAACTGAACGTGGGGTTTCTGAGACGAATATTAATAAATGTTGCTTCATATATTGTCAGGAGTTTCGTGCAAAGGCACTGTGAAACTGCTGTCTACCCAACTTTTTTCAGTGTATGAATTTATCCATTGATTTATTTAATTTCGCATGTGATATCTACACTCATTAACAATCTAATGTCCTTCATTTTAGAGTTTTGAGCATCCATGGGAAAGCGGCTCGACTCTCTTCAAAGAGTATTACAATTCTGAACATTATCGATTTCTGCTTCTATGCACGCTTAGTAACTAAGAGCATCCATTCTATTTCCAATTTGTTAAGGAAAGAAGGTGCTGCCAAAGACTTCCTTTCTTTATAAAGGCAATAAAAGTAAAGTTTTAAATGTGTTATTTTCCTCCTTGAGAGATTGAAATTGGAAGATAAATATAAAAAAAAATCGAAAATAATTAGTAATAAATACAAATTATTTAAAAAAAATATTGTACTGCAATTTTTTTCGTAAATAAAAGCGAAAAATTCAATTTTTACATTACTCTTTCATTATTTATTGCTCACACGCAGTTCAGTAAATTTTTATAAGCGGTAATAATCACAAACTGGCTACTCCACCTGCATGAAGGCACATGGAAAAACTTGAATGACTGGACTGCCGCAACAGCAACACTGGCGGGAACTGTAGCTGAGTCATAAGGGCCATCATTGACCATGGTATACAACCCTTTCCGAAGGAAGTACAACCCATCATCGATGGGAGGAGCCAGACAACTCTTTTTCGTGTACCCACAGGGGTGACGAGAACCAACCACCGTGCCGGAAGCTTCTCATCCTCAATTACGAGGTCTCCCCCCAGGGGAGATGCGCGATAGTAAGAAACACAAGATAAATAAATCGAAAATACTTATTTCAAAGTTTAATCTTCAAACTAATTAAAAATTATTATTTTACTAGTTGCAATTTCTTTGACATTTACCTAACTCAAAAAACTTTTTTTCTGGCACAATAATTAAATTATTCAAAATTAATTAGATAGGGCAAAATTGAAATTATACTAAAAGGCATTACTGTGCAACAGTAAAGGTTTCAGCGCTCTTTAATACTCAACTGCCTCACTGCACATTCAAGTACGGCGTTTCCAGCCCAATACCATGCACGAAGCACATCGTTGGTGAAATGGTGGAACCCTGTCTCACTACACAAATTGCAATTATAAACAGTTCTATAAATTTCACTGATTTCAAAGATTTTAAGATTAATTCTTTAAATAACAAAAGGAATAAAGTTTTCCCTTGTATATAAAATATAGTAATGGGACCATCGCTATTTTTGTGACCTAAAAAAATAGCAAACTTTTAATATATGTACAGATTTCTTAAAAAATAGATACTAACAGAAGGAGAACAGAGATGGCCAGGGAAATTTAAAGACCAAATGGACAAGCTTAAGACTTCAAAAGAAAGATTTTATAAATTACCAGCAAATAAGACAATAAGAAACAGACGACCTGTATACACATAAACTTCTAATGTATAATGTATTTCTCTCACCCAACCCCGCAAAAAAAAAAAAAAAAAAAAAAAAAAAAAAAAAACATTGTATAATGAATTTACGACATAATTTCTTTGAAGTGTATCAACAATATTTACATATCAAATTAAAATTAAAAACTATTTTGAAATTACAAGAATGTTTTAACAAAAAAAAAATCTGGATTTCTTCAAATTTCGTTTTTTGAAGAGCAATATTTTGATAATTATAATAATAATCCTAAATTAGAGATATAGTCAATGCCAATGGAGTAGTAACAGTAAGTGGTGCCCGAGGTATAATATGATTATTTTACCCGCCATTGTTTCTTATTGTGATTTAAGGAGGATATAGAATATATATTGTGTTTCATCATGTTTGATTTTAAAGAGTGACATGATCATACTTATGTGTTCGTCTTCATGATGCTCTTTAAGACTTCTACCAGGGTCATTATACACAAACTTGCCCCACTACGTCATTGTGGCAATATTTCAAGTATAACAAGTAAATTTTTAAAAAGGGAAGAAGAAAAAAAAATCTTTTTATGGTAATTACTGCAGGAGTTAGCTCACGTAATTCTCCAAGAACCACAAAATGCAAAATGATTATTCAGTTCCATTCATCATCAAACATGAATTATGTTGAATTAACTAGAAAATAAACTCAAAACTATACAATTTCAGTAGAATATTTGTCAAGTGCAAGGGTACATACTGGGAGAGCTCAACAGCTTGCACACCAAAAACAGATGCCTTTAAATAACAAGAAATGAATGAATGCTCATGACATATATTCTTTCGTTTTGCCCATTGCTTTCCAAGTCACAAGGACACGCGTAACCCAGAGGAGGCCCCAAAACACCAGAAACATGAATCACCGTAAAAGAAAGGTTCAGCACCAGGTGCTGCAACTCGTGATCGGGTTGGCGCCATTCAGAAAACGTTTGAATCATCCCTAAGAAAACGGATAACATGGAAACAATGCTCGAGAAGAGAGAACTTGAGGAGGCACAAGAAGTACTGAAACTCTGAGTAACGTTTAAAATATGCGAATATTTCCCTCCATCGGACAAGAATAAAGTTTTGTTCATATAAGGATTATAGACTAGGTTTAATATACAATATTTATGAATTTACTTCATTTTGAAAAATTTTAATATAAAGTTTTTATATGATTTGATATAATCCTCATTATTTAAAAACATTACAAAAAAAAGTTCTTAAATTCTGGTCAGTTTTAGATTTGAAAATAAAGGGATTTTCGATATTCCAATGGAGTCAGTTGAAGCGAAGCCTCAGGCACACGATGAACGCAAGATACATCGTATATAACATCTAATAAATGCACCTTCAATTTAACTATGTTGTGTGGTTAGACTCTGTTTTTCACCTTTAAAATGGACATTGTGCTTTTAAATAAAATTTGTATTGCGCATTATATAGGTTGCGCATGAATAAACTGCATTACAAAGCAAATCCAATATGTGCTAATACATTTCGACAGACACAGGGTGTGTGTCCACTTTAATAGTGACCGAATAGCTAATTTTTAAACTGTTAGAGAACTGTTAGGCATATACTTATACATTGAAAAAACGCATTAAATGACATAAAAAATTGTATTTCATCTTGTATAATTCAGTAAAATATAGCTAAAAAATTAAAAAAATCCTTTTTATACATTTTCTATTAGTTGTATTTAGCAAAATATTCTTAACTAACGCGCTAAAGTTTAAACGAAAGTTTTACTATTTTCTGATCAAAATTGATCAAATCCTGAAACTATGGGTTTCAATATTTTAGACCAATCAACGACCATCTGGCGGTAATTGATACCATTCATTGGTTGACATTCCTTCAGATAACCGCTTAAGTAACCTAAAATAGTGATACTCAAAGCTTCATAACTCGGTCGGTTTAAGTTGCAAAACAGTGGTTGTGCTTTTTTTTTTATGTCAGTGTATAAGGAAGTTTGCAACCTATATAATGAATGAAATAAAAAAAAACTACTGAAATTTCTCCAGGGAATGTAACTTTGCATAAAGTACTGAAATTACTCAATTATATGATTGATAATTTGAAAAGCTGAATGTTCACATTTTACATATCTCTAATGAGCCCAAAAAATCCATGTTTGATAATAAATGAAATATAATTCACATGAAATCTGGTTGGCTATTCGAGATCGGAGTGAACTTATTAATTACAACACGCAAACAGTTTATTTATTTAACTTTTATACAGAGATATAGCATCTAAAATAAAGATACTTCACAAATTTTGAACCAAATCATCTATCGGTCTGTATTTCCGCATACATGTAAATGCAGTAACTCATAAACGAAATGACTTAAAATCAATAAAATTCGGTCTGTTATCTTGTGAATCCGTGTCAAATTTTGATGTGAATCTACCAGCAAAAAAAAAAAAGTCTAAAATACATATTTTCGGGCTAGATTCAGTAAAATTGTTAGATTCACCCCAAAGATCGCGTACTTATCGTTCATCTATGTCATGCAAGGTATCCATGGCCTTATCCGATGGTCCTAATTTCATGCGGAGGAAGGGGTGGGTTAAGAATTTTATTAAAAAGCATGCGAGAAAGCATCGAGGTGACCGCTCCCGCTTGTTGCTTTATGCTGTTGTGAATTAATTTATTTTGGTAGTGATTTCAAATTCATCCGTTTCGCTGCCGTCTGACAAGAAATGAATTTTTAAAAAACTAAGGAAATAGTTCACATTCTATTCTAACATATTAAAACTAGAACTCAAAATTTCACCTCTTAAACACGATGGGGGGGCAAATAAATTTAATTTAATTCTATAAACAAATTTCTGAGCCGTCAGTAAGACAGTGACTATTGTTTACATTTGCAGGGTTAACGAAATAGGTTGCATCGTAAAACTTCTTCGCGCTCGATTTCAAGTTTGTTTCTATACTCAATTTTTAATAAGTAAAGGAGAAAAACCAGTTTAACATATCGAAACTTGCTGTGAAAAACAAAGATTTCATTTTAAATTCTTGACAAAAGGAAGTTTACTTTTTCAATATCAAACACGATGAGATTTAATACGCTTTGTTCTTCATCATCAAAGAATGGTAAACACTCAGTTTCGAGAGCTTTCATTTCTCTAAAAAAGTAATTATGGACTTGTTTCCCTTTGTGTTCAATTTTCAAAGGTAACCATCATTTTAAATTTTATTTTTTATTTCTAACTTGATTTCCATATTCGAAAGAAATTAGAGAACAGAAATCGATAATAGTGAATAAAAATTTATAAATAAGATTTATTTAAGGGTAATTTGATTCCTATAATTTAAATTAATACTCAAAATGAGTCCAAAGCAGTTTAAATTAATTGAATATTCATGTTTTATGGCACGTGACGATTGCCGCATAAATAATAATCAGTTCATTTCTTTACAAGATATTATATTTGAATTGCATTTAGTCCAGAATGATAATGCAATTAAAAGAAAATTGTCCAAAAAAATCGTAAATACTTAATCTTTAGCAGACTTCTGAAAGTTTAGCAAATGATAATATAATGCACAAACTTATTTATAATTTCGCATTAATAACAACATGTGGCCAA
This sequence comes from Argiope aurantia, assembly GCA_026543865.1. Lineage (NCBI taxonomy): Eukaryota > Metazoa > Arthropoda > Arachnida > Araneae > Araneidae > Argiope > Argiope aurantia. The sequence goes on from JAPMOR010043905.1 coordinate 227,893, forward strand.
CAGCTACAACTGACGAACATATACGAGTTTCGACTTCCTAAAATGACAAGAGAATATACTAAAATTCATTTACAAAACTCATTAATTAGTAAATTTTAAAAATAAATTCAGCAGTTCTACATTACATATAATTACAATTTTAACGTTTCTTTTTGAGATAAACAGCCTTTTTAATTCCATTTTTAAATTTTAATCATTCTTTCCAATGCGAGGATTCAAAATTTATATTGCGTTATTAGTTTGATCTAACTTGTCAAACGAAAAAGGATATTAGAAGAACTCTTGTGGATCGTACAACGCTGCAGTCTATCTGTTAACGTTTACAAGTTATGGCGGATAAAGTATATTATCATTCAAAAAAAATAATAATTTAAAAAATTCCAACAAACCTACTAATAAAATAGGCATATATTTTGAAAAATCAGGGGAAATACTAAAAGATGACATGTTTTTCATCAGGATATCTGTACGAGCTACAAGCGGCGAAATCTTCGCGAAATGAAAAATCGAATTGCCGCCAAAATGAACGTCGCAAATACAGTTCTAACTGCAATCTGTCAAATTTACCAGAAACTTGCTCGTTTCATCAGCTTTCGAATAATATCAGTCTCATTTGCAATCCATCACTGAAATCAGAAACCGTCAAAAGAGAAAATTAGCTAGGGATCATTATCGCTTCAGAATTTAATTTTCTGTCAACCTTGAGTTTGCTGTTTTATTTAGGTTCAATAAAGAAAATTTAAAAGCCAAACAAGAAAAGCGGCATTTTTATGAAGTTATAAACACAATGGAAGTAAACAGGCAGACATCTTTATATTCAAAGGAACTCATATGGGTGGGTTTGCACATATTCCATTATTCACCATCCTTTCATTTGCAGATTTTTTGACGAATATCTTTTTCGAAGAAGGCCGATTTAAGAGATCTATAACAAATGAAAACTAAATTTCTCTTGATCTAAAACTGATCTGATATATTTTATTGTAGGTTCATTCGAAAGCTGATGGGTGCAAAAGTTCTGGTGTGTGTGTGTGTTTTTTCCTTTCTTTCTCTCTCTCTCTCTCTCTCTCTCTCTCTCTTATTTCGCAAAGATTTTGGCGTTTGCAGGTAAGATTTAAATCCAGGATGAAAATGATGCCACCTTATAGGATTTTACCGGAGTATGCAAAATATGTGCTTAATTTGCTTTAAGTCTGTCAGAAACTTCTGAAATCCATATTTTCCCCGACTATCAGTATATACATTTTATTCACTATAACTTGCAAACGGTAAGAAATAGTATAGGGTAGCTGTAATGTTTTATGATCCACACAGCCCCTTGTATTACATTATTTCGTTTGGCCGATTAAGTCAAACTCACCCTGTATATTAGTGATATAATTAATAATTAATTGTTGATAAAAATGCAAAAAAAGGGATTGTTTTTTTCCTTTGTTTTCTTTATTAATAATCACATTTCCATAAAAAAAAATTCTGATCCTAAATTTGGAAAATAATGATGAAATCATTATGCTTGCGGATACTGAAGACTCAGAAGACAAAGAGGGAAATTAAGAGAGAGAAATTTATTGCCTCTGTTATTTTTCTGCTCGGCATACTGAATTAAGAAACTGATATAAAACAGTGAATAGCCTAATCTTTAAAAAAGCAAATAGTAAAAACCTTATTCATTCGATACTAGATGTCTTTTTTAAGTATTTTAATTCAACAAAACTCAGTTCGTGTTTCTAAAGATGAATTTCCAAATCTGTATTCCATTCTCTTCGCGATGTGTTAAGAGTTCAAAAATTTTGTATATTTATGTGATTGTGATGACAATACATTTTAATATTTTTCAGAACTTTATCACCAAGTAAATGTTAATACTATTATACTGTGATAGAAAACTGATTTTGAGATTTGATTATATCTATAAATTAAAAAAAAATCTAAAATTTCTATTTTTAGTGCTATAAAAAAGTATAACTAAAAAAAAGGCTTTTATTAAATTTATCATTACTATCTAAAATGAAACAAGATTTTTCTTTCTTTAATGTCTATCAAAATGACTGAGATCTGGTTCATAGCAAAAAAAAAAAAAAAAAAAAAATATTGTAGAAAAAATATTTGTTATGAAAGACCTAGAAAAGGGATTAAGGTAAAGAAGGGGGGGGGGATCCGACCTCTGAACTATCTTCAGAATAAAATAACACGAAAACCGCAAAAACTGTAGGTGAAATAAATAAATAAACAGAAGCTACGAACTTCCAACATACTCCCCAATCTCTTTCCTTCGGGGACAAAACTTTTGAAAGTTTTTATCCTTCGCAACCATATACCTACAGGTAAAATAGTCTCCCAGAATAATCCCTGCAAGTCAAATTGCACGTGAGGGAGAAAATAAAAAATAAAACATTTAAAAAATGTCACATTCTCCGCGGTGAAGTAACCCATTTCAATCCTTCGTGCCCTAATTTCAAGAGAGAATAAAAACGGGCAGATGAATAAAGTATTTTCCCAAGTGAACCTCTTAAGCAGGGATCTGGACTCCCTTGCAAGGTGAACGGGTCTGTAGCAGCAGGTAAGCAACAAAGCCAGCACTTTTTTTTTTTCTTTAATCAAATACCTCTTGACATGTTATCCTGTAGTTCCGTATAGGAGATTTCAGACACGTGGCAATGATTTTAATTCCATGAATTTCCCAGCAAGAAAATTCTCCGCAATAGTACAGTCACTGAGTTTCGATGAACATGTCTCGCTATGTCAGTATTATCTAAGAAGGCATGTTTTGCAAGATACAAAAGTTGTGTTTAATGTAAGACAATGTCATCATTTAATACACACGTGATTCACATCCAGTGCGAAGAGCCTTCATTTAGGAATTCACTGCTCGTATTGCAAGAGCAGATAAGATGGAAACAAAAATACAGCGCGCAGTTAGATGGCATGAGTAATTAGACATTACATGAGACAAAGACGTTATAAAAACTGGCATCTTTAATATATAAATGTAGTTGCACAATGAATCACTGATGATCAGTTCATCAAGTTGAACTATTCAGGACAAAAATGTGATGAACAGATTGATAGTCCACTTCTTGCGCATCACCAACGCACCAAGATATCGATGAATCCAACATATTTCAAAAGTATCAATGATACAGTTGTGGCACGGAATAATACGTGGAAATACTTCCTACACCAACAACTTTTGATTTTCTCGCATATGTAGTATAGAGAAAGCATAGCAATCGCCAAAAAGATTCGAATTCGATATTTTGACGAATTTCCATATTTTAGACTTCCTTGAATTCAAAAAACACATTTTTGGAAAATGTCCATCAGTCTTTCTTGTGACAAAGCTAACTGAGAAACGCTTTGGGCTAGACGGATGAAGTTAATATTTCGTAATCATTAGTGCTATGCATGGCGTTCTCTGGGTAACACTTTTATTGCAAGAGGAGACCACTCCTGCTGTCTGTTTTATAATAATTAGTAAATTGGTATCCGTAAAATTTCACACAACAAATGATGTCAGACAAAAATATAAAATGATGATTTCAAAATATATTTAAGCACCATTTATAATTAATGTTCCGTACGTATTTACTTAAATCTTCACTTGAATGCTGGCATTGCAATTTCTATAAATCAACAATAATTTCATTCTTTTCTTAATACAACTACATTAAACAGGTGCATGTCTAAAATTTAAATTACAGCAATCGTCATAGCAATTTGTTCAGCATTTTTTCAAATGCAAGCCATACAGAAATATAATATTTCATATACTTAAATCCAACATACATATTTGTAGAAAAAAAGCGTAATTGGAAATGTCAATTGTTACAACATCCGAGTAAATCAGTCTTCCGGAACGTAACAACATTCAGTATTGTAACCGTAACGTAATGGTAATAATATAAATACACAAATGCAATTATCTTTTCATCGCATCACAATTCAAAAAATTTAAAATAAAGCAAAACTAATTAAAAACACTTCCGAAAACCATTATCTTGCAATTATTCACATATTAATATGTTTTAAAATAATAATTAGATAAATAACGACTAACAGAAAATTTTAACATAATGAATTGCTTTACGGATGATCAGCAGATCAAATCAGTTGTGATGATTTTCTATCACCACCACATAACGCAATCTGTTCAAATAATATAAAAACAAGCCCGAATTTTTAAAAGATGGCGTCATTTCATTAGCATTGTGTAGTAAGAGGTTAGACTAGCAGACCGAAAGGAAACAAAGAAAAAAAAATAATACAGAGAATTCACGCAAAAAACCCCGCGAAAGAACGAATCTACCTATACACATATAAAGGAATTTAAAGAAAATCCAAATAAAACATAATGAGCGGTTTAAGAGTCGGATTGTTAATGACTGTCATTGAGAATTTTTAAGCAGCAGGAAGTAAAGGAATGCGGTCATTTCGCTGCCAGGATACGATGGAGAAAGATGATTTAGAACAAAGGCTTAACCGTCGCATTTTCTTCATTTTCTTGCTTCAGGTATGCGTCCTGAACTGGGTCGCTGAGTGCACAGACTATGGGCATGGAATCTGTTTCTCACCTGCGAAAATTCGAAAAGGGACAGCTGTGTGCCATGAAGAACCAGATGTCTCTTTAATATCGAATATTGCTAAAATGAAAATCGACGTGATACCCACAATTAGGGTTGGGCGATGACGGCACCTTATCATCGCGATATATCGTCAAACACATACCGATATTTTTCGATATACTGCGATATCATTATTTATTTATAGCTATTATGAGTTATAAATAGCATCTCTTAACATATTGACTCTTCAGAACGACTCCAAATAAAAGGAAGTTTCAATTTATATAATAAAAATAATTGCTTTCTTTTAAATAAAAATAAAAAATAGTTGTTTTTTTTAAAAAAAAAAGGCTGTAATAAAGTGTGTCAATGCCAAAGCAATGTCTGCATGTTACAATTTATAACATTGCGTTTAAAATAAGTATTTTTATATATTAGAATATGACAGTATTTATAGAAATATTAACAAAAATTCTGTATGAAGGACAATAAGAATGAAGAACAACAAAAATAAGCACTAATCGGTAGTCAAAAGGAAACCGAAAACGTAAATTGATTGTGAATATCGATTTATTGTATCACGATTTATCGTGAACTGTTATTCATGATCAGGATCTCGATATATCGATATTTTTAGAAAACTGGAAAAAAATCGATTTTTTTCCCCCCTCCAATAAATCGAAAATTGGCATAGCCCTACCCACAACTTGGGATGGGTGAGTGAAAGCGAACATAAAAGTACAGTTGCAGAAACTTCGAGAACAGTTCTACGCAAATTTTAGCAGCATTTAATTACTCAAGCTGATACGCAATACGTGAAATGCGCTGCATCAATATGAATTGGAATTTAATGCGCATTAAAAAAAGACCTCACAGCAGTGTGTAAGATTGTGCAATTAGATGGCATGTGCAATGACGTCATGTGCGTATAATAGAATATGAATTAATTATATAGAAAACACCGACTGTCCATTCAGAAAATAAAACCGATCACATGAATTATGTGCAGATATAATCAGATATAACAAAATTAAACACGTTTACTACAAAAATTTCGTAAATATTAGTATAAATTAATTCAACATAAACATTTTTTTCACTCTCTTAAAATATATATAGAAAAATATTACATTTATTTATTACATACAGTAAAACGGAATTTCGAGAAATAATACAGCATAAAATCTACAACCAATAAAAATTTTGAGCAAAAATTATGAAACTGCATTTATTTTTTGGAATATGCCAGGATTGCTCTACTTCAATCATTCATTTAAAGAGAAATAAAACTAGCAAGAGTGGTATCCCCAAAACTTTCTCGCATACTCTCTAGCAAAGATGTTATTCAAGTGAACGCCTTGCATACATTGGTGAGTGTTTTGGCGACTGATTCCTGGTGCGCGATCAAAAGTGTAAGAAAATCAAATTTGTGTTTCAAACACGAATTTTCAAACACAAATTTTACACAGTCACAAAATCACAGATTCCATTACCAAATTTCATATATTTATGTTTTTAAATTATAGCGTTTATATGTTTAAGTACAGACTGACAGACGATCACCCCCCTGTTGGATTTCGCTCAAGATTTGATAGGTGTCTACAATAGAGATATTAAATTTAAAAATCAAATTTTATCCATCTAGCTCTCTTCGTTTTGCAGTTATCGTGTTAACTAATATTCGAAAATCCGGACAGACAGATTTCATTTGAACGGACTTTGCTCAAAATTCGACAGAATCTACACATTTGGTTTTAAGCCTGTACACCAAATTTCAACCATCTAGCTCAAAGCGTTCTTGAGTTATATTTATCACAGACAAACGTACATTTTCCCAAAATGTGTTTTCAGAACTCCGAGATTTAAAACGGAAAGATTCGTCAAAATCTAGAATTCGAATTTTTTGGCGATTAATACAATTTCTTTATACTTCGTAAATGAGCAAGTAAAAAAGAGTATTATAAATTTATATTTTCACTATCAATTTATTTCTCAGCTCAAATAATCATCCGATCAATGAAATAGATTATCAACAAAATTTATTCGTTTTACTCCGTCACTTTATTTAGGAGTGAAATGAGTTGCGTACTTCACTTCTCTCACAAGAAACTTAAAAAATAAGATCCCTATAAGATGCGAATGGAGATTTTGTCACTTAAGATATTTACATTAAAAAAACTGTTATAAAAATCCCAAGTAATAATATTAATTAATACAAAATTCTAAATCAGCAGCGTCTCCTCTCGTGATGTTAGATGAAAACTATTCATTAAATGCAAAAGAAATCGAAAAAGAAATATGTGCAAAATTTCCAAGGATGCATGCGTGTGCGTGCGTGTGTCGTGCGATTAGACTCTTACAATAGTTTGAATATAAATAAACACACAACTCTGATTTTTTCTCCAAAATTAAGCGAGTGTCATTCCATTACATACATATAGATTGAAGATGAACTTCTGAATCCATTACGATATAATTAAAATGGAAAGAAATACGACCAATCTAAAAATTAATTCAAGCTAGAACAAGCAGCAAGTGAATTTGAGAAATAAAACCTGCATAAACATAAAAATAAAAAAATAATAAAGGCAAAGTTTCATTAATTCATTTAAAAGATAATAAGTAATAACACTTTTAATTTAATTATTGGCGAATTCAAACAAATCCTCTATCTTGTGCCTTGAATTAAAGGTAACAATAAACAAAATTGGTAACCTGTGTTGAAAGGCTATTTAAATTTGAAGGGTTTGAATGCATCATCTCCTATGTTCTTTGCGAAATTAGTGCGCCTTGACCCAATTAAAATCGAGCCAATCGACTTTAACTGAAACAAAAACGAACAATTTTTTCGATTAAATAATAGCCACACCTTATTGAATAATAAGTGACGGACGAAGGATCGATGGATTATGTTACCACAAATTTAATTGCCTTTCACTCTGTAGAACCTTTTAACAAGAACCGTTAAATGCAATCAGACACTTTTCTCTTATATCGCCCAAGTAATAAAATTAAAAGCAAATAAACCATGAATTTAATAGCAACTTATTAATATTTGTTTTACTGGATGAAATAAGTTATCGAAAAGCTAACACTATATTCATAGATTATTTAAATGACTTTTGATACCTGTCATAAAAGAAAATGCGTGTTGTGTTACAATTTTCCCGGGTATGCCAATCTATGAGAATTGTTCCCAATATATGTGTTGGAATGCTACCCCGCCTACATACCAATAGCACACTTGAAAGAATTTACGTAGGCGATAAATGCAAAATCATAAAAAACAAAAGTAATTTATTTCAAATAGGCCATGATAGTTTACCGCCTTTAATTTATATAGAGAGCATTTCAAAATAACCATTTTTGATGAACAGTTAGTCGAAGAATCAAAAGTGTTCAAAATTGGACAATTATGATATTTGAACAACACATGATGCGGTTCTTATTTGCTTATTAAGAAATACAGCTGGAGAGTCTTAAAAATTTCCCTAATAAATCCCTCTACATTCAAAACGCTTTCTGTTTCCAACCATTTTGCATATTCACTTAATTTAAACTATCCTTATCCTATAATATTTTTATACTGTTTACATATTCGCGAATACGAAAGATTACTGCACAAAAACCTCAAGTTTCAAAAACATGATTTTTTTTTACAATTTTGTTATTACCTTCTATGGATTCTTCTCTTCAATACTTACACCGATCCATATGAATTTTCTACAAATAAAAACAGAGCTGCGGCGTAATTTTTTAATGCTTTTTTATCACTCCTACAATATTTGATTTCATTGTGTTTGTATCTTCAATTTTGATAACTTGGCTATGAGGCATTAAAGAAAATGTCGCAAGGAACAAAATCAGGTGACAAGGGTGGTCGATACTCTCTATGAAAGCAGCCCCAAAGTAGTTTGACCTAAAGCGAATAGAAAAGTATTGAATTGTAAGTTGAATTATTATACTACACTAGAAATCATGCTTTGTTTTGCCAAATTTCATATAGTTTTCTGCGTACTCATTGATGTAAGATAGTAAGAGTACATGAGTATTCGATCTTTAGGTAATCAATCAACGTGACATCAAAAAAAAAACTTGCCTAATTTCATCAAGCGGGACATATGTCGGTATCAGTTTACTTCTCGACTCTCTTTAAACTTTTTTTTAACTTGTTAAAAACTTCTGTATACGCCCAAAACTCATTTCCATACACTTGCTGCAATAGAGAATAAGTTTGTTACGAATTTCTCAAGTCAAATTTCATGTTAACACATTGCTTCTTCTAAGCACTTTTTTTTTTCACTGTGCGCATGACGGAATAATTTCTATCTATCTATCTAAAGTTACAACCGGATGGAGCGTTTTGCGACATCTGAAACTTGAGCATCTGGTAAAAAGTGGTAGAAATTGCACAGACATGCTTCTTGTTGTTTCATTATAACAAAAACATCCTGATTAACTTCTAGTCACACCTCGTAATCACTTATTCGGTAATATAATACAAAACAATACTATAGAGAAGCGTAAAATAAATATAAATACCATCAGATTTTAGTTTTCAGCAATTGTAAATAAAAACTTAGACTAAAACTAAATTCTGATTTTAAAAAATCTTTAAACATTTCATAGAATTAAGATATCAATAAAAAAAATCATTGTATATTTAATTACAATGGTTACATTAAAATAAGGAAAAACCCATAAAATAGCAATGAATAAATTTTCGGAAACTATACAATGAATAGATGAAACTGGGCAAAACCAGCCCAAAGGTTTGAAAAACTTTTCACAGTTATTTTATTTATAAAGATGCGTGTATCAGTCTGGTATATGAAAATCAATTTACACAAACAGCGGTGTGTTGATGTTATCAATTATATATACTGTATGGGATAAATACGAAGAAAGGCAATTTTTTTGTAAAACTTGAAAGATGTGGAAAGGGTTGATGGAAGTAGACGGTGAGCAGCAAAATGCCTCTCCAGTGTATTTCAAACAAGCTCGATGGAGTTAAAGATTGGAGAACAGACTGGTCACTTCATGGATTGTTAATATAGTAGACAAATTAAGTCGATCTGATGCCTGCGTGGTCGTTGTATTGTAGGGTTGAAATTATAACCTATTACTCTACCATAAAGGTGCATTTAATTATCTTGGATCTGCAGTTTCGAACAAACATGGTCACTTGAACAATTTTTTGTTCCACGTCGAAAAACACTGTGCGCCATTCCAAAGAACCACGAATATTACAACTGATTGAGTAAAATAGGAAATAACAAAAAATTTAAATAATGAAGGCAACTATTATTTCTTAAACAAACAATAATTGCATACAGTAGTGGCCAAAATCAAAACAAAGTTGCAAATGCTTTCGACTATCAAAAAAAATCATTAATATAGAAAAAAAAATAAGCACTCAATTAAGCCATAAGAAAAATTACTAATTGATTAATTATTATTTTCAAAGGCTTACATCAAAATAACTTATATAAGCTGTTAGAAAATTATTTTAAAGAGCCTATCTTGGCAACACAAGTGATCCACAACTACACGATCAAGTTAATTGTGCATGGCATATAAATGCAAGCTGAAAAAAAACAAAAAAAAAAAAAACATGCTACGTCTTTTCTGCAAAATGTGCAATAGATTGCAAAATTAATGAAGACATTTCAAGCACGTTAAAATTCCGCAATAATTCAATTTTTGAAATCCAATCAATGTATATCTTCCACAAGGGATGAAAAAACAAGACAACGCAATACACAACATATAGTTAAATGCACACATATGTTTGTTAACGTTTAAATGCACATACATAAATGACTATAACGTCAAAAGATTTAAATCCACTTGCGCGATATATCTGACATTGATCTTGTGAGCACGTATCGACTCTAAAAAACTTCACACCAAAAAAGAAATTGTATATATTAAAAATACAATACAAAAATTGTTTTAATTTTTTTTAAGTTATGAAAAAAAAAGTCTTTATCTTGCCTTCTCCTTTTACATAAATTTGATTGAGTTGGCTTTAATAATATATCTTATTTCAGCGATATAACTACTAAAAATAGGCCAAGCTTTCATTAAAAATCCTGACAAACAAAGACTGGTAAATTGAAAAAAAATTAGTTCACATTTCAAAAACAAATTCCCTGAATCAAAAATGTGGATGCATTTGCCCACATCAAGAATAATTCACTTATCTGGGTCATCTGAAATAATATAAGGACATCAATTGATTTATTTCAAAGCTAATATAACGAGAAAAGCATTTTTACTCGATTGTTTTTCAATTAAAGTATAAGAAAAGAAAAATCATGTTTTTAAGCTGGTTACTAACAATACCCTTACAGCCTTGCGTAGTTGTTAAGGAACACAATAGTCTTTGTAAATTGACAACCGCGCCCAGAATCTAAAAAAAGGAAATTAAAGAAAGCAAAAAACAGACCGGCATGCTGTTAATCAAGAAAAATCAAGCAACAGCTGCACGAAAATTCAGCATGCATGTCTTAAATCTGAAATTCTCAGCGGGAATTTTTATAAACTATAGAAACAATTTAATATTGTAATATTATTTCTTTGTCGTTTAACTGTGAACTTAATCAGGAAAAAATGCTTTTCTCGTTTTTCCTTTTTACGGTAATAAATTTCAATACACATATATTTGAAATTCATTAGTCGATTGTTACCATTTCACTTATAAGGCATAACTCTACAAAAAATAATACTAATTTTTTTCAATAGAATAATAAAAATATAAAATCCAAATCTTTTCTTCAAACTACCATCAAATACAAATTCATATAGATACCAGAGGAAAAAAGAACAATGATATGCCGCATCAGATGTCATCCTTGTCATCACATCACGGTACAAATTATGAAGTTAGGTACCCCCTCAAAACCAGCGGTCACATCAAACCTTTCTTGCATACTCTGTAATAAAGGTTCGGATTTTATTTTTAGAGACCTGCACATGTGAGTTCTGTGAAAGAAAACCAGTATGTGTGTATTAATTGCATCACAATGGCAAGCAATAATTACGAAATATCAATGTTTGGCATGAATTTCGCGTGCGATCTTTGGCAATTTTCTTCTTTTTGTGATTAATCGGTGGCTTGCAGTTAATACACTACCAGAAAATCCAATATGAACAATATCGATTACAATCGAATCGTACAATATATATATATATACAATCGAATACTTTTATTCATCTCATCGAAACCAAAATTTGACATACAACTACAACTATAGTCGCAAGGTCCTATGCCAAATTTCATTTAAGTCACTGAATTTATATGCATGTGAAAGAACAGACTAAAAAAAATTATCAACCCTCTGACAGATTTGGTTCAAAATTTGTTAAGAATATACACTTTAAATGCTAAAACTAAGATCAAATTTAATTAACTTAAGTTTGAACTATCGTTCTTAGATACATGTAAAAAATACAGATCGGCAAATAGTCAATAATGGGTGGATTTGATTCCAAGTCTGATACATATCTATAATTTAGATGATAAATCTCAGAAAGAAATTTTTATCCATTTACCTATTTTCTTTTTGCGGTCATCGTCTTAATGTACGTTCGAACAACTGGACAGGCAAGCAGGGCCCGACTTAGCCTAATTGGGGCCAGTGGTAAAAAGTTCTTTCGGGGGGGGGGGGCTCTACATCACTACTTTAGTAATGAAGAACCGAATTTTATGGAGGTATTTAAATTTTTCGCCTCATTATAGATATAAAACAAGAAAATTGACTAGAACCTAAAACAGCTATAAACCCCCACCACCACCAATGGTCAGACGAAATATAGTTCTATCCATTTTATTTATTAAAATAGGAAACGTAAAATAAACTTTTCATTCGATTTGGGGGCCCCCACTGATGTGGGGGTCCGGAGCAACTGCCCCGTATGCCCCTGCCTTAGTCAGGCTCTTCAGGCAGGCAGGTTTCCTCAGAATATACTTCATTTAAAATTTTACAGAAATTTAACATATACCAAATCTCATCCCTCAAGCTCAAACAATCTTTGAGTTATCATGTTCACAAGTATAATTTGAACCATCGAGAATGTTTTCCTGAGACTTATCCGCATAAAATTGTAGAACTTGTATAAGGTCATAATTTCCGTGGCATAGGCAAACAACAGTTATGAAATAAAGATATTTGTCGTGAATGTCGCAATTTCACTGAATCTATCGTGCAAGTATACATATTTTGGACGCCCTTTTTTTTTTTTTTTTTTTTTTGTCCGATTAACTGAAACCAAAATTTCACATGATCACATATCGAATGCCATCGATTTAAGTCACTGTGTTTATGAATTATTACGTTCAGTTCCATGTGAATGTCCGGATAGACTATAAGGTAGATTTGGTTGAAAATCTGACAAATATCAATACTTTAGATTCTCATCTTGTGTAACAAATTTTATCAATGTAGCTTTTTACTTTTTGTCGCTATTGAGTTCACTTGAACAAGCAAACTTCCTCTGAATGGTTTCCTTTAAAATCCGATAGAAATCTAGAAATTTGGTCTTAAATTTGTATATCAAATTTTATCTGTCTTGCTCAAAGCATTTTTGAGTTATCATCTTCATAGACAGAAATATATAATTTCAAAAAAGTGCTTTTCAGACTCAGAAAGTTTTGAAACGTGGAGATTCGTTAAAATCTCTAATTTTCTGAATGATTAAAATACTTTTTTTTTTTTTTTTTTTTTGTATACTTCGTATACGAGAAAGTAAAAAGACATTAATCTGGCACGAATAAAAAAAAATTAAATCAATAACAAATGAAGGCAGAATTAGCCGAAATAGAATATAGAAACAGAATTAGTCGTCTGAATATAAAAGGAAAGATAAGAAGCTTTTGTAAAACTGGCATTTTCAATCTAAATAATATTTCAATATAAAGATTCAAAATAATTAAATTTAAAAAAAATTAATTAAAAAATTTGAATGTTTAAAATTCAGTTTAAATATATATTTCATCAGCAAGATCACTACTTATCGTGAGTATTGGACCATCGGCTAAAAGCCAGACAATAATAGACATATTTTAATACCCCTTACACAAAGTAGTTTCAAGGTTCCCATTAAATGCGCATTCATTTAAAACATGTTTAAATATCAATAAAAGCCATTGCTAACGCCATAATAAAAATATTTTTCTGTTATGATCATTCTTCTATACAAATAATGGAGTGCAGTTGTGGTATGTGGGTGAGCGATAATAAGTCAAAGCGTATAAAAATAAAATGTAAAAAATATTGAGAAACCTGCTGTGGAGAGTTAAAAGTCACGCGATTAAATTGCTATCAATAAATGATCAAATATATCATGACATTCCGACATATATGACTTCAAAGAGTAAAAAGAGTGATGACAACTTTAACAATGAAATTTAATGAAATGATTTGATAATCATAAGGAACAAAAATTATTAGCCTTTGTACAACTCATTTTTTAATGCTATGGTAATCACGCCCGATCTATTAAAATCCTAATCAGTTCACTCACTCAACATATTTTTTTCAAGATTTGTAAATTCAATATGTGATTATGGAAGAGCTCGTGTAAATCATTAAAGAAAACTAAAAAGATTGTTACTGCCTTCAAATGACGAAAACATTCATAATTGATTATTCTTCATTTGACATCACTAGCCGCCTTTGGCGACCATTTATCCAATCAAACTATTGACTTTTTAGGTTATTAAATGATTTAAGAAATATATTTTAAAAAAAACTTTCACCTAGTTATTCGATAGGACAGAAAAATAAGAATTCAATTGAATCAGTTTACTGCAAATTAAAAAGTGGGTATATTACGAAATAAAGTGAAAACCTTACTGCGGAGTTAATATTGGCAGAAATTGCAATTAAATGTTTTTTTAATGGTTGAGTTTGAATTTCATCATAGCATTTAAAAACATTTGTTACCGACAGTTTATCGAATTGAATAAAAAATATAAGAGAAAAATTACAAAAATAAAATTAATATCATTAGAAAGGCAATTTCTTGATTCTAAAGATAATACAAAGACTATTTTAATAAGAAAATTGTCTTGGAAGATATGAACAATAATTTATGTAAGCAAGCTATTCGGAGAAGATAAATCTATTTTTGCACTGGATTAAACTTTGTTTGAAGCCTATTTCTTGAATTTCTTTATGTGACTGAAAATTGACTTTTTGATGACACGACGAACCAAATAACAATATCTGATAATATACTGTAACTCCATTAATTAGCTACTCGAAGCACTGAATTCAATGCAGATGTAAAAATGTTCAATGAAGCAGTCTGAAAATTCGTATGATGGTTTGTTTACATTTGACTGTTAACGTTCAACAATAAGTAATAAGAGTGATTTCTGTGCATGGAATGTTAGCATTTCATATTGAGAGACTTTAAAAAATGCGCGAAATCTGAAAAGACAGAAGTTTTATTCACAACTTCTTTAAATGGCATTAGAGAACTGGGACAGATTTCAAATAAGATGGATGAGCAGATATTAGAAAAACCATTGTTTATTTCTGGCAAGAAAACATTCAATGAACTTATTTAAACGAAATCAAAATTCATTTTCCAGAAACTCTTCTGACACATACACACGACTCCCTGCCGTTTCGGACAGCCCTTTCCGAAGGCTATCATGGGTGTCTTGCAGTTCCGCC
The DNA here is from genome assembly GCA_026543865.1 of Argiope aurantia. Classification (NCBI taxonomy): domain Eukaryota; kingdom Metazoa; phylum Arthropoda; class Arachnida; order Araneae; family Araneidae; genus Argiope; species Argiope aurantia. The sequence continues at coordinate 243,143 of JAPMOR010043905.1, forward strand.
CAAAACCACAGGCGAGGGACTAAATGGCTTTCACTGTTTGTTCAACAAGATCTTAATAGCTGGATCGGCGCCTTTGAAAATGCCTTCAAAAGCACCACGCCTCAGACGCTTTTGGAAACTACTTGTAACAGTTCTAATCACGTGCGACGATATCGCTTTGGTACATTGACCTTCATCGGTCACAATTCCAATGCACACTTCATGAATGTCATGATTAGTCATAACATTTTTGAAGGGGGGTGTTACTCATTGTGGGTTTAACCTTTTTTTTATTTTCCCAACAGCGTAGACTTCTGTACAAAAGAGTTTTAAAATTATTTACATTTGTTAACCGAAACACGTGAAAAAGTTAGTTGCCTTATTTGAAAGATACATATGAAGTAGATAGTTTAGTTATATTTACGTGCCGTTTTAAAACAACACTAAGATTAATTTGGGACGGACGTCGTAATTTTGAACCGCGATCATATGACGAGGACGACACCTGAACTGGCACCCTCTTTCCAAACTTCTACGCCACACCAGTGGAACCTTACTACCAGGCCACCGCTGCCTACATATGAGACAGAAAATCGCTGTTTAAATTCTGTACAAACGATATATTTAGAATTTTTCGGCATATCTTTAACCATTAGCGGTGATAAGAAATTCGCAGGTGCGCATGCCAAAACAGTCCATTGTAACAATAGAGCTGATATAAATTGGTGAAGCTAGTCACTTGTTCCTAGTCTAAACAAGTGTACGCAACATGAACCAAGTCACGTGTGAGAAATCTGGCCTTTTTTGGCGCCATATCGCAAATCTTGGCATACTCAAAAACTGCCGCGCAACGTTTTGTTTCCCGGCATTGGTTCTGGTCGGTTTTCATTTCCGGTTAACATTTCCTAAATAATATATATGTATATATATTCATTCTTTGAAAATTAAGCAAACTGGTTTCGAAAATAATGTTTTCTTTTTTACATCCGCAGTCGAGTTTATTGATTTAAATTATATTTGCTTTTTTTTGTGCATTAATTAAAAGTGAGTATTTTTCTTCTTTAAGTAAACATTTTATTTCTTTTCTTTACCCCAAAACATCTTTCAATTTTACATTACATGTTCAAATACTTTTATCATTATCTCATGCAGATAAAAAAAACTTTTTATAATAAAAGCAGATTATAAAAGTGACCCAGGTCTTTTTTTTCCCCCTTGAATATTCTGAATAATATCTATTTTTGCATAAAAAATGAAAAAGATATTAATTAAAACTGTTAAATTATTTTGAGATAATTTAGAAAAAGAGAGAGAGAGAGAAAAAAAAAAAAAACGCTAACTCAGAATTGAACCCAGGTTTCCTGAATGCTACGCCAGTGCCCTAACCACTACACTACTCGAGCGCTCGTTCGAGTAACCCATTATTAATATATAAGCTAATTTGAAAGTTTTAAGGTTGACTATTGAGTCTTAATAGTTTCATTAATAAACATTCTAAATGTATACTATCATTATACAAAATCCGAACTCAATTTTAAACCTCGTGCCGCCTTCTCGTTAATATCAGTTTTAAATATTTCGCTTCTGGTTTATAGTGCTGGCGGTAAATTTGCTTCTAACTACCGCAGAAACAAAATTAAATCATTTTTGGAATCTTAAATGTGTTGATTTAATACGAAATAATAAGGAAATTCCAAATTTTTACGAAAACGGTGATTTTAGGGTATGTGCATATCGCAAATTATTAATAAATTTAACATTCAGACAAAATTTTTATCTGTAAAGATAGCATTTCTTTCTTTAATAGTTTATCTTTAGAATATCCACTAGTTTCTTTTTAGATCTTAATTAAAATTTATAAAATCATGCAATTACTGCTAGCACATTTATGAAATTTTACTATATAACATTTTCAATAAAACGTTTTAGTTTCACGATTTCATTCACAATGATGATTTAATATCTTCTACGGTATAATACGATTCGAATATTTATGGTAAAAAAAAAACATATTGGAAATAATAAGGAACTTTATTTGCACTAAAATAAATACACAATTATTAATCGGTCAATAGTGTTTTTTTATCATTACCAATTACCAATAGTGTTTTTATGTAAACACTTGTATTGGCGAGAAAAAATCACGCCAAGCTTGCAGCCAAGCACTTGCAACACATTCGAGATTAAAATAAAGCAAGTAACAAAATATAATGCAGTTACATCAGTTTAAATGAAGCTTAATAACAAATTAAACAAATTTAATACAATAACTAAACCAAACTATGAAATATTATTCAGTTTTAACACCAAAATCACTAAGTGATAGAGGGTACAAAATTTTAAATTGACTTAAAATGGATATAAACAGAACATGTTTATTGCACATATATGTGAAATTATACAGGACTATCCATAGAAGCTTTTTCTTTGCATCCAATTGCACAGCAATAGTTAACCATGGCTTAAATAAATTTTAAAATCCAACAGTTAAAAGCAAGAAAAAATCTGCCATTGAAATATAATGGGGAACGGAGAATGCGGTTACAGTGAACACAAATTCTGTGACTGTGATTTTATCTTGTCCTACACCAAAGTAGGGTTGCACTCCCTCAATAAGTATCTCAGCTCTATGATTGTAACTCACAGCAAGGCTACACAAAGTATCTGATACCTAATAGAAATCGGAAATATATTAATATCTTCTACATGAATTAATTTTCGAACAAGACTGCGCTACAATAAACTGTGTTCCGGTAAACAATCTCAGTTGACGGATCGCGAACATCATTTTTACTTCTGTGACAATTGCCTGCTGACGTGTATAGCACGTCGTTAGCGATTCTGTGACAAAAGTATCTCAGCATACGCAGCACGTCTTTTCGCCGTAAGTGGTTAATAAACAGGCCACTGTTGTCCAGCTAATTTTCACATATAAACGTTCAAATCATTTAGATATCACACATTAATTCACTGTGGAAACTGGATTGAAAACGAAGTTTCAGAACAGGGATTCCGTAAATGGAATACCTTTAAATTCAGTCCGCAGTGGAAGAAAGGAGGAGAGAATCTCAATATAATAAATGCAGAAAGTATATGTAAATCAATCTTGAATGTTAAAATAGTCATTAATTAATGAGAAGGAAGAATTATTATAGTCTGCATTTTCTGTAGGCGGTTCAAGCTCACATTTTCTACCGCGTTACTAGTACCAGACAACCAATAACGAGGTAGAAAATGTGACCTTAAGCCCGCTTACAGAAAATACACAGACTATAAGATCCTACCATTATTCTGATAACACAAGTTGAAAATAATTTAATTACTTTCAGTATTTTAGTTAATGAATAGTATAAATAATACTAAATCTACATCACTAATTATATCTGGAAAATGAAACAAAATAAACCAAAGTCACCACTGCTTAATCAATGGGAAATGGTCAGTGTCAACTCGATAATATTTAATGCTGCTCTCATAACTTTTTCACTGGTTACCTGTCTCCGACTGCAAATTTATGGATTATTTCGCATACACGGAAATATGATTACTTTACCCAAAGCTATACTTTAGAACAAGAAAAGTTTTATCGTGGAGTTAAAATTCAGCACAAATAAAATTTATATATATATATATATATCAAGCTGGTAATAGTTCCGGCTAAACTGGAATGTCTTCGTTGCCTGCGGATTTGCGCGGTATTTTTTAACCGCAAATTATCATTTTTAACTCTCTGCAGCTACTAATGCCGAAAGTCAATTCCCCTCCCCCCTCCCTTAATTTTTCTTCCTTTCTCTTTTTTTTCTTTAAATTGCCAGTTTTTCTTGCTATAACATTTTTAAGTTGTTGACCTTCGGGAACCTGTAACTTTTTTTAAAACTGTTTTCTTCTAGTCGGCACTTTATGAAGTGCACGAAAGAATCCATTAGAATTAACATAATGATCTTCACTAAATATACTCTTCATCATTAAACCGAAACAGAGCACCGGCTTATTTTTCAGATCTGGTGCTCCTGATCTGCATTGCAATTGGGATGCTTAAAGTATTAAAGCAATCCCCTTCACCTCCCTTTTCATTTCAAACTGCACGAAAAGCAAAAGAGTCGGAGCCCCTAGAGGGCAAGTCGAAAAATTCCTATCATGTCAAATCAGTTACGTAATTGGATGCTTGGGACCTCAATCGAATAAATTAAAATTCAAAAAGTCATATGCCCGAAAAGCCATTCGCCCTGCATGTCCAGCTCAAGCTATTTATTAGTGTGATGGATGAAACCGCCTCCATATCCGGCAATACATCGAGACTTTACATTTATATGCGTATGAAATCAAACACAATTTTATTGAACTAAACAACACGGAAAGACCAGCGGGAACTGTCTCCACAAAACTTTCACGTATATTCTCTAAAACAGGTGACACCCCCATCATCCGCAAAAAGTTCTGGACTTTGCACATCGTGCATGGCCCGTACACTAGTTAAGAAATGGCGAGAATTTCAAATTTTTATTCAAAGTATCGTGTCATCCTTGACAAGGATTTTTTTTTTCTGTTTAATCCCTGGCATGCAGTTAATAATAGCTGAAAATTGCATTTGTGTTTTAGACACGTTTTTTCAAATCGATTGAAACCAAAATTTGATGTAAACCTACACTAAGAAATGAAACTAATGAAACCAAAATTTGACGAAGAACTATACTTGTAATCACATACTAAATTTGATGGATTAAAATCATTGCGTTTTTGTGTTATCACCTTTAAATGTTTCTGAAAATACAGACCGGCAAACAGTCAGCCATTCGATGGATTTGGCTCAGAACTTGATAAATGCCTAGTCTATATATGCCAATTTATATACCGAATTTTATCCAACTATCTCACTCCGTTTTGTAGCTATAATGTTAAATTTTATTCGGAAGTCGGACAGACTTCCTCTGAATGGATTTTGCTCAGAATTCGATAGATGTCTGCAAATTTCATCCCTCTAACCCAGAGCGTTTTTTGTTATCTTTATCACTGACAGACAGACATAATTCAAAATTGTTTTTCGAACTGAAATAAGTCTACAACGTGAAGATTCGTGAAAATCTCGAGTTCGAATTTTTTGGCTGTTATAACACTTTCTCTATACTTCGTATATAAGGGTGGGGGGAAAGTGCAGTATTCGTCTCTTGACTTTTTGGTTTAGCTTCTTAGAAGGATGCAGATTATATGTGACCAAAAATGCCTATACCTATAATGCCTATAGGATGCGAGTGGCAATAAAAAATTAAATCCAATAATCAAAAATTTATAAAATATTTTCATTAGCATGGTTAACAATACGCATTTTAAAATAATTTTTGCATAATAATCATCTTAAAACCAATAGGTCTAGCCAAAACATGCACGCATACTCTCTATTAAACTGTTATGTCAGAGAACGCCTTACAAGGAATTGGTGAACAATCGTTACGAAACATTAACTTTTGGTACGAATTTAGCATTTTTACTTAATTTATTGTGTCACCATTAGCGCTTAATACCTGGCATGCGTTAATAGTACCCATACATCAAATTTATGTTTTAGACGCGTTTTTCTCAACCGACTGAAATATAAATTTGACATTAAAATGCACTTATAGTCTCAAAATCAAATATCAAATTTGATATATTTGAGTCATTGCATTTTCGAATTATCGTATTTACACGTTTCTGAATATACAGAAAGACAGACAGTCAACCCTTAGTCCTATTTGGCTCAAAATCTGACAAGTATCTGCATTATAGATGTTCAATATATGAACCAAATTTTATCTATTCAGCTCTCTTCGTTTTATAATTATCATGCTAACTTATATTCGGATAGCCAGACAGACGGACTTTCTCTGGACAGAATTTACTCCCAATTTGATAGAAATCTGAAAATTTAGTGTAAAGACCGTGCATCAAATGGCAACAGTCTAGCTCAAAACGTTTTTGAATTGTCATTGTTACCGATACGCGGACAGGCGGACATTCTCCAAAATTGTGTTTTTCGAACTAGAGAAGGTCTATCTCGAATTCGAAGTTTTTGACGATTACTATAATTTCCTTATACTACGTGTACGAGAAAGCATTATAATAATCCTTTGTAATATTTGTATGGATTTTTATTTTATTTGCTCAAATTCATTGTATAAGGAAGAAAGCTGAATATGGACTTATGAACAGACTCCTTATCGGAACTTTCGATTTCCTATCGTTCATGTGTTATGCCCGGAATTCAGTCACACATTTATAATTTTAGTGTAAAAAAATACATGCCGAAAATCATCCATGTAGCGTAGTTATTTATGCTCCTGCCTTATCATGTTTTACATACACACATACAGAATGATACACATACTAACTAAAAAAACTATTTGGGAAAGAGCAGGAAAGTTGCAGTTATAGAACATGAAAAATCATCAAAAGCTCGAGGATTACTTAATAATTAAATTAAAAAATTAAAATAAAATATATTTATACAGTATACAAGAAAGTATATAAGAAAATGACAATAATACTATTACATAAGAAATATAATTTTGAATATAATAAATAATTGCATTTTCTTGTGTACACAAAAGTATACAGGAAAATAAAAACAATATTATTGTATAAAAGATATAATTTTTGATATAATAAATAATTGCATTTACGATGAAAGGTATGGAACCGCATAAAATATTTACTGATCAAGCAATCATCCTCCATCCCGAGAAAAGAACTCAAAAATAAATGCAACATTTTAATCAATTAGGGTAAACTTATTAGTCAATATTCTGGCATCTTTATGCACACAAACTGGTCATCATTTATTGAAAACGAGAATCAATCAATCTGGGACATACAGAAGATAAACAAAAATCGTGGTCAACTGATCACCAACTAATTAAATACGACACTAAATATTCGAAATGGAAGCCATTTTTCCACGCATTAGGGTGATCACTGAAGTGAGAGTAGCAAATTGCCCTTTGTTTAGAAGAAAATAAACATTTGTGATCTATTTATAAAGGCCATTTTGAAACCGACTGATTGAAATCGAAAAGACTGTAGCAAATGCACAATTTTGTGCAATCAAGCACAAGAATTATTTCTAACTTAGGCAACTAATGCGGCTTATTCTTTTCAAGGAATAAAGCTACTTTTTTCCCTCCCAATTCATCTTAAATAGGGTTAGCTCTTGATGAAAATATCTAAGAACAAAGGTTTTTTAGAGAGAATTCAATAACAACGCTAAAAGGTCTTGGAAGAAAAAAAAAGAAAAAGAACACCTAACAATAAAAAGCGCAAAGTGAATTAATTACTTATGCAGATAAAAAATAAGCAAAGAAAGTAGGGTTTGGTTTGGTTATATTAATGTTCCGTTTGAAGCAACACTAGGGCTATTTTGGGACGAACCTCGTAATTTTCAACCACGTAAAAGTAGGGAAGGGCAAGATATGCATGGGAAAGGGGAAAGTCACGCATGTGAAAAGGATATGTTTCAATCAAAAACGTTTTCTCTAGAGTAGTCTTCACTGTATAGTATTCACAAAACGTTTGGCTCCACCAAATACTATACTTTTCTATACAAATACTAAAAACAATGAAAAAAATTCATCGCAAATTATTATATTTCCATATCTCAAAAACAAATGACTTAAATTCAGCATCATCCGGTGGAAAGACAATTGCCATTGGACTGAATCAGCAATTTCTTGTTTCGCAACCATTTGCGAAAACAAAAACGATTGTTACAATTTATTCACTTTAATTCTTTTACTGCTTTCAAATGCAAGCGTGAAGAAAGAATTTGGTCAAGAGTAATCAAACTAATGACATTTTGAATACGAGATGGATTGGGAAAAAAAATCTCAAAATGAAACTGGTACAAAAGAACGGATTATTCATTTATTTATGGGCAAACTAAAAATCACTAAGAGGTTTATTCGAAACCGCAGTGAAATTTTAAATCATATTATTAAAATTTTATTGTTTATAGAAACATATTTATAGCAAAATCTAGTTTTTAGCAATCAAATTTCCATTCATTCTGCTAAATTTTCAAGAATCTTAATATTTTTGAGGCTTCATGGAGTGTTATAGCGTCTCGACAATATTTTTCTTCTTTCTTTCAGGCCCATTAAGTTTGCCCATTCCTGGTCTGAAATGAATCAAATTAAACCCATATTTATCTATAATTGGTTTATGATTAATTTTTTAATTTTTTAATACAAATTATGGCAGAAAAAGTTTCGTAAAATTCAAGTGATTCCATATATTCGACTATCAGTTAAATGAAAACAACCGCGAAAACTAATTCTTTTTGTTCTATGATGAGGAACAAGATCAAAAAATAGAAGAAAGCAGCAAAAACTAAAGAAATAATAATGTAACTGAAAGTTGGGAGCTAAAAACTTTGCGAGTTATATAAAAATCTATTCGAAACAGAAATAAAAGATAAAACTTAAATATACTGAGATATAATCAAACGGAAGTGAAATTGAAACAGAAAGCAAAAGTAATTGGATCTTCAGAATGTTTTGATCTTTTTTTATATTGGTTATCTAGATTAGGTGTTTCATAATATAAGATCCATTTTGATTTAGATCCATCTTTACTTTTTGTCAAAAATGCCATCTGCATATAGTTTTAAGTTTTTATTAGACAAATGTAAATATATATATATATATGACAAATTTTAAAATTTATCTCTTAATGCTTCGTGTTTCAATAACATAAATAATTGTAATGGATAAAATAAAAGCAATTAATATATATTTAAGTATTTCTCCGAGACTAGTTTTAAACTGTTTTAATCCTAAATTCGCCATTAGTACATAATATAAAGCATTAATAATAATAGTTAGTTAGTCTGGCCCATGCTAAGTTCATTTTGTGCAATTAAAGATAATTTTCAAAGACAATTAAAAATAATGGAGCAATCTAGCTCCATTATATTAGCATTAATAAGTGCCACATTATTGAACTTGTACAAATATTTTGTCCAGCACACAAAATGACTGCTCGATAATTCGAAGTACAATATAATTTGAGGAAACGTATTTCCGGGAAAATATTCATTAATTGGGCGCTTACGATTTAAAAAATGTGACCACTACATGTGAAAAGAGGCAAGTGAGATGGAAGATTCTCAAACATGCTGCAAATAGTAATATGGATTTCAAAATATAGCGCACAAAGACTTTGAAATGGATATGAACTTACGAAAATTTAATCCTATCACAAACAAAAATGTGCGAAAATGATTCCCTCGCACAAAAAAAAGAAGAAAAATTAAAACTAAGGGAAGTGGTTTCTCCGAAATATTCTCGCATACTCCTTAATAATGCTCCTAAACAACCTCCCTCCCCAGCATAAAAACCGAAAACTTCAGGCAGGGTTCGAAAGTTCGGATTTTTATTTTCAGAATCCCACACATGAGTGTTTTGTACTTCATAATACAATCATGAAAACCGAGTAAGTATTTTGGATGCCTTTATGTCGATGGATAGTAATCAAAATTTGTTACTGAATTGCAATTTTAGTAACACGATTAGGTACGTATATCCAACTGCATTGATCCAAATCATCGTGTTTTCAAGTATCATAATTACGTGCATGTGGATGTACAGACCGGCAGAGGAAGCTGTCCACTGATGGATTTGAATCAAAATTTGACAAGAATCACCAATTTAAATACTAAAAAAAACGCCAAATTTTACCAAGGTAACTCTTAAGATTTTCTAGTTATTGCGTTAAAACTTGTATTTGGACAGCTGGCCAAACAAATTCTGAGTAAAGACCACATACCAAATTTTATCTCTCTCAACTCAAAACATTTTTGAGTAATTACGTTAATAAAATTCATAATTCTAAAAATGTGTTTTTTCGGAATCGGGAAGGCCGAAAACGTGGAAATTTATAGGACGAATCCTGAGGTCGAATTTTATTAACAAATTTCTATTATGCAAAATACGAAAATCCGTCCAAAATACCAGAATACAACAATGCGTCCCTGAAATTATGTTTCTAGATATCCAATAGTATTTTATTTTTTATTTCATTTTTGAGGGGGAAGAATAAATTAGGCTTAGAACTCACCAGTTGTACAGTTCCATTACATTTCATTAAAACTATACATCATGGATATATATATATATATATATATATATATATATATATATATATATATATGTATATATATATGTATATATATATATGTAATGATATTTTAAACTCTAATTTCAATTCCAAATTAATTTTCAAAGCTTCATTGTAATTTAGCCCATATCAAAGTCATTCTAAAATATTCTCCTGATCCCATTCTACTTTTTCTATTTAATTAATTCAAGAGAAGCTTGGTAAAATGCTTTAATCAGCGGTTCCCACGTTCCGAGTGAAAGGATAAAAATTTCTGATCTAAACAAATTCTTTTTTAAAAGATCCCTATGTTTCCATTGCTTGTGATTGATATGTGTCAGAAATCCCTATCAGAATCTTAATAGTATATTAGCACTGTAAAAAAAAAAATATTTTCCCTAACGATATTTCATGTTATATAAGACCAGGGATAATTTATTTCTGTCTTCTCTTGCCTAATCTGTCGCTGTGAGCGAACGTGCTTTGTCTGCGCCTCTTGTAAATAAACTATGCCTTCCCGGGATGGATTAAAGCGAATTTAAAAATGCAAAGTGTCTTCACTGTCTTGGAAACTGCCTTCTGTTTCAAATATTATCTGATATATATAGGCATAATAAATTTTAAATATTGAATTTCCTTTGTTTAAAAAAAAAATTTATTTGGTACCAGAAATCTTTACAATTCCTCAGAATATTGAATATTTAATTTAAATAACAAAACAAAACAAAAACCCTGGAATTTAAGCAAATGTTTCTGACACAACTAAAATCCCCCCCCCCCCGTTTTCCAATTTTGTTATTGATGTTTATCGCACTCACACTTTCAACAGAACGAAACAGACCGTGAAACAACACCGAAGTCGGTCGATTCCGTTTCCCGCATTCAGCTTTACCAGACAGAAATAAATAAACGAGAGTCATTGCCCGCCCGCGAAGAACTCAATTGACGAGGGTGGTTGCATAATCCAGGTGAGAGCGCGTTCCTTCCGATGAACAGAGCGCGGAAAAAAGTGCACATCATCTTCTCCGAGGCATCTGGGTAGGTAAAAGAATACATTTTAGATCTAAAACCGTGACAGACATTTCGACATGTTAAGTGAAAAAACACGAGGGGGAGTTTTTCACTCAGGCGATTGCAAAATGGAAATTATTCAGCAGATGAGAATGATATCTTCAATTTGCGTTGATAAAGAAACTTATGCTAAGGCGGAATATTTGAAAACGTGTTTTAACTTCGCTAATAAACCTTAAGTACGAAAATGAGAAGTAAGGATATTTAACACCTGGATTCCCAATTAACAAAGACATGCAAAGTCGAAATCTTGGATACTGCAAATTTCACAACGGTTAAATATATTAAAGTAACGAATGTTCCTTCCATTTGATTACCAATATACCCATCATTTTAACTTTATCGCATAGGAAGTATACAAAGAACAAGTACTGTAATGGTCAAAAACTTCGAATTCGAGATTTAACGAAATCTCCATGCCTCAGACCTCCCGAAATCCGAAAATCCCATTTTTCGAATTTGTCTATCTGTCTGTCCGTGAACCGATAACACAAAACGCCTTGAGATAGATGGATGACATTTAATATGTAGGTTTCACACAAATTTGTAGATTTCTATCACATTTTGAACAAAAGGTATTCACAGAAAGTTTGTATGTCTAGCATCCCGAATATATAGGACCATAATGACTACAAAATTTGGTACAAAGATTTAGCTCCTACAGAAAATGAATGAAATTTGAAAAAAATTGTCAAAGAGTTGACCGTCCGTACACCTTATTAAATTTTATATATTTAAACGTGATAATTCAAAAACATAACGACTTTTAACTTTTCGTAAATACATTTAAATAAATGGAATTTTTTTATGTGATTCTGTAACTAAAATTTCGGTCCAGAGTCAAATTTTTATTTCAATCAGTCGGAAAAAGTTTCCAAAATGTATATTTGATTTTCTTAACTTTGCTAAGAAGTACAAAACTCTCATATGCAGAACTCTTAAAATAAAAATCTGAGTGGCTCTTGCTCAGGGATCAAAATTTTATGTCGAGGGAGAGAATAATACCTTTATTAGAGTATGCCAGAATGTTTCGGAAAGGCCTCTCCGCTAATTGTTAACATGCAATTTAAAGATACTCTATTTACATGCAATCTAAAAGCTCATAATCTGACAAATTGTGAACTCAAGTCTTTGCTCAGTGGAAACGCTCCTCATTACTTTGAGACTTTTCAGTCTCACATAAGTGCTTTTAATTATGAAATAAATTTGAAAATCCACATCGGAATGTGCATATTTAATTCTGTTAATATTTTTCAAAAGCATTTTATTAGATATAAAACAAAGTAATTCGCCCCAAACATAACTGAATTAATAAGTATGCAGATCGAAAGTAAAAAAAAAAAGAACCAGTCATACTTATGCATAATTGTCATATGTGTCTTAAAGAAAATTGTACAGATATTAAAACCTTCCACAAAACAGATTATTAATGTATAATTAAAGAAACACTTCATCGAAATTCTTTCATTAATCATTTATCATGACCAATTTTCCCAGAATTTTTTAAATTATTGAAATCTGAAGTACTGAATTTCTATTATTTCATTCTATTTCTATTCATTCATTCATTTCTTCTATTCTATTTCTATTCTTCTATTTCTATTCTGTACGAAGAGTACTGAAATAATATGAAATTAAATTTTAAATTCAATCCAACAAATCGATTTAATAAGCAACACAAAAAAAATAATAAAAGGAATACAAAACTATTACATAAAACACTACAAGTTACTTGAGATAGAAAGCAAGTGATTAAAATATGTCACAAAATGAAACAAAAATATAATCTATCAAAACCGAATATAAAAGAAACAAACATAAATAACAAAATTAGGGAATATAGCACTCAAGAGATGTTAAAAAAAATGCCTAGATTAACGTCCACGTGCGTCGCACTTCAGCGACAGTCCCCCCCCAAACACTTTATTCTTTTCTTTTTTTTCCCCTTGGCAAACAAAACATCAAAAACAAAGCCAAAAAAAAACATAATATTTAAAAAAGGAAAAGCTCTTCAGGTAGGGCGGGAAGGCCAAGCAGGGTGCTGCTCCGTACAGGTAGTGGCCAGTGAACGACCTGCCCCGCGGAGCCACAAACACATACCGCTACCTAAAAGAACGACACGACGAAGGCCCACTCGCTGCCCCTAGCCTGCCAAGTGAAAACCGATCGCAATTAATGACCGCACGCCGGTTCAGGATCCGAATCCAAGTATACATAGAATGACGATGGTTAAAAAAAACGGCCAACATTTCTACAGGTGACTAAGCCTGCCAAATGAAAGCGTTTGGATCAATGATATAACAAATCATTCGGCCATAATTGAACCAAACACCCGCATCCATTGTATGTCCGAGATAAATTTAAGTTAATGCTTTTTGTTAATTCTAAAAAATAATTCCTAAGTATAGTATTATTTTTTTATAACGAATACTAAAGCCGAGTTTGATTAACTATTTGGGTTCAGGTGGGTTAAAAACTGTCCCACCTTTTTACTCAGTTTTTAATTCATGACAGGATATATTTTAATTCATCTCTAAAAGTCGAAGTTACTTATACAGTTTAATATTTTATTTAAAGTTCTTCATTCGGTTGGCAATGCTAGGCACCAATGATGAATATATAAAGTGAAAAACATTTATTTTTGTAAATGTTTTTAAAGGTAGAATTTCTATACATTTTAACATTTTAATTTTTAATTTATAAATCGTTAATGCAAATATTATATTATCTTGAAGCAAAATTTTTGCAAATTCGCAAATAAATGTCGTTGTTGCTAGGAAATTTAATATTTATATATTAATTGATAAAAGGCCTTAAACATATTACAATAATGTAATGCCATCAAAGATACACGTGTAGAAAATTTCGAAATTCTAGCTCACCAGGAAATGCTGAAATTCGGTCATAAAATTCTATCTTTACAAGCGTGAAACAAGCCAAATTAAATAAAAAATATGATACGTTTATATAATGTCATCTCTTAGAGTTACATGAAAAAGCTTTTATTTCTTCGTATAACATGCATGATGCTTACCTTTTAAAGAACTTTTCTGGGATTTGTGTTATAAATTCTTTTAAGAAGTTTTAATGAAAAGCGCGTTGATTACCTTTTCTGCATGTTTGGATTTTCTCTGTTATGATTATAATTAGGTTATGTCATTTCGTGTAAAAGTTATGTCGCTCTGAAAGATTAAAAAAATTCGTACTTTGTGGTCTCATTTGTTAGGTATCGTAGCTATCTTTCCTTGCATTTCTTTACTTTTAAAAGGCATTCGATTATACAGCAAATATTAAAGATTGTTTTTAATTGGAAGATATTGTTTCAAAGTTCTAAAATATAAGGTATTCATTTAATTATTGAAGATAAGCAGAATAGGTCAGCTGAATAATATTCTGATCAGAAGGAGGATTGGGTCTTCAAATAAGACTTATTTGTTGTTACTATTAAAGGTGTAAAATTAAACTTTTCGCAAGGATTATGAGAAACAAGATACCGAAAATATGTTAAAAGGGAAAGAAAGGTGCAATTTTTACGAATGCGCAATCGCCAATGCGAATCTCAAGGATATCTTCATCTTTTTTGTGGTGGGGGGGG
>JAPMOR010043908.1:0-49840 GCA_026543865.1 Argiope aurantia
GAATATTTAATCTTTTTCTTAAAAGCGATATATAAATAATAGCATCTTAAAACTGCACATTACATTCGATGTACTGAAACATTTCAAACAAAATATTGGAATAAAGGATGCGAGCGATATATTCTCAGAAGAGTAACAAGCAACATTTACGATTCATAGAATGTATAATTTCTAAACCCGATCTGATTACTCTAGTTTGACTGATTTTTAAATTTAATGTTTTAAATAACGCAACGATTACATAAAATTAAATTACGTTTAAAGGTTACTTTAATTAAAATTAAAAGTTATACAATAGAAACTTCACCCCGTATTATGAAAGCAATCGTTCCAATTATTAAGTAGATACTATAGAAATTTAAATATTTCTCAAGAATTATTTAGTTTAAAATATTTGACTTTTTTCGACGATGGTTTTAAAAAAAATCCTTTTAAAATAAAAGATCTTGAACTGAAATCCGATTGGGTGAAAGATTTTTAGATAGTTCTC
Organism: Argiope aurantia; assembly: GCA_026543865.1. Lineage (NCBI taxonomy): Eukaryota > Metazoa > Arthropoda > Arachnida > Araneae > Araneidae > Argiope > Argiope aurantia. The sequence goes on from JAPMOR010043908.1 coordinate 491, forward strand.
TGCTATTATATTGTAATTTTTCAATGAGACCGTACCAGAATTAAAAAAAAAAGGAATAAACACTAAATATTTCATTGTTTGATTCCTATTGCAAATCAAAATGATGGTAAGATTGGGTACGGGGGTTGCGAACATGCTTTTACATATATTTTAAGTAAACTGACTATGTAAAAAGATAAAAACAAGGATCTATAAGTGAAAAGGTAAATACAAGTATAAATAACCATTTAAAATTGGGCCTCTAAATCTACGGTCAAACATTAATACACAATCTAAATCATCAAAATATTAATACACAATGTCATTAAGTATAAGAAAGTTGAGATTTGTAAAGTCGTGAAAATATATGATATTTAAATGATATTGTTATATTTACAAAAAATTTACAACCTTTTTACTTTGATTGTTAAGATGCATACTTGGATCTAGAGAAATTTTTATCAACAGAAAAGAGGTCGTTAACTTAAGCTTCCCAAGAATTTTTTAAGAGTAATTTCTCTTAAGTTTTAAAAATATAAATACCGAGTATCAATCAACATTAAACGTATCAAAAAGCAAAAGATCTTACCTGCCAAACCAATCACATTCGTCACTTATCCGCCGAGTAAAGTCCGAAATAGGCGCCGTTGACACCAAGCATACTACAAAGAATAAAAACACGAGAATCACGAACGGTCGATGCCTTCTTCCTTGCACACAGTAAAGTTCCATTGGGTCAGAAACAAAATGTCGTAGAACTCTTGCCGTAATTTCAACATTGGATCTTCATATCCGAAACACACATTTTCAACTACTTATACAAGTTGAAAATAATACACGGAAAAGCTATGTATTCAACAACCTTTCAACTACACTGCCGTACTCATAATAATGCTCAGTTGGTCAACTCAACTTGCAGAAAAGTTTGAGCGCACATTCCAGAGCAGTGCCGGGGTGTTTGTTGTTGACTTGCTGGTTTGCTTCGGATTCTCTGATTGGTCGAAGGGCAGGGAGTGCGGTTTGCCCCCGAGGGGGAGGTGTTCCGGCTCTTTCAGCGGAGGGGAGAGAGCGGCTTTCTATGAAAAAAAAAATTTACGTGCATTCTGAAAGTAAAGATAAGATTGGGGAAATGTTTTACTGCATTTCTGCTTTTACCGCTATTTATGTTTTCTTGTTTCTTTTCAACACTCGGGTTATATAGGATCAGATACTCTGTGAAATGTGTTTATTTATTTTTTCACTTTTTATTAGCTGTAGTCAAATGGTGAAATGATTACAGCAAGCTGTAGTTTCCAGCTTTTTTTAATGAAAATTTCGCTTTCGTTTAAATGTTGTCTTTCACCCAGATGTAAAATTTTTTTTTATAAAAGCAAAAGGGGAAAAAAACAACAATGGGGATGTTTTTTCCAAAACTTTCTCGCATATTCTCTAATATACTTGTCATGCCAGAGAACGCCTTACATGGCATCGGCATACAATAGTTACGAAATATTAACTTTTTGCGTGAATTTAGCATTTTTATTGAATTTATCGTGTCAACCCTGGCGAATTATTTGGCGATTAATCCCTGGTATGGGTTAATAGTATCCAAAAATCGAATTTGCTTTAGATACCTTTTTCTCAGCTGATTGAAACAAAAATTTGACACAAAACTGCACTTGTAGTCATAAAATCCCATACTAAATTCGATATATTTAAGTCATTCCGTTTTTGAATTATCGCGTTTACATATTTCTGAAAGTACAGAAAGACAGTCAGACTCTTGTTGGATTTGGTTCAAAATTTGACATTTGTCTACACTATGGATGTTTTATCTGTGTAACGAATCTTATCTATCTAGCTCTCTTCATTTTGTAGTTACCGTGTTAACTTGCATTCGGATAGATGGTTTTTTGACAGACCTTCCGACTGGATGTTGCTCAGAACTTGATAGAAATCTACAAATTCGGTGTAAGGACCGTATACCAAATTTCAACCGTCTAGCTCAAAGCGTCTTTGAGTATCTTGTCAGACAGACAGACATATGCTTTTCAAAATGTGTTTTTCGAACTCAGGGAAGTCTAAAACACGAAGATTCATCAAAATCTCGAGTTCGAATTTTTTGACGACTACTACACATTCTCGAAATATTTCTACGTATACGAAAAAGTAAAAATATCAAAATCTGTAGATGGTATTTATAATAATGTTGATTCTTTTTTTTTCCCTTCCAATATTAATTTATAATATCCCGGAGATAAGTTCAATAAAATTAAATTAACGTACCATTTTGAAACTTCACCAATTATTTAAAAATACACTTCGTAATGCTGAACACTGGTTCCAGGGCCAGTCTGGAATTCATTCCAAATTTCCACATTTTGTCACAGGAGAATATGTGTAATCCAGAAGGATTTAAGTTACAACAGATTTTTATACTCTATGAGTCTTAAGTGAATTCAAGTCTCGAACTTGTAGGTTTCTGTTTTACAAGTCCATATTCTTTCACTTTTCAGTAATCAGTGAGAATTACCAGTGAACAATATTAACTATCAAAGCTTTTACATTCACGGTTTGATTGAAAACTGTAGTAGTTGGCGTGCAAAGCTTCATTATGTAATGGAAAAATATTATTGCATTAATAATTGTACAGTCTAAATGACTGAAAAATTTGCATTCGAATATGCCTTAATGTAAATTATGTTTTGAATTGTGGCACTTCACAAGCCCGCTTATAGTTATCTGTCTGCGATGTAAGCCTAGTGAGCGTCTCTTGTTTTTTCAGTAGCGCCAGATAGGACCAAGAGTACGACTTAGCTTCTTCATGCTTCACATTCGCTTGCACAGCCCCTTTTTAAAGGGGGGGGGCACATTCACACACCTGACAGATAGAAAGAACACAGAGGAAGAACAACCATGCCTGAACCGGGACTCGAACTCAGGAAGCCCAGATCACGGTGAAGACACACTATCCTTATGCCAGGACGCCATCTTTGTTGCAAATTAAAGCTATTATACAATAATTATTTTATTAATTAATAGAATGAAGAATAAACAGCATTTATAATACATCGAATGTAATTTCATGAAATCTAAAATCGATTTCTGACATTGTATCATCTTCATGACGTCACACCCTCTTCCCAGAGTGGGGGGGGGGGGGACATTAACCACTAATATAAGCACTTTTTTTGACAAATAATCATGCTAATTATTACATTTTGCAAATGGCTTTAAATGATTACTCAATACAACGCCTTCAATTATTAAAGATTAAAAAATGAATTTAGAATCAAATTTTACAATTCTATATTTTTAAAAAGTATTCAATGCATAACTTACTCATGGATAAATCTTCGGAGACTATAAACGCATTGAATATTTAAGCAACATGTATGGCGAATGTTTTCTCTAAATGCGGATAATTTAAAACTATTGATTTTATTTCTTTCTAAACATCAGTTTAAAGGAATATATTGTCTGCGATCAGTCAAAATAATTATTAATGGAAATTTGAGATGGCTGATTGCTCTTTTATCTGTGGTGTTTATTTAGAGCTACGTGAATTTTTACTAAAATCCTCAATTTTTTTTTTCTTTCTGATTTTTGAAGAACCTATGACTTTGGTCTTTAATCTGCTATAGTGATATTAATGCATACTAAAAGGTCATGAAATCTATTACGTAACTTGTGAAATTTCTAAAAAAATCGTGACGAACATTTACTCTAACATTTAGCATTTCTGCACCCATTAACATATTTATAAAGTAATACCTGAACCCACTAGATTGGCGAGAATCAACCTGCATACCGGAAGTTTCTCATCCTCATTTTTGAGGTGCATTCCCAGAGGGAGGCAGTGAAATTGACAGTTATACTGCTCTGGAAATAGTTAATCTTATGAGAAAAAAAGGAAACTTAAGTTGCTCCATCTCAAAATCATAATTTCTTACTTTGGCACCATAGATTAATTTTGATTTAGCACAGACTTTGATTAGTGAACATTGAGCTTTTATTGAATGATTTTTTTTGTTGTTGATTTATTAGGTGATTGGCAGGTTTTTGAAAATTTTAAATTGAAATTTATTTGTATAAAGTTTTTTACATTATTTGTATAAAGATTTTTTGGTACATTAGTATAAAGTTTTTTCTGTTCATAAAATGAAAGAATCAATGAATCATTTTGAGGGATGGATACCACAGCGAAAAGGAGAAGTGACATTGAAAAAAAAAAAAAAAAAAAACCGCGTTATATCATTAAATGTAACTTTTTTAACCAGTGAGTATAACAGGCTTTGTAAGGTTTGACTTTCGAAATGTTGAAGCATTTTGTTCCATTTTATGCGTTACACATCATTCTATGCATTTCTAAACACACGTCACAAATTAAAATGTGCTTTTATTTCAGATAGGAGACTCTTTTCGCTTTTATGAAACGGTCATAGTAGCATAACGAAGGTAAGCGACGTCATAAATATAGATGTCGCTCGTAATGTTGATTGATTTAACCCTTTCTAGGGCCGTGGGAAGTATGCTTCCCACCAAATTTATCAGTCTTTGTATGAAATTATGTAGGTTGGCATAAGTTGTGACAAATTTTTTTAGTAAGTCAGAAACTTAGATGCTTCAGTTCTTTATATCAGACAAAATGATGTGTCTTGATTTTTTACTTAATTATTAATTAACCAAATTAATTAATTAAGTAGTCAAATTAAATTTATCTAATAAACTAAATGAATTCCTTTTCTTATTCTAATTTCAAGCCTAAAAATATTTTAACATAATATGACTAGAAAAAAATGACTTTTTAAAGAATTAATGATCAGACTGATCGAAATAGAGAGGAACGGTTTTCCTGTATCTAAATGCATATAAATTCCGATGGCTTTAGTGATTAACAATTCGCTTATACTATTCAGTTTCGATGTTCTAGGTGGCTTAGCGTGGAGGTTTTATTAGGATAAATCAATAGAAAGACTACGATTCATTGAAAAGTCAGAAGATTTTTTTAAAAGAAGATTATGAGACCCAGATCAACGTTGATGTAAATTGGGGGGGGGGGGGGGAGAAATAACTGGAATGCAGAAGTTGTCATCCATTCATGAATCGAAAAGATAAACGTCATAGAATGCGAGGCCATGGACGATGAAGACAAATCATGGGAAAAACCAACATCAGCCTATTAAACCCTGCAAAACCTTCGGCCCTTAAAAAGTTCTGTTCAATAGCGTGCTGAATCTTTTACTGAACATTAATCGTATGAAACACGTATCCAACAAATTCTAGATAAGTCAATAATCTCGATTATTTTTTTAAGAAAGTTTTAAAAAATGGAATATGTATAAACGAATCTTTTTTTAATCCTGTACATTGCATCGATTTTTACATTTCTAATTAAAATGAATGAATAATGCGAGTGATTCTGTGGTCTGTTTTTCCCTCTGTCCTTATATACTTATAAAACTGTATTATTTTTAAAGCATTTTAGTTATATCAGTCATTCGGATGTAATCATTTTGGCTGATTTAAATTTATCACTACAAGCTGCGTCAACTATATAATAATTTTTTTTTTTTTTTTTTGCTCATATGCCATTAGTGATTTTCAATTTTAAACAATACTCGAATCATGCTATAATCTCTTCTTTCTCTCATCAAATTTCAAAAGGCACATGTCCTCATTGCCGCCTCCTCTGTATCTATACCTCTTTTATTTTTTTTTTCCACTTCGGCACGAATTTTAATCTCTCCATCCAACAAGTGCTTTTCTTGTGTTTTAAATAGCATGCTAAACATATGTAGAAAAATAAAGAAACGAACTTAACAACTACGATATTTTTTAAACATTCTAATCATATATGCATCGTGTGCTCATCTATGAATGAGGAAAGGACATTTTTTTATGCTTTTCAAAATTTACTTTATAATTTTTAGACATGACATATGATTTAAATCAATTTTAATAAGAATGATTCTGAGCACACGTGCTCAAAATAAATTCTGAATTCAAGCGTTTCATATTTCTTGGATATTAATATTAGATTTGTTCTTGCTGCAGAAATAAATTTATCTTTGGTATTCTTATAAATTCGTCCATTCTATTGTTGCCTCCTGCAATCTATTTACTATTTAGAGCCACCTCACAAACTGTAAAATGCGGAATTATTTTAACTTTCTGTTGCTTGTTGGATAAATGATAAAACAAAACTATTTATGGCTTATACCATTTGCTGCCTCATACAACATAAAATACATGCCTATCTGTCTGTCAGTCTCAGCAACGTTTCTTGAAGCGATGGAATATTAGCGATACGAAATTTGCACATGTTATTCTGGGTGATATTTCTTGGTCAAATATGCTTTTTTTACCCTTTGCATTAATTATTTTTAGTTAAAATTTATTTAATTTGAATAGTTATTTTTAATTAAATTTTATAATTAAATGAACATAAAGGTTAAACAAATTGGCATTTTTATTCTGTTTTTCTCCAATAATTTGTGAAATAATTATCTCACAAAAATTATAAGTACCAAATCAGAGGAAAAAAACCACAACAATAATCTTTTTAATACTGACACTAATTTCTTTGACGCATGCTTATTCTATAATTTACATAAAATTAATTTGGAATGAAATTTATAAAAATAGTTTCTATTGTTGTAATTAAATTCATATCAATTTTTTAGTTTAATTAATTTTTCGCTTATGTGTTTTTGGCACTGTTAAAGTTATTAAAAAAAGGGTTTTTCCTTAGAATATTTACAATGCAGAATTGGCAGGATCATTTATAGAGGGTTCAAAGTATGGACATGAAAAGATGAGACGAGTTTAACTCTGAGAAGTTAAACTATAGAAGTAAGGGAATGAGAATCAAGGAAAAAATTGCAAACCCTTTGATTAGAAAATTCTTTTTGATAAAATTTGGAATAATGATGTTTCAGTCCTTACTTCTTTAATTGGTCATAAAAATTTTATGAGTTTCTGTTCAAAGATGTTTGATTTTAAAATTGAATATAAAATTCAATTAAAAATATACCATATGCTTTCATATTTATGAATATGCATTATTTTTATTAAGTATCTTAATGCATATTAAGAATTATTTTCAAAGATTCATATATTTTGAAATATGCTGAAAAAAAAAGAAAGAAAGACAAGAGCTCTTATTTAAAATTAAGCATTCAAATTTTCTACTGCTTATAACTTATCAACCACCGTTTACTCAAAATTATAAAATATTATATGCATTCTATCTATTTTAATCTATTGAATTCAGACATTTTTTTTATATTGGATGTTGTTATTTGAAAATAAAAATTAGTTTGAATATATCTAAAATTGAAGACGACCATTTGCACGAAGAAATGATTCATGAATTTGTTGAGAACATATTTCTTCAGTGATAGACATTTTTAGTTTTACTGTGCGGTCATTAGTTTTACTGTGCGGTCATTTTTTCTAAATAAAGAGTAGTGCCCGGATATTATTTTGACGAACTGTACATCAAAGAAAAGGAGGCGCTCAGTTACGAAAACGATGAAAACAAGAATAAAAATGAAGAAAAGAAGTTACTTGTTTGGTAAATTTGTAAAGAAAAATATGAAGATAGTACGCCTAAGTGAATGAACTGCAAAACATGGTTACATCATATAGATAATGGAGTGGGAAAACTGACAAAAGGTATGATTACAATGTGTGCAAATGCTGATTATTATTATTAATAATGTAACTTATTCAAACATTAGTAATTAAAATCGTTTATGTTTCTTTTGATCTGAGGTACAGCTTAGAATACAGATGGCACGACTTAAGAGACAGCTTTTTCCGTAGCCGTGTCGATGTCATTACTTTAAGATTTGTTAATTTTATCAAAAGAGTACATATGTTTTGAACTCTGTTTCAATAAATTACTCCAATGTTCAAAAAATCCTGAACAAATCAAAATTTTAATCTTCATTTTGTAAGATTTATAATTTAGAGATTTTTTTTCCCTTAATGTATCATGACATAAGCAAATTTACACAAAAAGGTTTCAGTCTTTTTGTGACATTTTTAAAAATCACATTTCCTCTATATCGAACACATTAAATGCAACCTCTTTTTTAAATGCGTTTTTCTTAAATTCATATTTTGAAAGTTGTGATTGTTCCTCACCATTTGAAAAATTCTTATTGAGTCAAAAATGAAATACTTTATATATGGATAGAAAATATTTTTTAATGATGCCTATTAGATAAATACGTGACCCTGTGATGAAATATTAATGCCTAAGTGATTTAAGAATGCGACATTTTACGTGTATCAGGCGAACATAATTGACTCCATTACATTTGCAGTAAAATTATTATATGCTTAAAAATATTATCTGGACAATAAGTAAATATGTGATTACAAAAACGTTGACAAATGATTTAAATTGATTTAATATTTTATTGTTATAAAGCACATATACCAAGAATTACTATATTTCAGAAAGTACACAAGAAAACATTAAATAAAAAAAAATGGTAATGTAATCATATCCAGAGGAAATAGAATTTTACTTGATCGCAGGATTTGGCATTGCATGCAAACTTCTCTATAGGGCAGATCGTTGGAGCTAGAGTTACTAAATGGAGCAACAGTGACTTCTTGGATAGTGAATGCTCATCGAAAAAAAAAAAAAAAAAAAAAAGGAAAAAGTAAAAAGAAAAGAAGAAAGACAGAGTTTTCCCAAAATTTCAATTAGGTTATTGATTAAAAATTTCCTTTTTTTTTTCTCAATAATTTCGGTATATATTATCGCATGAAAATAATCTATACCTTTTCCAAATTCAAAAAGTAAGTTTTTCAGTGATATAAATTTTGTAATTTCAATCAATCTTAATGATTTTTTTAATACTTTTAAATATTATTTGACAATACTTCTTTCTGTTGTTTCAGATAACGCATTTTTAATCCATGCGCCTTTACAGTAGTATAATATAATATCATAACTGAGATATACGACTATTATAACTAATTCTTAACTATATGCATTTTGCCGTTGCAATAGTTAAGAGTAGATTTTTAAAAATAATATAAAGATAGATTAATCAATTTTAAAAACACTATAATACTAAGATTTCTCTGACTAAAAGTGCGAATCACCGTTATTATTATATTTTAGTAACTCCAATCTTCAGAATCAACATACATATTTAACTACCTAAATATTCAGATTCTTCCCACTACGATGATACTTTCTGTTTTGAAAATGCGTTATGATTTTGGTTCAGTTAGGAGTACAAAAAAATATTTGATATGCTTACAGGCATAATGCAATTTTTGCATCGAATTATAATATCTACGGATTACTTAATTTGAACTTTCTAAAGTTAAAAAGTACGATAATTCAATACATGCACAAATAGAAGAAAATCGATCACGTAGTAATTTCTTTTTCCAGTTTGAGAGCTGGTTAACGGCTTTTTGAATTTGCTGACTGACTACCTTTTTATTACTTTTTTAGAGGGGGGGAGATGATTTGATTTTTTCCCCTATCGCGCATTATTTTGAACTTTAGATTAGATACATTGTTGCGGGTTTTTTTCTGCTATTCCGCATGCTTTAATACATTCCTAAATTTTTCTTTTTGTCTTTTTACTGCTCCTCTTTCGATTTCTGACGACCCCACCCTAGTGATTTGAGGAAATTCATCCTTTCCAAAAACATCTCTATAATTGCAGGCTTTCTTTCGTTCTCTGTCATTACTGCAGTTGTAAGAGGCGAAAGGAAAACGAATGCACTCAGGAGATAGGACGAGTAGTTGAAGAAGGGTAAGGCGAGAGAAAAAAATTCCTTGTTTTTGCCAAGCAACAGGTAATAAAAAAAGAAAAATATGAAGAAAAAAAAAACATGTTTTAATAGCTAACCTTTACAGTTTCACTCAAAAGAATTCGTTTCATTGTCTTTTTTATTTGGCGAATCCTTATACTTCCTTCTCCAAATCCTTCTTCTCACTAAAATAATCTTCATAATGTCCACGTAGCAGTTTCAAAGTTTTATTTACTATTTTCGTCAACGATGTATGAAAAGAGGAAGTAATGTAATCGTTATAATTTTTTTTTCAGATTTTAATAAAATTCCAATTTATTATTTTTATTTTTATATTATTTCAGACCGTTCTGAATGTATACTTATCTGTGAAAACCTTTTCTGTGTCAGCGCGAGTAGTCTTTCTCAATTTTTTTTCGCATACTTTCTAATAAACTTGACAAGAAAGTCTTACATGGCATTGGTGTACAATAGTTACGAAGTGTTAACTTTTGGCGCGAATTTGGCATCCTGTCATCCTTGGCATGTTTTTTGGTGATTAATTCCTGGCATGGCGTTAACAGTATCCGAAAATCGAATTTGTGCTTTAGTTTTTCTCAATCGATTGAAACAAAAGTTAGACACAAAACTGCCCTTCTAATCACAAAATTACATACCAGATTTGATATATTTAAGTTATCGCGTTTTTGAAATATCGCTTTTACATGTTTCTGAAAGTAAAGACCAATCGACAGTCAACCCCCTCTTGGATTTGGCTCAAAACTTGATAGGTGTCTACACTAAAGATGTTAAATCTGAGCACCGTATTGTATCGATCTAGCTTTCTTCGTTTTGTGTTTATCATGTTAACTTATATGCGAACATTCGGACAGACGAACTTCCTTTTAACAGATTTTAATCAAAATTTGATAGAAATCTGTCAATTTGGTGTAAAGGTACACCAATTTCAACCGTCTAGCTCAAAGCGTTTTCGAGTTATCTTTGTCACAAGCAAACAGACGGACATTTTCCAAAAATGCGTTTTTCGAACTCAGGAAGATCTGAAACGTGGAGATTCGTCAAAACCTCGAGTTCGAATTTGTTGGACAATTACTATAATTTCTCTATACTACATGTACGAGAAAGTAAAAATAGAATTAGTTAGACGTTACCACATTTTCAAGGCTACAGCGATATTGCCGATATTGATATCCCTTATACATAGTCGTTGGCTTTTCTTTTGATGTTTCGAAAGCTTCAATACTATTATTCATATTTAAAATCAGATCAAAATAACGGAGAGAGAGAGAGAGAGAGAAGTAAACACCGAGCACCTAATTGAAAATAAACTCTCAAAAATGCTTCTAGCGTTCTTAAAGAGAAAATATCAGTTTTGATGTGTGAAGAAAAGGTGAATATGTCAAGAAAAAGAACCCTCAATCAGAAATCATTCTCTTATCAATACGAGAAATATGCATTCCCTATAGTCCCTCTAGATGTACCAAAAGGTTTCCTGCCAAAGGTAATTAAGTCTCAGTAAACCTACAATTTTAGCGCAAATGACACTATTTAATGAGTGAGCGCATAAGCGACTGAGCCCAAGTTCCACAATCCTTCCGTTATACCTCCATAAGAGTTGGAACTATGATGAAAAAGAATGGTAGATAATATAAGAAATGAGAGTTTTTTAACCAGGTGTGACAGTTGTAAGTTAAAAAGTAATTGAGCTTTGAAGGAGACATGGACATTCGCCAAAATTTTGAAGTCGAAGGTTTTGATAATACTTGCTCTTTGTATATACTTGATGCACGAAGAACAGACAACCAGTTTTCAATTAAAATCATGATCACCTCAGACAAATAAATGTATGCATTATTTTTATTAGGTGGAATCGCAACATGTCTGGAAATAAGAAGAAAAATTAAAAATATTTAAAGATTTTTCTCTGGTTTTGAAAGGGAAAAGTTATGTAAATGAATTAACAATAAATTTGAATTTATGCTCATGTGATACAATAAACGTCATTTCATGTCACTGTACAGTATAAAACCTCTCCAATTTATTCCCGTTATGTGACTACGACTCCACGTTGAGTGCAGTAAAAATGCATGCATTAATTTCATTCCATATGAACGACAATATGCACATGAAAAAAATTAAAGAAAATTCTTAGCTTTAATCTGATTGTGGAACAGCAGCGTTAAGTGATGACCGAGGTATAATAGAATATTTTTCACCCCCAATCGCCACCAATGACATTGCAAATGTAAACTTCGCCCGCGGCATGGGATTATTATTATTATTATTATTATTATTTTCATCCTTTCATTTCTTTAACAAAGGTGACATTTACGCACTAATATTTTGTCTCCGTGGCACTCCTAACATTGGCGCCTGGGGCATCTATGTCCTCCAGTTTTGACTTCTGATCACTCCACCTTTGAGTTCAAGCATTATTGCAGCTTGATTCATATAACTTTATTTTATTTTTATTTTATTTAAGAATTACTCTTAATTATAAAACTTGCAGCTAAAAAGAAACAGGAAACACTGACACTCGGTTAAAAGCGAATCTTCTTGAGGGAATTTGTTTTTAACACATGCTGCTTTATAAAATTGTTAATTCAAGAACCATATCTAGATGTTTATATTTTATTTATATAATGACAGAATTTTGAATTGAATTTGAATCATGAGTTATCGTTTTCTAACTGAAAAAGTCTAAATAAATCGTTATATTATATAATGTCTTTATTTTTTTGTAAGTAAAAGATTAAATAAATCAGTATATTATATAATGTCTTTATTTTTTAAAAGTATTATATAAGTTTTTATGTTTTGTAAGAGAAGCATTATGAATTTCTTTCTGTTGTAGTTATGTAACAACGAAATATCTCGCAGAATCCTTTGTGTCATTCTTGAAGGAGCAAATATTTAACAAAATTTTTAAATCAGTTTAATCATCTTTTAATGAAAACTTAATTTCACTTTTAATATTGAGATGTTTCGTGTTATTTTTCAGATATGCACACGGCAATTTTTTTTCTAAAGTTTCTAGTTAATTTTGAAATAATTTTTAATAACAAACTAATAACTTTCATTTTAAAACATTTGATGTTAAAATGAAGTCATTGAATTTTGTTGCGGGTTATATATCATTAAAACTAATGAGTCTTGAGTGGATTAATGAATCTTGAATTAAATTCTGATTTCATCTCAAAAAGTGGTGAAAATATTATTAATAAATTCAATATTTCAAAATGTTCCACGGAACCTTGCATATAAAAACATTCTAAGTACATGAAGTGTCATTGGCTAATTCATTTTAATACATTCGTTGATATACCACGTCCACATAATATTAGAACTATGAACGTGTTTCTTTGTAGGCAATAAAGAACTATCACTAAAATAATTTTATGTGATATAGATGTTTTTGGAACACATTATAGAAAGAAATTTTCAAAAATTTATTAACATATTTTAGTGATACGATTTACGTATATTTAGAGATTAGATTTATTAACATATTTAACATAGTTAGCGCAATGGCTGCAGTTTGTTCAGTTTTGGATAACATATTGAGAAATATGCAGACCTAAATTCTAAAAAAGAAGAACCATTTCGAATTCTCCCTGCGTCTTTCTGACCACCGTGATAATCTGCTGTGAACAGAACTGACATCAAAGCTAAACCAGTAATGACAACGTACCATTTCCTTTAGGTGATGAGGTCAAAACGATCACGAAAAGATACTCGCTTTTATAAAGGAGATCGTGAAAGCAGAATGGACAGATGCTTCACAGAAATTGGTGGTGTCGTCACCAGTTGACCTGTCGAAGTTGCCGATTCAGGCGTCATTTTGGGCACCGGTGGCGTTCCATTCATCAAATCACTTCACTCAGAACCTTGGTACCCGCCCATCGAATTTCGACAAGTAGGCCTAATTAGTGTTCGCTAAGTGGCTTCTAAAAGGGAAGCAATTTCCAACCATCAGGACGCGAGTGCTCTGAATTTATTTCAGCTATTAGCCCCCTCCCTTAGTGGAAATCTCCCTCTGCATAAGTTATGGTCTGCTTCTGCTGTAGGCAAAAAGGTTTCATGAGAGGGAAGGACACTTTCCAATTATCGGTATCGGTATGAAATGTTTGATTCGTTTCGGCCATCGATACATTCTTAAAGAATTTAATGTGATTCTTAACTAATGATGGGGTACGGTGTATCCGTTGATTCTCTTGCCAGTGGCGAATAGTTTGGCGAGAATTTGATGATTAGGGTGAGAATGCTGACACCAAAACACAGAAGAATCTTCAATATTCAGTTTATTGCTCTTTTTCTAATTAGATGTAATGTATTTTGAAAAGAAAAAATAACGATATCTTAAGAAATGAGAGCTAATTGATTCGCAAATTAAGACTCATTAGATAGAAAATTGAGCTTGTGAGAGCAATTCTACACCATCTACCAACCTCAAAAGTTACCATTAATGGAGAGGGAAGGATAATCTTATAAGTTAGAGATGGCATAAAATGCAGTCCTTGCATATTTGCATTTCATATGCAGTTAAACCATGATGATGAATTATTCAGGTATAAACAGAAAGAGAGAAAACATATCAATCTGCAACATGAATATCTCAATGCATTTGTATTTATTTGGGGCATGGGCAAGTGTAAATTTCATAGAACATATTTTGCAAAGGTTCGACATTATCAGCTCAGGATTTTATTTTTTACTCTATTCATTTAGGCCACAAAACACTTTTTTCAAAAGTTTAAAATTTTCAGCACTAGAAGTATTTTAACCCATTAATATAAATGAAATTACTTTAAGCTTTTTTTCTTTGATTTTAATTTATTCAAACGTTCATATTTACCACTCAGTCTTAAAAGAACTATGATAAAAATGGAGTTGCATCATAGAAAGATCAAAGAATGAAAGCACTGTAAAGTTAAGCTATGAAACTCATATATTGATACATATTTTATGCTTAAAATATCTCCTAGAAGTTTCCCTGTAGGTACTAATAATGTTCTAGGAACTTCAGAAAGTAATTTAAACAAATACAGAAATAAAACAAAATAAATGGTATATAGCTAAAAGTGACCAAATCAAAAGAAGAAGAAAAGAGAGAGAGATATATAATTAATTAATGTTTTATTTTATTTTAAAGTGAGCCCTGTAGTCGAAAAAATAGTGTGTGTACGTGTATATATGCACTATTAGGTTTAAATCTAACTGAAATTTTAATTAATTTCCTAATTTTAATTTTAATTTATCCTATATTAATTTCATTCTAAAACGTTCTCTTATTTCCTAATTCAGTTCCCATTTTTTTTTATTTGATTATTTCTAACACTTGTCCTAGAAAACTTATGGCTGTAGCATTTTTTCATTAGCCGAGGGAAGAATAAAAATCCCTAACACCCATTCATATTTTTAAAGATACCTAAGATTCCCTTAACTAAGTCGACAAGAAGCAAAGAAATTCCTATCAGAATCTCATAATAAAATCACTGACAGGACTAATTTCTCTCTCTCTCTCTTTTTGTCACTATGTATGTAGACTGACGCAATATATTTTCTTTTCTCCCTTGTACGTAATATGCCTCATGCGTAAAATAAATCGAAGCTAAATTTCAAAACTTTCTTCGTTTCGGTCATATATTTAGAAAATTATATATATATATATATATATATATATATATATATATATATATATATATATATATATACATAACCACTTTAATAAACTCATTATAAAAATGAGCAATAAATCTGAAATTGCATTCATATACAAAAAAAAGTTGATATTTGTCCTGAGCAAACATATGGGTCAATAAATTCAGTCAAAGCTAAGTTAATAAAATAAAACAACAAAAAATAAACAAATGGCATAAAAATTTGCACATGAAAATATATTTCATTTTTTCTCTACATATTTGAAAAAAAATTATAAATTGTTCTGTATCATAAAAGAAGATTTCTTCCCTGTAATCAGATATTCCACAGTTCTTATATAATTCTTTTAAAAAAAGAAAGAACTAAATTTTAAGTTGCATCCAATAAGAAAATATAAGGTTATGGACTTGAAAAAAGTATGAATAACTTCAAATAGTAATAAAAGAATAAAATAAAGCATTTCTTAGCGAATAAATAAATAATAATCATGGAATGAATATAAAAAATGAATGACAATAGAATGCTCTAATACTCGTTTTCATTATGCACTCGGTAAAAAAATTCTGAAGTTTGAAAAAATATATATATTTGAATATTATTTATTATAAAAAATTATCTTTCCTCTTAATCAGGTATATAATAATCTTAATAAATTCTCACAAACTGAGAAATGAATGGAATGTGGTGTAATATTTAGGCCTGAAAAATTTATAAATAAATGAATGCAAATAAAAGTAAATTAATAAAATAAAACAAAATCAAATAATAATGCAATATACAAATAAAAAAAAATCAAATCAAACTTCATAAATAAAAAAAACATTATTTTAAATGCTTTTTCATTTATGTATTCGAAAAAGGTTCTAGTTCTAAGGAACCTTCAAGTGTTATGTCATAAAAAAAAAGTGTATCTTCCTTGATAATCAGGCATGTAACAGGATTTTCCGAACATAATATTCGATGGTTATTAAGTAAATTGCCATCGCGAGGCACCTAATTTCATGGGAAGGCAAAAATCTCAATGCTATTATATGATTTATCATCTCCTTTTGTTCCAAAGATAGGCCATGCTCTCTTGTTATCCATTACAATCGATTTAAGTGATTTCATCACGCTAACCGCTAGAAAGACCCCCAGGCTGAATCAAAATTAGAATGGTAATTTCTTTTGCTTTCATTCCCTCCTTCTAATGATACTTTAAAAAAAAACCCAGCTGCTTCTGCTTTTTGGAAACTTCGAGGTACCAAAGATACCTTAGGGGAAATTTTAAAGCTTCCTAAGATTTAACAAGTCAGAAATTACAAACCGAGTTGAATTTAATTATTGTGTGATTATTATTGTTATTGCATAGTTAAAAAATTCTCCAAAATTAAATGTGTTAAATATTTTAAATATTTTAAGCCTATATTGGCTTATTTTGTGTTGAAATGAACGTTGGAGGTTATTTATTGTGAGTACAAAGACTAACATAATGTTCAAATTCTTGTCATAATTTTATTTATGCAGTGTAATGTGAAATTTATTATTATCAATAAACATCGTAATTGTCAGAAGACAATTTCTTTTGCAATTCTTCACATTTCAGTCAATAACAAAATTTTATCATAGAACTACTAAACTACTTTTTAAATACTTTTTTTTTTTGAAATTGAGTAATTTTTTTCGTTTAATTCTTAATTAACAGAATTGAATCCTCTTATTTAATTGGCTTATGAAAATATTCCAAACAATTAATTTTGGAATTCTTTAAGCGTTTTACCAGATGGGAAAGGAAATGGTATAACAGCAAAACGTATGATAATATGCAAATAGTTATACGAGTATTACGTGACTGAGGTGTCACGTGAATTGACTTTGTTGAACACATTCGATTGCAGCGGACTTCCTTAAAATCCCATTTTTAATTTTATGTTTTTAATTCTACCACACTGTATTAAAATGCTTTTAAAAATAAAGAAGTTACTAACCTATTTTAATGATTATTTGTTCACCTACAAAGTAAATAGTATTAATTCAGCCATATCAATCAACGTTGATGAACAACTTATAACAATAAAAGAAAGTGCTATTTTAAATTATACTTGTTTAATAAACGCATAAAATTCTTTTTTTAACTATGTTTGAAAACTTATGAATTGTTTGGAGAATAAAATTGGGGAAATCGTTCTGTTTGTTGAGATTGGCAGATTTCTCATAATCTTATCTTTCGATATCTCTCAAGAATAGTGAATGGTAGCGATGGTAGAGAGGGCTGTTAATCCTTGATGGATTGAATTGAATTGGATAGTGGGATGTAGTGGAGCAAGATCCATATTTGACTATACTGGATCCAGTCATATGGTTAAAATATAAAAAGCATTTTTATGTAAAATTTGAAATTGATTAACAATATTGCAAAGCCATGTCTCCTAACATTGTAAACAAGGTGTTAAAAATGACAAAAAATTAAAATAAATAAATTGTTAAAACACAATTGCCTTTAAAAATTTAAAAAGGCTTTGTGGGGACGTTCCCCCACGAGCATTTGCATGTTCCGTAATGAATCATTAAAAAATCTTAAACGATGATGATTAAAATCAGGATATTCAATTAAAAGATGAAGATCCCTTAAAATCACTTGGTATCTCGAGCAGAAAGAAGCTTTGTTGCCCAATAAAAGGTGCTTATGAATAAAACAATTGTCATCAAGGGTTAACAATTGTCTAGACTCGATCAATGCAGAGTCCTGACAATTGTTAATTTATGATAATGTATTTGTTTTGATGGATTTTCAATGAAATGGAATTCATGAAAGTGAAAACATGTCATTTTCTTTGATAAATACATGTTTTTTTTTGTGTGTGAATCATAAAGAAATGTGACGCCGTTGCCATCTGCTAAAAGCAAAAAAAAAAAAAAAAAAAAAGAAAAGAAAAAAGTTGAAAAATAAGAGAATAATTCATATTTCGTGACATTTTTCTTATAAAACAGAAGTGCATACACGTAAGTAGCTTTTTGTTTTGTAATTATAGCTACTACTCCAAATAAAATTGTTGTTTAGTATGGTAATGTTTCCCTTTATTTTCATCCTCTGAGTTATGAAATGTTTTTTCTGATCTCGTAAAATCATAAAACAAAATTTTAAATTAATTTTACTTCAGAAATTTCTGTGGTGTCATTTTGTTGACCCACAAGTTTGCTGAATCTTCAATTTCAATTTTGTCAAAGTAAATCGATTTCAAATATTTAATTGGTTGAAAATGTCAGCCGGCATGAATACCTTCATGTTTTCTCTAAATTACCCACACTAAAAATGCTTGAAGGATCTTCAAATGACTTTAAAAATATCCTTAGGAATAGTAAAGATAAAACGCAGTCTTTATTTTATATGTGATTTAAAAAAAAAACAATATATGTGTATCATCATTACTTTACAAGAAAAGAACTGAGAAACATGAAATCTCCAGAAATAGTATCCCTATAAAGATGATTAGAAAAAATAAAACGGAACAACTTAAGAACTATAAAATTGCTGTTGAGCTAAAAATATTTCTTATTGTGTTTGACGAGGACATTATTAAAGTAAATTTCTCCTTTTTACAGTTAATTAGAATTTTAAAAAAGCCTTTCATTAAAAAATGAGACCTTTCGCACTTACATGGATAAAAAAAATTAATAAATAATTTCATAATTTTAAATTGCAGACTTAAATTTTCACTCTGAATTATTTTATAGTATCTTTATATAATTTTATTTATATTTAATTTAACATGACTAGATAATAATTTTACACTCCAGAGATACCAGATCCGAGTTCCATTGGTATGAAGTATAAGAAGATTTCTTAGAAATAATAATTATCTGGCAATAATAATTTTATGACTACCATTATTCTGGTAGACAGAGAATAAACCACAGATGTGGAACATCAATTATATTTAATCTATCCACAAATCAAGTTTCTCGGAGGTCGCAAAGAGGCACAAAATAAAATCACCTGGAAACATTTCTGGAAACAAATGTACTCTTTCAGCTAGTTTTCAACCTAGAAACCACTGAAACTGAAACAAGTATCATGCTATGAGACTTATATCTGTATAGAGGTATCGAAAAAAATCTATCACCTAAGAACGGCCAGCAGGTGACATCATTGTTATTAGGGAAATATTGCTCTACAAGGAGCCGTCTTTAGGGAATGGATAGTAATCGCTAGAAGCAAATGGGGATTATTGGCGGACCTCACAATGGAATCACTACAGAGTCGCATCATGGCAAGCGTTGTCAAGAAACAGCACATTGCTAATACGTAGCATCTTTATATCTGTACTAACATCTGAAAAATATTCTTGGTAAGTAATATTTATCCAGTGCCGATGATATGCTATCGCACATTGGTGCAGCTCTTAGGTGGCAGATTTCTTTAGAATGGTATATAGAAATTGGTCACACGTGCTTCATTTCCTTTAAAGGGAAAGGGGCTGAAAAAATCCTATATTTGTTTCAATAAATATCTTGGTTTTGCTTTTTATCAGAGAAATTAGATGTAAACTTGGAAGCATATAATAGATGTTAAATCTTTTATTTAGTTTCATAAACGTATTATGCATTAAAATTTTGCTTTGCAGCTAACAACTTTATTATAAGAAATGATAACAAGTGCTTATGTAATATTCATTTTCCTCCTGATGCTACTGTTACTATCTACCAATGAATCCGTCAAACTTCGTAAGTTGCCAAATTTTATATCAGTCCTTATTTTTTATGAAGTTTTTAAATTAATTAGAGAATAAAATTTCCATACGATTTTCTTGCCTTAAAATGAACTCTATAAATCTAGCTGATTAAACCGTGATCAACGAGACATAAATGTCCATCGATCTCTTTGACAAGAGTGTCAATAAAGTTTTTTTATTTTATTTATCATAGATTTATGGTGCTTAAGCTTGACTAAATGCACCAATCTTAGAGCAGCGGCAACATCATTTTTTTATGCACAATTAAGGAGTGTATAAGTCTGTATAATATGACGTCATTTATCAAAAATTAAGATATCAATTTTTAAAAAAATAATTTTTATTTTAATTTTTTAATTTATATAAAAGGTTAATTTCCTGCATATATGCGCTGATTCCTTCGTGAATTTGCATTAGCAGTTCCTGGGGGTTGGCGAGCATAAGTGAGCAGAGGGCTCACTTATGCTCACTTACCCCCCCCCCCCCCCCCAGTATATTGAAATGTTGGAAAGCTAATTTGTTTTATTTATCTACTATGGGAAACATTAATGCAATCGTAAACATTATAAAAATTCTTAGTGATTTATTGGGATTATTCTTTAAATTCGAGATGTCTTCTATTAAACTCGAAGTCTAGAACCAGCCATCTAATCCAGGTCTATTTATTTATAATAGAAACTTCTATTTACTTCGAGAAATGTTTCATAGAAAATCGAAAGTAGAGTGATTTTTTTTTTGAAGTTTGGTATACTTGTGCAAAAATCTTACATATTTTGATCAAATTCTTGTATATTTCGAAAATTCTTGTTTCTTTGATAATTTCGAAAAATATTTAATAAAAGAAGGAAAATATAAGGGATTTTTTTTGTGAGATTTGATATATTAGTTATGAAAAAAAATCTTTAATATTTTCAGAAAATTCTAGTTTACAAGAATCGATTTCAAATACTAGAGTTACAACTTTTGATTGACAATTTAAGTGCAATAACTGTAACAGTTTTTTTTCCCCGTCTTGAAATGCTCATTAAGATTGATTTTTTTTTCATTGATTTAGTGTATGGAATTGATTTTACTTCCGGATTTTACTCGGAAGTAAATATTTCCATTATACAGAAACATAATTGGCCTGAAATTTGTATTCAAACCGATACTCACTTAGATCGAAAGTTGTAAACGATTAGGAACTGATTTTACATTTATAAAAAAAGTTGAGCACAGCAGTTTTGTTTTCCAAAGAAAAAAAAATATGTAAACTTAATCACGATTAGGGTTTGAAACCCCTATATTCTACCAGGTTTTGATAAATGCAGTTTCTGTAACCTATTAGTTTGCAATATCTCTCGAAATAAAGAAAAGGTTAACGACTATTGATTACACATCTATAAGTTGCGGGCATTCATATCAAACAAACATTTTCGAAAAAGGCATTGCACTTATGGTTGAAGAGCTTTACAACGGTTTTTTCCTCATAAAAAATGTGTATAGAAACAGTGTTTTTTTAAAAAAATATTTTTACTTTTTCTTTTGGAACTTTGTGGGTAGGGAACAAAGGTATACCTCAATGACATATTTAGAAGTCGCGGGCTTTTATATGATATAAAAATTATCAAAATCAGACCTGTAGTTGGGGTTTGAGTGGCTGATTCACAGGTGTTCTTTATTATTTTAAATACAAAGATTCAAAATAATTTTTTTCACCGAGAGTTGGAAGTCAAAATATAATTAGAAAATGCTAATATCGTAAATATAAATAAGAATTTGAATCATATGTAAGAGATATTTTAAATTTTTAATAAAGGCATAGGCATTTATTTGTGATATTGATTGTTTCTTAATTTTCAAATAGTATTGTTCTTATTATTTTTAACTTTTAAAATTCAGATTTGATCTCTAAATTTCAAAAAAAAAACAAAAAAAAAAACTGTTTCTTATTGTTATTATAATAATTCAATTCTACTATTAAAAATATTTTACTTTAATTATTTCCCATATTTTCAGTCTTTAGTTTATAATATTATAATCTATATAAATAAAAAAGTAAATGTTCATTTGTTCAAAACCTTAAATTGTCGAAAGTTCTTCCCCGTTTGCTTTAAAATTTTGATACATTGTTTCATTGGAATAAGCGCTTTTATATACTTACTATAAAATGTTATATGACGGCATCCATTCAAAGGCAATAATAATAATAATAATAATAATAATTTTTAAAAATGCAGCTCCATCTATTGGGTGTAAAACACGCAATACTGAATATTTTACGATTCCAATGTTTCCAATTGCATTTACCTAAATCGTTGTTTTGTGCTTTTCCCCAGGTCTTCCTAATCAGGTTCCACAATTCTTGGTACACTTGCTCTGGCCATTTACGAAGGTCGTGACTCATGGCAGCCAATCATCCAACCAGTGTGACGTCACAAATAAGTTGTGAGGCCTTGTTTTACGAAGGTCGTGATTGTGCCATGTCATGTATCATAACGTTCATTTCGAGAGTATAATTTTTTATGTAATTTTTCATTTCAGTTTTTAATTGTTTTTCTTATTTTGCGATGTGAGTGATACTGGAATTAAGCTATGTCGACTGAAATTCATTTGAATTCAAATTATATTGTGAAATTGACCTCTTCGGAATGCCAGCTGATTGAAATATTTCATTTCTCATTGCATTAGAATTGAGCTGTGTCGATTGGCCTGCGTTTAAATTGAAATATTTCGTTATTTTTTATTATCTATTTTTTCTTTGTTTTTAAATGAATAGTTAGTGTTTAAATATCAAACGAATGTGTAATCGAATAAAAACAAAACAAAACATAATTTTAAACTGAAACAAACAAAATTTGAAATTGGAGCATATCTCTTTGTGAATAAGAAATCCATTTCAAAATTCCATCCTTACAAATATGAAATTAAATTGTGTTGAAATATGTAATGAAAGCATGGAAAATCAACTTCATTACTTTATTCCAGTTGCAAATTATGCACAGAATTCAAATACTGACATTGAAAGAGTGGAAATCAATAATGCATATGGATATGTAACAGCTAGAAAAGAGTAAGATATATTTTTTATTTAGTCAATATTGATGAAGCAATAATAAAAAAGTAATTTTAGGTTTTTCTATTAGATATCTGTTCATTAATATTTTTAAAAGTTTTTATCAGAATTAGATCGAAGAAATTTTGTCGTTTCATTCTGAAAATGGTCTGTATAATATAATACCTATGAATGAAATTCTTTTTGTTTGAAAACACAATAATTATTTGTATATTCGATGCACAGGGAAAGCATTTAACTATCTGCTATTATTTTCACCAGGAAAGAGAATGATAACTGCATTCAGGAAGGCGGCGAATGTTGCTTCTTTTGCAAGAAGTGTTGCGGTGTCAGGCTGAGGTGCAACTATATGGAACAGCAGATTGTACGGAAAGGCAAACCCGTGAAATACGTTTCTCGTTGCAGAGATTACAACCTAGGCAACGCTCTACATTGGTTGGGGGAGAAATTGGGTGCTTGAGATGTTTTCTGTAGTTTCTCTCTGCCTTAGTAATATTTTGAAGATCTGATGAACCATGCCTGACAATTTGTTTAACTTGATATAATATATATTATAGTTATATTTAATAAAGATTGGTAACTAATTTGATGCGACATGTTTTTTTTATATATATTTCAATATATCATTTAGCTTAATTTTGATTATTTTTCTTAGGAATGACTAGAATATGATTTACTAAATGAGCATGCATTCTTAATTTCATATTAGCCACCTTAGGCTTCCGGTACTAATACTGCGAAAAATTTCAGTTGTTTTCTCAGCAAATTATTTTTAAACTTCACATTTTGACACACGCATACATACACGCACACATTTATTCAAGACTTGGGTGTAAAACTGACTGTATTTCGTAGAAATCCAAAAAAAAAAAAAAAAAAAAAAAAAAAATTATGTTTTTAAAAAGACGTTACCTTTTTTCCGTCTTCTCTGAAATACAATTCAAAATGTATAATTTTGTCTTACAAATTATGAGGCAAGATCAGATGCTATCCGAATTTATCTAAATGTGGGAACCATAAATGTGGAACAGTTCCACTCTACTACTGAATAGAATCCTTATTTTTCATTAAGGTACTAAGGTAGTTTTCATTTACTAAGGTATATTTTCTTTTTAAACGTAAAATAAGCTGGATTAAACTAAGTTTATATAATTTTAATGATTATTAAACAAGGTTAGTTTAAAAGCAAAAGAACATTAAAGAGTTGATATTGTAAAAATAAATAAATAAATAAAAAGGCATCTACACAGAGGACAGCGCTCCTACTCACTTCATCCATATACTACTTCTGCTGAATTCAACAACGAAAAGACGACCAATATGGCCGCTAATTTTTCTTCACTAATAGGAAAGCTATTCAATACCTGTTCTGGTTACCAATTAGTTACCAAAATTAACGACGTCAGAATCTATGTACCCAATCTTATTCGCTCACCTGTACTGTTGTATTATAACAAGTAGCAATATTAATCACATCTAATAGCGTATTACAGACAAATAAAAATTCCCACAAAAATTCTTTTAATAATTTTAAAACAATGGATTTGAATTTTTGGGAAAATTTCCGCATTACCACTTTCTAATAAATCGATTTGAATCGCCTTTATAAAACTAATAATTTAGTTCTGTAATTTGGATTTAATCAAATTAATTAAATTAAGAAAGTAATGATTAGGTTTAATGATTTGGAAAAAAATCGTATAAAAATGCGTAGGATTTATTAAAAAGACATACATGCTAAAACACTTGTGTTTCACTTTAAAAAGAGAATCAATTTGCTTGAGCCGGAACTGTTTCTTGGGGGGTGGAGAGCCTTTGAAGTAAAAAAATAAAATATACTTTTATTCTTGTATTTAAAGCAAAAATAAAATATTCTGAAAGAAAAGTTAAAGCCCGATGCCACAGAGAAGGAGATCTCTTTCTCTGTGCCCGAGGCCTTGAAAGAATTAACGCTTAGCATAAAATGAAATTTTAAACGCATTTTTAAATAAGAGAGTTGTGCTAAAAGTTTTGCAAACCAACGGAAATGAACTCTTTGAAATCTTCTAGAGTATTCCCTAATACCCCCCCCCCCCCCGTTAAAACTACAGATCTGTACCAAGGTTGCGAACAGATTTTTTTGTTAAAATTTTTCACATGCGTTCTTATTTTTGCTCTCACACATTAGCATTTCGTACACAGAGGTATAGCTTAAAAAGAAAAAAAAAGAAAAGAGGATGAATTTTTGGCGACTTTTTGCTGACCGATTCATACTAAAAAATGACACAGAACTACAATTTTATTAACAAGACCATAAAGAATTTTATTTTTCTAAATTGTGGCTTTTTTGAGTTATTGTGTTTACATGCATTAAACAGACAGACGTTGAAGCTGTTGAAAGATTTGGGTCAAAATTTGACCTGGATCTACTCTATATTTTCAAGCTATGTAGTTAAGTTTATTAATATAGTTCTTTACATTTTATCGTGTTTAATTATCGTGCTTTCGAACAGAAAGATAGACAAAATTCCTGTTAATTTTATCAAAACTTGATGTAAATCTATAAATTAGTGTGAAGACATATTTAATTTCATTGGTTCTGCTCAAACCGTTTTTGAGTTATTGTGCTCAAAGTCAACACTTTTTTTATTTGATTACGGCAGGTCTGAAACATGGAGATTCGTAAAAATCTCGAGGTCAAAGTTCTTGAGGGTTAAAATATTTTGAATTTTTTTTTTATGTTTCATATACAAGCAAACCAGGGGGAATGGTCTCCTCAAAACGTTCTCGCATACTCTCTAATAAAGGTGTTATCCTAGAGAAAGCCTTGCGTGAAAATGGCGTACAATAGTTACGAAATACTAACCTTTGGCGGAAGTTTACAATTTTTAATGAATCTGTTACGCTATCCGTGGCAAGTCTTTTGGCGATTAATCACTGCCATGCAGATAACAGTAATTGTGTCCCTATGTTTGTATAGTAATTCTCCCTCTGTTAGCTCTCGCATGGAAATCTTGGATTCCAAGCTGAAAGAATGGACTGGCATTGAGATTTTGATGCTTACAACGGGAAGAAAGAAAGGTTACAACTTAATGGGTCGCTGCCTTTGCATTGAATCCATTAGTTACTTGCGAATTTTTATGAATAGCTTTTCCAAAAACATACGGAATTCAAAAGTTTTATGTAAATTAATCAAAAGAAATTTATACCGTTTATTGATGCAATCTGTTCAAATTTAGTTTTTATTTATTTTGTGTTTAATAATTTTTTTTGGTTTGATATTAATTTGGCTTACGATTTTATCGCGAACATATTTTTTAAAGTTTTCTTTTTTACAGTCTAATAAAGAGTACTCTTTTAATTTTATTTCCACCGTTGAAAAACTTTTTCATTATTAATATATTTTATGATTCATTACTACAATCATACAAGAATCTTCAAAACAAACTAAATACAAACTAATTGATAGATAAGTTCTGAATAGTTTAAAATTTTGTACTGTTCTTAAGTATACACAAACATATAAAATTTTAAATATCAAGCGCGCACTCTAAAAAATGAATGGAAATTGTATTATAAAATTCTATTCGTATGAACATGAAATTTACAAATATAAAATAAGTCTTTAAAAAAATTGAGAAAGTATTGTGTTTCGATTGTTCTATTGAATGAATTTTATATAAATTGTATTGTATTCTTTTGTAATTGCATTGAATGAATTCTTTAAGATATGAATTATATCGATCTTAGTAATTCTGTATTTTACTAGTTCTATGTATTATGGTAATTTGGTTGGCGAAGTTTGGCAACTATTTTCCGAACAATACGTTAGAAAATGAGATCGAATTTGACGATTTATTCACGACTTACAAAATACAGGAAGCAAATGATATTATATTTACACGTTCATAATGTGATACTCTTTTATATAAAAGAACTGCCTTTTAAAATTATTTTTTTGGAAACATTTCAGTTGTAAGTATAACTTTGAGACTTATATTAAATTAATTTAGATGATCTTAGTTTAACTGTTGTTGTCGAATGAAATATCAGTAATCAAATGGATATTGTAATCTCCATTGATGTCATTCGTATAAACAAAAGAATTAAAAGCACTTCAAATAAATAAATGAATAATATTCACCAAACTTTATCAGAGAACATATTCATATTATTCTTTTATTATAAAAACTATTTTTCACATTTATTAAAATAATATTTATCCAAAATATATAGAATTATCTGTTTTTTCTGAATTTATTCTGTTTTAATTGATTGGTGGTGGAATATAATTCCTTTTCAAAGATCTTATCAGATTAATAATAGTCATGAAATTCATGCTCACCATACAGTAACATTAAATTATACTAAAAAAAAGCAAACATACAAGAAAAGAAATTGCTAAGCTCGTCCACGATCTTCATAGAAGAGATGATGACGTGAACTTAAGAATAACGTTCAGCAGCCAAACCTGCGTTTTATGTCGATTTCTCACCAAATGTGGTAACACTAACTACTCGTATCACAACCGTAAAAGCTTTTGTTAAAACTTCTTGTGGCATTCTAAGTTGGCGGATCTCAAGCGTGTTTTTAGATGCTTGGCGTTAAAGCAGAAAACTTTTCTAAAGTTTTACCTATTGCATATTTTTAAGATTCACTCTTTTTCTTCGGAAGTTTCGCATCGAATTTAATTTTAGAGATTACATATGGATCAAATTCAGCCACACCATATGCAGTTAATGTCCCTGGAACATCTGTAGCTGTACCTGAACAAAGTGCATTGTCTAAATTGCTATACATTTCGTCGAGAAGATTTTTTAGCTGTTTTTTATCTCTTAGTGGAATCAGAATCATTGCCTGAAAATTTGCTGGAAGTCCGAATCTAAGGATCGATTCTACAACAATTCGCATTGTCTTTATATGAATCCAGGCTGCGAATCCTTCACTAAAATTGGCTTTTATCCATCTGCGAAGAACAGCAATCTGGGCTTTCTTTAGATTCCGAAGCTTCTTCTGAATATCTTTTTCTTCATCTAGTTCTTCCTCGCAGTATTCGAAATCTCGAACAAGACATTTTTGATCTCTCGCATTGTTTTTGAAATCTTCCATATTTTTCTTGCACAGAACAACCGTGTACAGTAAGTGGGTCTTGTCTTCAAAAATTTTCACTGCAGACTTTGGAACAACCATATCTGCAAATGCGTGATAAGATTTCAACCATTTTTTTTCTTCCTCTTTTGGAACAACAACCAGCAGTGTTGTTAGATATCCAGAATCTAAGATGAAATGCTCCTTTTTCACTATGCTAGCCAGGGACCTCGTTAAGAGACTACCAGTTTGCTGTTTCTCTATTTTTTCCAGACTGCGATCCAATTCCTGATAATCGTCCATCCTGGATTTCAGGTTTTCACCCAGTTTTCGCATCTCGACCCGTAAAAGATCGTATAATACAGAAAGGGGTTTCTTCGGACCATATTTTACTGGATTCCAAGTGAATCTAGTTATGTATGTCGGTACGTTCATACCATTCACTTCAAAAAACTCATGCAAATTTCCGCTACCACCCAATACTTCATGCACGAATTCTACGAATTTGTGAATGATGTCTTCAGTGAAGTTATCAAGTGTTTTGAGCTCTTCTGTCAAGTACATAAGCTCATCTAGTGTCCCAATTTTCAATTCTGGTATATGCAATTTATAATTAAGTGACAGTCTTTTGGATTCTGTCTTTTCTTTGAGTTTATTAAATGCTTCCTGTGGATTTGGATCACCAGGAACAGAGACAATCCAAAATATTTTGGGTATTGTTCCTTTTCGAAAAGGGCACAAACGAGCACAGCAATTATCGATTTTTGGATATGGTTTGAGCAGTTCACAACTCTGACAAGGGCGTATATGTGAATGTTTTGATTGTTCTTTTTCAATATTTGCTACGTATTCCAATAATTTTTCTTGTTTCTTCAAAAACTCTTCTTGTTCGTTGATTTCCTCTGCAAGATCACTTTTGTCTTCACTTGCCTTCTCATTCTCGTCCTTGGAGGTTTTTTGTTCACCTTTTGAAGACTCTTTTTTGCTTTCTAAATCAGCAGACTTTTGCTTTTCTGGTTCGCATTCTTCAGAACTGCTTCCATTAAACTTTACTTTCTTATCCTTGGAGGATTTTTGTTTTCCTTTTGAAGGCTCTTTTTTGCTTTTTGAATCAGCAGATTTTTGTTTTTCTGGTCTGCTATCTTCAGAGTTTTTGGATGTCTCTGATTTTTGTTCATCTATTAATTTCTCTTTCTCAGACATCGTATTTTCTTCGTGTTTATTATTTTTTTCACTGCTCTTTTCCTTTACGTCATCATCCATATCAAATTTGTAATGTACCGATGTTTAAGGCATATGCTTACGCAAGTTAAAAAAGAAAACATTCAGACAAAATTCTATGAGATTGCATAGCACATAATTAACCAAATCAAAATCTAGAAAAATTCAATGACATTTTTTCCCTAAAATAATCACTTTCTAACTTCCATTAATTAAAAGTCACTTTCCAAATACAAATAAAAGTATTTAAATAAATGGGAATATTTCCAGTCATGAAAATTGTTTGAAAACAGCTTAAAATTTAAAGTAAAAGTTAAAGTGTATTGCAGATAATTTCATTCATATATTTTCACCTTTATGCTTGTATGAAATATTTCATTTCGGTTAAAAATATTTTAATCCATAATTTAATCATTATTGTATTGACACCAGCTTACAAAAAATATATTTTTTTTCATTATATTTATCAAATTTTTTTCAGCGCATTTTATGAATCTGTAATGAACGAATTTTCGGCTCAGTAAATTTACAAGATGCCTCATTTAGATAATAAAAATCATCGTGAGTAACTTTGGGAGAGGGAACATAATAGGTTAATAGCCAAAGATGAGTCTATTGAATCCACCTAGAGACTTAATTTAATCAAGCCATACATTGAGATTTAATCCACTTCAGAATAAGTCTTAATGAATGGGGGCATTTTCTGCTTGTACGCATTAATAGTTACTTATTAACTAGTGAGACATCAAGATTCAAAAATAGATATATTTTATTTTAAATTGAATCAAGAATAATTAATACTAGTAAAAGTCCCAGAATTAAAAGGAACAACTTTGATCTCAAAAAAATTATTCAATCACAAGGTGAAATGGATGCTTTTCCTTATATCTTTATAAAGATTTGTGAAATGATGGTGAAAAGTGTTTCGAATGAATGAATTAAGAATGCAATCATTTGGATTCCTTCTCCAGGGCTCCCAAATGATTGGAATCGGGTGGAAAGCTGAAACATTTCCATAGAGAGATAAGCTTAGATCTAAGGCGCTTAGTCGAATAATAATGTTCCTGAAATATTGTAAATTAATTTGTGAAACAGTGCTAAATTAGTTGAGGACTCATGCATTTTTCTCTTACTGCTCATTATTTAATTTCGTTCTTGATGTCAGGACGCTCCCTCCCTTCTCCTCAAATTATATATTATGTATTTCCAAAATTAAATTGCCATGGCCCTTTTGATATGTATTACATGAACATGAATAGTAATCATATAGCGGAAAAAATTAGCGCCCACTACAAGATTCTATGTTTAAACATCATTTGTATTTATTCTTTTGCAAAAGTAAATGTTATCGCGGTATTGTATTCTCTTTTCGCCTCTTATCTAACTAGAAATCAATTTTGACACAAAATAATTTGTTTCTATAGCACTCATTAAGACTGTTGTCCCTGGACATCTACACCCCTTTCCCCCCGGCTGTCCAATCAGTAAGCAACTGAAGAAATGATTTCATTCACAAAAACTCTATTTGACTTGAAAGCAATTTTTTCCGCCTTTCATCGTAAGCTTTTGCTAAACATTTTTGATTCGTGATCTGAATTGAAAATTGCAAAGCTAACCTGGTGAAAAATTTAGTCTCAATATTTTAATCATTCTATTTTTGAATCCGAAAAACAACAGCAGCAACCCACATTTGGTTTAAATTTATTTTAGGATATCCTTTCATAACGAAAAGGATAAAATAATGCCAAGTGGCGAAGTCAAAAATCAAGATGAGCGACAAGGTGAATAATATTGTAAATAGAGTACAATACTACCATATTGGCCCAAAACTCAAAGAATGCATTAAAATAGATTTCACCTAAACATTTTTTGAGTTGTATTTGTAAATTTGATTACTCAAACGGCGGCCAAAAAGAGCCAAAATAAAATTTCTGTTTGTAGCATGTGATTCGCACTTGATTTGATCATTATTTATGCACATAGTTATTATATACTAGCCGCCTTTGGCGACCAGCAGATTCACCAGTATTACCGCTCGCTACAATTTTCAATTAAATATTTTAAGTAACTTGTCTCTTAATAGATTCTCAAACAAAACATTTTTAATCTTCAAATTTTGATAGTCATACCAAACTTATACTGTTATTTAGATCGTTTCGTTCAATTTACTATCTATATTTTGCTAATTTGTTGTCATTTCCGGAAAAACTTCAAATTTAATTTAAAGTGGAAATGATGAAATTGCAATTAATATAAAGATATTTTTTAATAAAACCAAGCGTTTTATTTTATTTATCATCTTTATTGTTATTTATTTATTATTATTATTATTGAATATGAGTATTGCAAACATAATCGCTCGGTTTTTAAGTTTTATGTGAACTACAAAATATTTTTCATAATTTATGTAATATCTCAAAGAATAATTCAACAAAAATTTCTCAGATTCAGCATAAAATTCAGTTTTTAGTTTTGCTTTCAAAAGGATTGAAATGAAATCAATAATAATATTTAGTTCCGTCTTATAAATATATTTCAAAACATATGAAGTCTAAATTGAATGCAGTAAGGTATCATATTCTGAGAAATATTCTGGACACACCAAATTTTGAATAAATGAATGAATGTTTCTATTTTCCACGATCAACTAAGACTTATTTATGAAGTTTTAAATGTTAAAAATTTAGAAAAACTCACCATTTTCATGATCTTAGGCCAATTAATCTGGAGAAACCTGCTAGTTTATTGGCGTATTTTCTTTGAAACGATCGATGGAAAATCTAAAATTATCCTTTTTTTTATTGAATAGTGATATTCAAATTTTCATAAATTAGTCAGTTTAAGTGATTGATTTAGTTTATTGCAAATTAACAACGTTTCTAATTTCTAGAAAATTCTTTTTCCACCCCAAGATGCTGTTTTTGGATGGAGGATCTTTTTGGTAAATTCTTCTGAAATTTCTCTGTGCTTGCACTATCGATTTCGTTTCTATGAACCACCATAAAATCTATGCTTTCTCTTGTGTTGTATGCATTCTCCTTAATATCCGCTCGAATAAAACATAACATACAAAAATACTACATAGAACAAACACATCAAAAGTAAACATAACATTTCAATATTTGCCAAAAACAAAAGAGAGAAAAATGCAATTAATAAGCAGACGATATTTAGAAAAGCACAGATATTCAGACTGGAAAATGAAATTATCTGAAATTAACCACACGCGCAGACTATATTTACAAAAGTAAAAATATTCAAACCTGAAAAGAAAAATATATGAGTTATTCCATCAATAAATGCCATAAGTTTGTTTACATCTTCATTATTTTATGAGTCGTTAAATATCAAAATGGATCCGGGACAGAATAAACACCCTGTATAGAGAGTGTAAAAGATCATAAAATAATTTTTCTTGAATTTATTTTTTAGAAAAAATAATATTTCATATTTGTTTCATTTCCTACAAACACGTGCCGAAAATTATATTTTTGCAGATTTCATTTCCAAAAAGGTTTAATTTATTTTTAATTGGAGCTTTAATCAATGTAATGGCAACACTTTGAAAAAAGCTTATTTTTTCCATGAATGCGAAACGTGCTTAATTTTAATTTATATTTTTTACGAAAAGAATTATTGAAAAACATAGTTAAAATATTTATTTAAAAATTAATTAAAAATAGAAATTTAATTTTAAGATTAAAACATTAGTATTTGCGAAATTTTCTTTACCGGGGTTCGTTTGGATAGTGGGAGTGATATGGTGTGTAGAACGCTCAATTAGCAGGCAGAAGTAGAATAAAAACAACGACGTTTATTTACACGAAGACACACAGGACAGCACAAAAGCGACAACTATATACAGCACAGAAGACGATTATCTTCACCCGAGACGTGTAGCATACAACAGCACACACAGCAGCATACAACCAGAATCTACTGCAGACAGTAGCGCACAGCTCAGTTCAGCACTAGCTTGACTCAGTCGCTTGCGACTCCTCCGTCTTCTACTTCTCCGACTCTGGCTCGGAATACTGACTTCGTCGACTCGACTCCGCTGCTCTCGAACTCGGACCACTGGCTTTTCCGCTCCGTCTTCGGACTACTCCGTCGTCTCCCTTGGCAGTGGCGGTCGCTTCCTTTTATAGGTCTCAGGAGGCGGGGCTAGAAGCCTCTCAACCAATCAGGAACGTTCGAGGCGTATCTCGGTTCCTACTGGACGGATCGGGAAAATTCTCGAAGTTTCGGGTATTATCTATTTTGGCGCCAAAGTCGCCAAATTTGTCGCCAAGTTGCCAAATGGTCGCCAAGTTTGTCGCCAATCTCTGGGACCTCCGACGCGCTAGTCCCATTCAGATGACTGTAAAACTTTCTTTCTATTGATGGAATAAACTATGCTGGGAAGCCGAATTGCAGGTTTGTAACAGTATCATTTAAAAGATAAATTTTTGATCTTTAACTTCATGTAAAAATCTTTTTTGTGCGGTAATATTTTCGGAAGTTATAGTAGAAACACGTCAAAATTTCGTTTAATTTTTAAATAAATAAAATTCTAGTTAAAAATTCGAAAAAATAACCCCCAGGTGCACATTCCTGGCCTCCAAGGTATGCACGTGCCAAATTTGGTAGCTGTAGGTTGAATGGTCTGGACTGTCGAGCGCCAACATACACACACACACACACACACACATTGAGTTTTATTATAAGTATAGATATATTTATGTGCCTAGTATATTTTTTATTTGCCGAAATTTTTTTGGTGCTTTTTGAACACCATTGGCAAGTACCAAATAATAACGATCAATGGTTCTTTTTTTCCCAATAAAAACTTAGATTTTCATCAAAGTTTGGTCGAAATGAATCATCGAGAAGTTCCTCTCTCTTTTCGATCATATCCTTTGAATAAGGTAAATGACAAACAGAAAGTGATAAGAGAATGCAATTCGGAGTAAAATTTTATCACAAAATGTTGTAGATCCTTATCAACCTTAGGATAACCTTAAAATATGCTACTCCGACCCACCGGAAGGCACACGGAAAAATCTGAATGATTGGACCAGTGTGACAATCGGCATATAACTGTTTATCGATTGATCTATCTCTGTTCGTGAATATGTGAATTAAAACTGGAACCAAGTAAAGGAAAAGCAAAATAATAGACCAGTAGTAATATTTGTATCCAGCAAATATGTGAGAAGAAGTTTGAAACTCTTACTCGATTCTCTTTGCTGTTAGACGAAGTTAAACTCAGTGCATCACATTGGGAAGTGTATGCATTGGCGATGGAGGTATTAGGGGATATCGAACAGAAGGTTAGTAATGGGAACAAAATGTTAGTTCATCCATGTGACTCATTAAAGATGCAAATGACGAGGCATTTGAAAAATAAAAGCAAACCAAGATTTATGTAAAGTCAAAATGATGGGTAAGTAGCGCAAAAAAAAAAAGTATAAAATGGCCCTGGCATAATTATTTACGGCAAATCTTTGCTATGTCATAATGATATATAAGGGAAAATTCAGGGTATATTCTTCGCTTGTTTATAAATATCGAAACAAAAACTTGTGCACATTTTAATTCATTAGATTCGTTTTAATCTTTAATTTTAATCTGTAATATTTAATAAAATTGCAGCACCGATATATTTTTTTATTTTTTAAATTAATCTTGAATACTAAAATTCTTATCTGATACATTGAAAGATTCTTTAAAAATGAAAGCTGAGATTTACTTTAATGTATCCCATCACATAGCCAAAGATGTCAACAGTGTCAGTCACCAAACTCAAAAATCAGGATGGCTTGTAAGGTAAATAATACCGAGAATATTGTTAGGAAAACTCCTCTGCTTACTTGTTCTTGTTACCACATTGTTGACAGACTCAAACGATATATTGAAATAGATTTCATTCAAAAAGAATTATAAGGAACCAATAGTGAAAAGTTTTGAGTTATTTGTATTAGATATTTTAAGTGCTCATGGGACCTGAATAGAGTCCAATCAAATAATAACGAGTAGTAATCGTGAAAAAAAAAATGTTTATTTGAATGAAATGTTCGAATAATTTTCAGTGATATGATTGAATTACATTCACATAAGAATAAATGAATCGAGATTATAAACCAATTTTGCGCCAATTATTCTGAAAATAATGCGTGCTTACTCCACTTAGATATGCGTTTGGGTGTCAATTATCACTGGAATTTTTCTTAGCCTGAAAAAAGAGAATAAGTAAAATGTTTCGAAATTAAGCAAAAGGATATTTTATATTTGGCCACAGAATCTGTTTTGAATTAAAAATGAATTGGGAAAAGGTTTGACTAAATTGTAAGTTTCCAGTAAGAAATCTCAACAGAAGTTTTAAAATCAGTCTATTTCAAATTTAGGCAATTTAAAGGGAAAGAACTATTTGATAACCGAAATATTTTTCCCTTCATTGTTTCCCATTTCTTCTAATAATTGAAATAAATAACAAATATTTTGGTGCTTTTCTAACGAGAAATTAGGCAATTACTGAGATATCAGTTTTACATGCATTTGAAAGTACCTCCTGGCAAACGATTAACCTTTCACGGTTTAGTTCAAAATTTAAATATTTGCACTTCAGATGCTAAAACTGTGTAGAAAACTTTATCTGTATAATTTTTACGTTTTTCAGTTATCGTGTTTAGTGTCATCCGCAAACAACCGGTCAGACATATATTTTTTAAATAGGTTTCGTTCAAAATTTGGAAAAAAAAATTTACAAAGTTGGTAAAAAAACCCTGTACTAAGTTTTATCCGGCTAGTTTAGCGTTTTTGAGTTATAGTTCACAGACAAAAGCATAATTCCCAAAAAAGTGTTTTTCGGTTTCAAAGACGTCCCAACCATGGAGATTTGTCAAAATATCAAGTTCTAATTTTTTGACAATTGCAATATTTTTTCTTTGTTATATTTTAAACAAGAGTAAGTGAAAATAATAAATTTAGCAGTTTTTAAAATAAGGAAATTAATAGTTTCTACTTTTTAATTCTTAATACATAATTTATTATTATAACTATTTTAGATACTTAAAATAATTTCTTTTTAAATTTCACTACAATACGACAACTCATTTATGGAATACATTTTTAATTATAACAAATGGATATAATTAAGCTTTGTAATTATTGATATGTGTATTGTCCTCAAAGTACTAAAGTTTCGGAAATAATGACCATCTGGTTGTGAATAAAAAATCGATCGAATGATTTGATATTTTTTGCTGATGCGGACAAATTCTATGCCACTACAATAGAATATAGAGAACGACAGCTGATATTTCTTCTCTTCGGTTCCGAAGCTCTTTAACTGGAGCGTTTTTAATTCTTTATCATTGTAAAGAAGGATAAAGTTCTCTACTGTAAAAGAAAGAGCCCTTTTCATGTTTTTTCTGATTATTCAAATCATAAAAAATAAGATATTTATTTTCTTTAGAGCAGAATGATGAGAAAATGATATCATTTTCGTACTTATGGATACTTAGGACCTCGGGTTTTATCGTCATGCAGATGAGAAATACCACCAACATGATTGCATTGTGTGCAATGAAGCTTGGATATTTTGGCATAATCTGAAAATCTCTAAGTAAATCAAGGACCCTCAATATCTACAGGTACTGTCATTTTTGTTCCACCAATGTAGACAGAGCATATCCAAAATGGGAATAATCATGAAATTGTAAATATCCGTTTCTGATTGGAAATTTATCAATTTTATTGAATTTAACGCAACGTTTCTTGGAATTTTTGTAGGAAGAGCAGATTAAGACTTAATTTTTCCGTTCCTAAAAGTCTTGATTTTTTTTTTTTTTTTTTTTTTTATGACTGCGCGCTTAGCGAAAAACTTCTTTTGTTGATTTCTCAAGAATGGCAGAGAAGTATGCTTATGAAGTTTTTGTGTGAGGTGTCAAGAAGAATCTACCACTCTTACAGCAATGATACTTGACACGTTGATATTCATCATGATGACTCAATAAATGTTGTAGAGCGAATTTTAAGATTAATAATAATTATAATTAATCATAATCAAAATTATGATTAATCATAATCATTGTAAGATAAATAATTTGTTTAATATTTTTTGTAAGCATTTGTTCTCAAAACCGCTTTTGTTGAAAAAAAAAAAAAAAAAAGGAAAAAAAAGGGCATTGGATATATAGATAGTTGCTATTTTAACACTGTTTG
The DNA here is from genome assembly GCA_026543865.1 of Argiope aurantia. NCBI lineage: Eukaryota > Metazoa > Arthropoda > Arachnida > Araneae > Araneidae > Argiope > Argiope aurantia. Next base: position 38,165 of record JAPMOR010043908.1, read on the forward strand.
TTGCAATTTTAATGATTTTTTTTCCTAATTTCTAGCGTAAATTACCGAATTTTGACAATTTTTTTAATGCAAACTTATTTAAACTTAGAAGATGCTTATTTAAACAGACAAAATGTTAATATGGTATACAGAAACCTGAAATATATATATATATATATATATATATATATATATATATTGGTAATCAAATTTCTTCTTTGATACATTTTATTATTTAATTTTTATTTAGTTTGAAATTACATTTACATGAATGTTTATTTCTTTATTTCGCTTAAAAACACTGGCTTACATTACAGAAATTTATTTAATAAAGCATTTCTCTTCATTGGCCTTTATTTTTAAATGCAAACGAGCGATAATAAATAATAAATGAAGGCCAAATGTTTTAATGCAGTTTTAATTATATAAAAATAAAAGGTCATTTGATGTAACATTAGAGATTAGTTCCTATTTCCTATGACCTTTTCCTTCATATTATCAATTTATTAATCATAATTTCGTACATGGATAACAAAAATTTAAGAATTTTTTTGTTTAATTAATTATTTAAATAACCTCAGTCAATAACCCAATAAAGTTTGAGGTCATGGTCTTCCCACATTTCCTCATATATTCTTTAATAAGGCTGATATATATATTCACCCTACATAAAAGTTTGGATCTTGGGTAAGATCACAAATACCTTAAGGGATTGGCGAACAGGAGTTATGAAATATTTACCTTGGCGCATTTTTAACATTTTTATTGAATTTATCATGTAATCTTTGGCGATTATTTGGCGATTAATCCTTGGCATGAGGTTAATAGTACCTTGAAAATCGAATTTGTGTTTTAGCCATGTTTTTTCAAACTGGTTGAAACCACAATTTGCCACAAAATAACATTTAAAGTAAAAAAATCATGCATCATGTTTGATATATTTAATCATTGGGTTTTTGGGTCATCACGTTTACATAAGCGAATGAACAGTCAACCCTTTGATGAATTTGGTTTCTCATTTGATAGGTATCTACATTTTAGAATGTTAAGTCTGTATTCCAAATGTTATCCATCTAGATTTCTTTTCTTTTTTTTGTACTTATGGTGTTAATTTATATTCGGATAGTCGGACTGAAATATATTCTCTGAATGGATTTAATTATAAATTTCAATGGAATCTACAATCTTTGTATAAAGACTATAGATTAGGTTCCATCAGTCTAAATCAAAGCGTTTTTTGAGTTATCTTTGTCACAGACAGTCTACCAAACCAGAGGCGACGGTAGCAGGGGAGCAAGGGGGACAATTGCTCCCCCGTCGGAGATAGATTGCGAGTTTTGTTGGCAAAAGTCTTCACCACTTCAGGATGATTGTAGAGAGTTGCGCATCGTCGAACATGATTATTTAAAAACCACCTTAAAGTTAATATATTGTAAACGTTCCAAATATCCAAGTAATGGTTAAAGCGATTTGACTATATTTGGAAAAATAATCGACAGGGTGCCAGGCCAATAGGAGGGCATATTTTGTAAACAATTTTTGATAAACCGACTAAGAACTGAATGCAATTGAGATTTTGAATTCGCAGATTTTCAAGCATCTAATTCAAATATCGTTCATTCAGCTTAAAATTTGCACTACTTTTGGTAATACAACCAACAAGGTAACAAGTGAATATGATATCGACAAGGTTATAGGTTCATTTTTTGACACTTTTTGGTCGGTCGACTATGAACTCAATGCGGTGATTGTTGGTGTAAGTCTGCAGTCTTTCAAATATTTGATTAAAATGTCGTTCAACGAGCTTATAATTTGTCCGACAAAGTGAAAGAGATATTTGCATTCCGCTGACAATTTTTGGACGGCCGATATGAATTGAATGCAATGAATGTTGAGCACCATATCCATAGATTTTCAGACACCTGATTCAAATGTCGTTCATCAAACTTTTAATTTGCACTACTTTTGGCAATATAACCGATAAGGCAACATGTGAACAATATATCACATTTTAACAAACATTTTAAATCGGTAGGCTAAGAATTCAATGCGAGGGATGTCGACGATGTTAAGTCCGCAAATTTTCAGTCATCTGATTTAAATGCCGTTCATTAAATTTATAATTTGTACTATATTTAGTAGAATAATCAATAAACTGGCAAGTGAATAAGCTATCGCATTTTTTTCTACCAATTTTTATCTTTCGGCTAAAATGTTATCATAGGTTATGGAGAAAAAAAATGTTTTCATCGAGTAGTCCGATTACCTGCCAGTGGAATTATAAGGGTAATTGAAGCTTTTAAATTATACATGAATACGGCAATACAATTGGTTTTCCTGACTTATAATTCAAATTCAAGTTCTAAAATAAATCGTCATCTTTTTCATCTAATTGTTACTTCCTCGGTAACGAACTAGTGATTTTTTTTTTTTATCTATTTCACTATGAGAATTGTCTGACAAAAATCTAGTTAATGGTTAAATTAAATTTAATAAAGCACTCTTTTCTTTCGACACTCTTGTGCATATGCATGTCAAGAAGAATTACTTAACTGTAGCCAAATTATGTGAATTCAATATAAATTCCTGGAATAAGTAAATTGCTTAAATGTAAATTAAGTTAATTTAACAATAAAATATCTGTTTAATGCAGTCTAATTTATCAGGCTGCAATTATTACACTAAAGAAATAAAACAGACCGCAATTGACGGCAAAAATAAATATATGTGGTATGATAGCTTTTTAGCTACACTAAAAAATTTATTCAATTGTCATTAAGTTTGTTAAATAAATTACTACCTAAATTCTTCGGATTTTGCATTCAGTATTATAACTATGTAATTGGGGAGCATATCTTAAAATTTTTTTTGTCTTTGTGGCAAAGACTATATAATTACAGGTTCTTCTAAATTTTTTATAGACTTTGGATAAGGATATCTTGATAAAAAGATAATTAAAATAGTCATTCATAGGATAGTTATATATAACATATTGACCCCTTGATATACGAATTTAATTAACTTCTTAATTAAATGGACATCGTTTTTGGGACAATTATTATTATTTTAATCCCTAGAATAATATAAATGTATTTGAGGAAACATTGGATTTTCAAGTGATTTGTGCATTTTAAATTTCTTATCATTTAATTGCTGATTTAAAATTAAAAATTTAGCAATTCTATGCGCGAGTCAGACTTGTCATTGTACATGAAGGGATTAAGAAAAATCAATACGTGCAACTGAGGGGATAAGACAAACTTTTTGAGAGGCTTATGGGCCACTTGCAAAACTCCGGGGGAAAAAAGTACTTAACCATAAGAACGCATGACTAAAAATGAAGATAGGGGAGTTCTATTCAAGATGTAATTGTTTCCTAATAAAATCCATTGGTTTGTTAAGCCTAAATATACACTGAAGAATAAATAGATGAAGATTTAATCTTTAAGTAGTCCATTTTTCTCAAGAACCTTTTTCATTTCTTATATAAAATAATTCGTTCATATATTTGCAAAACATTTTTTCCAACCTTCATAAGAAACAACATCATTGTATCTTTTCCGCATACTAAATTGTTCATGTCCGAATTAGAGTAAATTTTTGATGAGCCCACGCACTAATTCGAAATACATCGTACGGATTCGAAATGTATCTGAATTCCTGCTCATTGTTCCATTCTTTATTTAAAAATTATTTTAGGTAGGAGACTACGTTAAAAAAACAATATTTTGTGAAAACATCGAATATATATATTTTTTAATTATTATTATTCTGGATTTCTAAAAAAGTTTCTTTTATAAAACTTTTTGAATTTAGTTTCAATAATCATTTCATATTGCTTTTGATATAAAATGATAAGATCATGCATTTGTTCATTAATCGTGACATGTCATTCTGGCACAATTTGTATTTTTATCTATATACAAAATCTAGAATGAAATAAATTAGATATCAGAGAAATTAAATCTTAAGAGTCTCATAAAAAAATAGACTCAAATATTGACAATCTTTTGATGGTCAGGGGGAAAAAAAATGAGAGCATTTTTTGCAAATATCTTTATAAAATTTCAGAGTGAAAGCAAGGGTCAGCATCTGAATAAAAAAAATTATAATAATTAGTTTAAAATAATAATAATAAATAATGCTTAATTTTTGTTAATTAAATGTAAAATTAATAAAATCAATTTAATTAATTAATGTAGAATTCGTATAAGAGAAAGTGCAGAATTAATGCAAATGAAAAAGCAAGCTAAAACAAAGCTGCATAAATTTAATTTATGTTAATGAGATGGGGCGACTAATTTCATTTTTTAAATCCATTACGTTTCCTCAGCAATGCATCACAGCGTAGCATAAGATAATATTCTTTATTAGACGACATGTGTAATAATGTTTACTGTAGGAATTTTAAATCTCGCGAATCCTTTCTATTGCAAAGAAATGTGTAATTTAATGAAGGAATCATTTAACATCGCTTAATTAATAAAATTTAATATTTCGAAGAATTATTTAGTATTCTCTAATAGATGGCAGCACTGAGCAAACGGCATGATATGCATTTCTGCATCTATTTTCTGAAGTAAAAGCTACTAAAAAAATTAGTGCATGTTTTCCTCCTAAAAATCGTAGCGTATACAGCATAGAAGAAATAAGAATTCGAGCCAGTGATGTAACAAATGTAATTGAGAACAGCAGTGAAACATTTGTTTTACCCACCCTTTCTATAATTTGTTATAAAGTAAAATAAATATATTACTATTTTGTTTTTGCTGCGTGCTCTCGGTAAGTGCACAGCACAACAGTTTTTGTAATCTCTGTCTCTAAACTACTGAACTAAATTATTTGAAAATAAGATTAAAGTTCGTTTCTTAATAAAATTTTAAAAAGTTTTGACTAACTTCGAATTTTCTCTCACAATTTTTTACATTTTCCTTTTACCATATACGTTTTTAATGTAATCACACAAAATGTTTTTATTTAGAGTGATCTTTTCGTTGGTAATGATTTCTCATGAGGAATTGTTTATCTTAAGCAGGCGACATTCTTTTGATGATTTAATTAAAAAAATATTTGAATATGAAAAAAAATGGCATCGCCAGTCTTTTATTTATTTTTTTTTTGCTTTTCTGGATTTATGCATTTTTTTAGCGTCATTTTCATGAAGAAAAATAAATGGTATGCAATTTCTGAGCCAATTGTATACCTTGTTCATTAACTTCCTTCGGTTTGACACAATCTGCATTTATTTCAAAACCTCTTTTTCTATGGATTATTTTGAAAATTTTGTGAAATCAATGATATTTCAAATCATTGGGCAGTTTGAGAGTAAAAACTGTCTTATAACCGTATTAAGCCCCGTTCCGATGGCCTGTTGCCTTTATGGATATGGTCCTAAATCTGCCATCTCCCCCATTGTAGGATCACCTCCGCTTGTGGACGCTGATAGGCAGTTTCCCGCAAATTGTCAGTAAAATGAACAGACATCAAAGAATCCAGAAAACCACAAGAGAGGAGAAAATATGACTGTCTCAAGACAGTCACGGGGCGTCCTAACGGGGCTTTAGAAATGTGGAATTTGATGCTGATCTCTCACCAAAGGGGGGGGGGGAAATGGTAATTTGACATTTTACTATTTTTTTTTCTTTCTTTTCACCTTCAGGCGATTTCTTTGACAGTATTATTTAATATTATTAATAACAGTATTATTTAATAATATTATTTAATATTACAGTATTATTTTTACTTATCAAATATTATCGTTTTTTGAATTACTCAATTATTCACATGAATTATTTTTTTCATGGAATAAAATAAACATATGCCGAAGTGCATTTTTATATCGGAGTTCTGACTTAAATAAGAAAGAAGGTGGTTTAAACCGACTTTGCATTTGGTAATGCTAGAATGAAGTAAAATTGAAATATGACATCGAATGCAGTAATTTTAATTGTATAAATTCATAAAGCTAATTTTCACTGGTGAAGGGGGAGGGGGAAGAGAAGGACTAAGTACTTCCATACCTCAAATATATTTTATTGTTCTACTGTTTTCTGAATTGATGAATTGCAATCATTTGAATTAATATTTTTAAAGCCTTTTTTGTACATACTATTTCACTGTACTAAACTAACACAATCAGAAATGTCCAGTCGATTGATTAACGACTTGTACTGAGAAATATATTCCAAAAATTCTGAAATTCATGCTTAAGAAAAGTGCACTGACCAAATCTATATGCTTTAAAGTCATGTTAGGCTAGACATGGACATAGGGACGAAACTATATATCTTCTATAGACGCACTTTGTTTCAAGTTTTGTTATATAATGGCCACTTACTAAATTTCATACTTCTAGAGTTTTTGCATTTATAGAAAATATTTTTTCCGGGAAGACTTAAGAAGGTCTAAAAGATGGCAATTCATTAAAATCCCGTGGTCGAATTTTTTTTTGATCATTACAATACTTTTCCTGTATTTCCAAAAAGGGGAAAAAATTAGAGTATTCGGGCTGCTTCAGTTTGTGTTCATTTCTCTAATAATTCTTTCAGATTGATACTTCCAATCCAGTTGAATCTAATCAAGTTTCACCGGCAAATTTTATCAAATAACCATCACAAATCCATGAATTAAATTTCAAAGTTAAACTCATTACGGCATTTACTGTAAATCGTAAAAGGTATGCAGAGTTAATATAAGAATGCTTGTTTGAAGATTGGAAGAATCTGAAAAGAAAAGAAAGATTTATGATATGATTTTAAACTAGCACTTACAGTGAAATAGTTCTTTTAAAAGTCACGGTTCCATATTTCGGCTTTGATGAAAGAAATGAAGAACTATTTCCGAGTCTCACGCAAAATCTCAGCAGGCAATTCTCATGTTTTTTACAGCATTTGGAACTTTTCTGGAATTGCTGCAAATAGTAATAACATAATTTTTTTTATAAATTTTTATTTATTTGGATAAAGAATAATTCCGCATTGTTTTATTAAAAAAAATTACTTCATAATGTTTTTAGACAGGAAAATATATTCTATACTAGATGAGTTAGTCATATAGACGGGTTGTTATTCTGTTAACATTTTCTTGGATAAGATTGTACAGATTAATTAGCGAATATTGTACGAAGAAGAGTCAAAAAGTAAAGGGACATTTGAGAAAAAGTTCATTTATGCTAATGATAGAAAACTGAGACATACCCTGTTTTTCTACATAACCACCTTGAACTTCAACGCGCTTTTCCCAACATTTCCCTAGTTTTTTGAAAAAAGCTTTTTGGTTGTATCTGCAACCAATTTTTCATCGTATCAATGACATCTTCATTGGTTGCAAATCTTTTACCCCTTAGCATTTTCTTCAATTGTTCTAAACAATGAAAATCGTTTGAAGCAGGTCTGGATTGTATAGCGAGTGTCCCAATATTTCGAATCCCAAATACTTTATTGTTTAGGCCGTCCGTGGGCAGAATGTAGCTGAGTGTTATCTTTCTGGAGGATGACACCTTTTCGCAGTTTTCCACGACATTTGGATCAGATTGCAGGTCTCAATTTAGTTCGCAACACATCAAAACAGTTCTTGACTTTCGAATTCTTCTCATCGGTTGATGTGGATGGTCTTCCCGAGCTTTCGTCGGCACATGAAGTTCATCGCTATTTGAAACGCTCTATCCATTCGTAGATTTTGCTTCGCGATAAATAGCTGTCTCCTTACTGCACTTGCATTTGGCCAATAATATCAGCAGATTTTACACCTTCCTCCGACAAAAAGCGAATTATTGTCCTCATTTCCTCCATGGAGAAGATCGACAATGGAGCTGCCATATTTAACTTTCTGCCAAACTCCAATGACTAACGCGGGGATAAGAGTGACACGTTACACAGAAGTTCCAGGATACAGCAGTGTTATCAAACCCTGGAAAGAGAAATTGCAAATGTTCCTTTACTTTTTGACTTATCCTCGTAATAATACATATTGACAGATTGCTTAAGAAGTAAAAAATAATAATAATCTATACTTATAATAAAGCTCAATGTGTGTGTGTGTGTGTGTGTGTGTGTGTGTGTGTGTGTGTTGGCGCTCTACAGACCAGACCATTTAACCTACAGCTACCATATTTGGCACGTGTATACCTTAGAGGCCGGGAATGTGCACCTGGGGGTTATTTTTTCGAATTTTTAACAAGAATTTTATTTATTTAAAAATTAAGCGAAATTTTGACGTGTTTCTGCTATAACTGCCGAAAATATTACCGCACAAAAAAGATTTTTACATGAAGTTAAAGATAAAAAATTTATCTTTTAAATGATACTACTGTTTTAATCTTAAAATTAAATTTCTATTTTTAATGAATTTTTAAATAAATATTTTAACTATGTTTTTCAATAATTTTTTTCGTCAAAAATAAAAATGAGGATTAAGCACGTTTCGCATTCATGAGAAAAAAATAGCTTTTTTCAAAGTGTTGCCATCACATTGATTAAAGCTCTAACTGAAAATAAATTAAATCTTTTTGGAAATGAAATCTGCAAAATTATAATTTTCGGCAAGTGACTGTAAGAAATGAAACAAATATGAAATATTATTTTTTCTAAAAAATAAATTCAAGAAAAATTATTTTATGATCTTTTACACTCTCTGTACAGGGTGTTTATTCAGTCCCGGATAAATTTTGATATTTAATGACTCATAAAATAATGAATATGTAAACAAACTTATGGCATTTATTTATGGAATAACTCATATATTTTCCTTTTCAGGTTCGAATATTTTTACTTTTGTAAATATCGTCTGCGCGTGTTTTTAATTTCAGATAATTTCATTTTCCAGTCTAAATATCTGTACTTTTCTAAATATCGTCTGCTTATTAATTGCATTTTTCTCTCTTTTGTTTTTGGCAACTATTGAAATGTTATGTTTCCTTCTGATGTGTTTGCTCTATGTAGTACTTTTGTATGTGATGTTTTATTCGATCGGATATTAAGGAGAATGCATACACCACAAGAGAAAGCACAGATTTTATGGTGGTCATAGAGTTAATTTCCAATCAAATAAATCACTGACTTTTAAGAGTTAATTTCAAATCACTTAAACTGACTGATTTATGAAGATTTGAATATCACTATTTAATAAAAAAAGGATAATTTTATATTTTTTATCGATTGTTTCAAAGAAAATACGCCAATAAGCGAGCAAGTTTCTCAAGATTAATTGGCCTAAAATTATGAAAATGGTGAGTTTTTCTAAACTTTTAACATTTAAAACTTCATAAATAAGTCTTAGTTGATCGTGGAAAATAGAAACATTTATTTAAAATTTGGTGTGTCCAGAATATTTATCAGAATATGATACCTTACTGCATTAAATTTAGACTTCATAATTTTTGAAATATATTTATAAGCAGGAACAAAATATTATTATTGATTTCATTTCAATCCTTTTGAAAGCAAAACTAAAAACTGAATTTTATACTGAATCTCAGAAATTTTTGTTGAATTATTGTTTGAGATATTACATAAACTATGAAAAATATTTTGTAGTTAACATAAGACTTAAATACCGAGCGATTCTGTTTGCAATACTCATATTCAATAATAATAATAATTAATAAATAACGATAAAGATGATTAATAAAATAAAACGCTTGGTTTTATTAAAAAATATCTTAATATTAATTGCAATTTCGTCATTTACATTTTTAATTAAAGTTGAAGTTTTACCGGAAATGGCAATAAATTAGCAAAATATTTTTGGTAAATTGAACGAAACGAACTAAACAATATAAGTTTGGTATGACTATCAAAATTTGAAGATTAAAAATGTTTTGTTTGAGAATCCTTTAAGAGACCAGTTACTTAAAATATTTAATTGAAAATTGTAGCGAGCGGTAATACTGGCGAACCGGCTGGTCGCCAAAGGCGGCTAGTAATTAATATTTGTAGTGCATTTTAAATACAAATATGTAATAACATTAAAATTTTTGTTTTCTTACAATGAGATCTGTCCATGATGTTCAGAAATATGAAAATCAAAGATAATCATAGTAAAAAATGCAATGACAAAAATAGTGCTGGAAAAAAATATTGGCATACTTTCCAAATGAAATGGGTTTATTATGACCAGACTTCGACTCATTAATCTTTTCTAAGATCCAGCATAAAGAAAATGAAAATAAAATATAAAATTTGCGTAATTAATTTTTATTCTCTTGGCTTTGTCTGTCTCACCATCTTTCAATTATCTCGCTCTTTCCCTTAGTTTTCTCGTAATAGGATCTTCTCTCTCTATAAGTTCACAAATGCTCAAATTGAAATTAATCATTAAAATACGATTTAAACAAATTGTGATCTGTTATCTGAAAAAAAAAAGCTTTATTAAATACAAAATAAAGATAAAAAAATTGCTGAATGCAAAATAGAAAAGAGATAACTTCAAATTGTTCCATGAAGCGTGAATATAATTGCAGACTTCCACTCATTGGTCTTTGCTATAATACAGGATCAAAATGTAAATAAAACATGAACCTTACTATCTCATAACTAATTTTTATTTATAGTTTTATTCGCCCATGTAAGAAACAAAACACAAAAAACAAAAACAAAGTTGTCCGAGCACTAGATGCCAAAACAAAAATTAGCTCACTCCAAAATAGAAGTGGGAATTTTGCAATATCGGGGTTATTTTTAAACTTGCTTAATGTTCCAGATTTTGCTGGTATTTCTATATATCGATTGCGAGATGTATTCATGACTGCAACATATAGAACGCAAGGCCTTTCACAGAGCAGTCCGGAGCTGCACAATTGGACATGTAGTTATTTCTTGCATAATAAATGCTTAGTTACAAAGGTGTTTCAAAATCTTAATGTTTTATAATGATTAATATTTGTAACCTGTTGTCGCAGAAACACCATTCTCATACCTGTTTAAAAATTAAAAAGTTAATTTTTAAAAAGGTAGTTATTAGTGATTAAAATTAGTTGTTTGTGATTAAAATTTTATTCCCATGAAATTTTTTCTTTATTTCATACCAGCTACTTTAGGCGACCAGCTGGTTTCCTGGTATTAATGGTTGCAAAATATTTCAATTGTTTTCTCAGCAAACTACTTTTAAGCTTCAAATTTTGACACACACACATACATGTAAATTACTCTGTAGTGCACTTAAAACTTCAATGGTGACGACTCTGTTTCATATTTAAAGAAAAAGAGATGCTTGATTTCAGCAAAAAAAATATTTATATTAGATGCAGTTTAAACATTTCCACTTTAATTTAAAGTTGAAATTTTACGGGAGCAGACAGAAAACTGGAATGTCCAATGAACTGAATGGCTTAAGGCCAACATAATAGTATGAGTGAATTTTAACTATCAAAATCTGAAGCTTGAAATATTTTTCAGAAAAGCTATTAAGAGACAAAGTTACATAAAATATATAATTGGACATTTTAGCTAGTATTAATAATAGAGAACCAGCTTGTCACAAAAAACGACTAGTTAATAAGTAAAAGTGATAAATTGATTTACAGAAACTAACCATTGCCTTAGCATTGATGGACAAAAATTGCATTCCGTCTATTTAAGTAACAGTAAAGATGATATATTAACCCATATCTTTGTACATGAAAAGATTTTCTTTATGAGACTTGAAGAATGAATTATAAGATTATCTGACATCGACAAAGTTACTAATTTCATTTGAAAT
>JAPMOR010043908.1:49850-87086 GCA_026543865.1 Argiope aurantia
TCATTAAATTATCAAGAATAAATGACGAAAACAACATAAATAAAGGAGGGGGGACGGTTGTTAATGAAAGCATTTATCTAGATAAGAAAATTTTCTGAAGAATAATGACAGGGAGACAATAATTATCATTTCATTTGAGATAAAAGGGTGGGAGTTTAATTTTGTTTTAGGAAAAATCAAATTAGAAAGAATATGGTTCAATTAAGTGAAGAACTGAAAACACTTTTGAGCAATTGAATGTTTGAATTTAAAAGTTGTGCAAAAATACGAAATTATTCATGGCGTTATATTCTCGTCAGACTTTTAATTAAAAATCTAATTATAACAAAAACAACATTTTTTAGTGAGTGTCTTCTAGCCAGGAAATCTCTGCATGGCATATTTAACAGTCAGACGATCTGTTGTATAGAGCACCTTGAAAGATTTTTGTATCACGCATATCGCAATTCTCAGATAGGATTCAATAAATATTATGTTATTAAAAAAGGAACATCTTAATTTAAATCAATTATTAATTAATCCAGTTGATTGATTTGAAATGAAATCTGATTAGATAAGAGTGAAGTACTTACACACACACACACACACACACACACACACACACACACACACACACACACACACACACACACACACACACACACACACACACACACACACATAGATAGATAGAGAGATAAAAAGATAAAATAGCACTTGCATTAAACAACACCTCACATAAAAGTAGAAAATCTGTAATAAACAACAGTAACAGTACAAAGCGTTCAGAGAGAAATCGCTTAACTACTCTTTTGAGCTCAACTTAGTTAATCCTCTCGCCATGATTGTCCCTTTTATTGATCGACCGCAACTGTGTTTTTTATAGTATCGCTGATAGATGGAGGAATGTTCCAGAAGGAAATCGTACCTTCTCTTCTGATCACCGAATTCCCAGCAGTTTCTTCTTTTATGACATCATAATTACCGACCCTTTTTGTAGTTACAATCCCTTATTGTTTCAAAACGGATGTAATAAAATAATAATAAAAACAGACGAAAGTGGAATCTCTAGTCCGAAAATCTAAAAATGATAATGTTTTAGGCTTTGATTCATATGCCTTGCCTCCGTCTGGCTTGATTAATTACAGCCGTTCCAATTTGAGTGTTACAATTTTTACAAAAGTTCAATAATGAACACATCCAATTATACTGGAGCAGCAATATTTAAAGAGTGGCGAACTTTATAAAGTTTTCATCATTGCTTACTTCTGATATTATAATTTAATTTTAATCTTAAGAATTTTTTAAAAAGTGTCAAAAATTTTATTAAGAATATATTTTGGAAAAAAGTCTATTCTGTGTGGAAAAATAAGTCAAATAATTCGCTTATTAACAAAGCTTGGAAAAATATTGGATAAAATGTTTGCAGCAACAATGATAATAATTTATGTTTCCTTTCAACAATGAAAAGCATTGTCGCATTATATATGTAAAAATATTTATAAAAATACATTAAAATTAGAGAAAAAAAATTGTGGAGCAATTAAATTAGTATAATTGAATTTTTTTTTAATATTTTAAGATGATGCTGAGATTTTTTTTTTACTATAATATTTTTTAGAGTTACTATACATCAAATATTCCTTAAAATTTAAAATCCAAAATTAAAGTGCACATTCTTAGACTGAAAAGTAATTTTGTGCTAAATATTTGATAACTATAGAACCAACTGTTTGCCTTGTAGAACGTAGAATTTATAATGCAGATGCTAACCAAGTACATTAAATTTGTATATGTACGATAAAATAATCAAATAATTTTTAATTAATTTATTCATATAATTAAATTATTAAAAAATTAAATAGTTTAAAATTTATGAAAATTTATTTTAGCTTATGATTACTATCCGTCTATTTTCTTTACTGCAATATATTTCAAAAGTTATATGCATTTAAAAATTATTGAAGAGAAAATCTACTTAATCAATTTTAACTAGCAGAAGAAACTGCAAAAATGCAAATAACTTATTATTTTGAATAAATTTAAAATTGTATGAAAATAAACTAATATAAGTTAAATCCAAATCCTAGATGCAATTTTGAAATAATATTTTCTTGCTAAGTCATTTCACGTATTACTTCCCTTACCTCACCATTGAATTTCGTATAGAAAGCTAAAGCAAATGCTTACGTAATCAACTTTACCACTGATACGATCAGAAATCACACCTTATAAAAATTCAGATCTGATTCTGATCGCAAAATTGTTTGGAGTGAGTGTCAGCAAAATGTGGTGCGTGGGTGACAGAACGCAGTATCTGTAACAGCGTTGAAACTTGTTTTATCCCGACTGCATTGTGAGCGTCACTTTTGCATTTTTTTTTTTATTGTTATTACTGTCATCATATGCTACACTGAGTAAAAGCTGGAATTGAATGAAAGTAAACAGGAGGAAGATATTTGAATGACTTTGCATTATTCATGAAAATTCTTTTTTAGAAAGAAGAAGAAAATGGGAAAAAAAAAAAAAAAGAGTTTTATAAACTTCTGTAGCAAGTAAAAAAAGAAGTTTAAAGTGAAATCTGTGAGAACTGATAAACCTCAATTTACTGAAATTATGGGAAGTAAAAAATTAATGGAATATTTTGATGATTATATTCTTTTATTCTAAGAAGAACGCAGTTTCTTTTTTTTTATAGCTCACAAATAGAATGGAATACGTTTAGGATGCAAGATAAGAACAAAGGAAATTATTTCAATAGAACAGATAATTTTTTTTAAAAAAATTTAGGATACAAAAATTTTAGAATACATTTTCTAAAGTTTTATTAAACACATGAGCTATTTTTTTAAAAAAATATTGACAATTATGTATAAATTTTTAATAATTATTCGCAGAATAATACAGGCCGAAAGTTTTAAAAGTGCATTTTCTTAGTAAGTTTTAGTTTGAAGGAATTGTATAAATTATGTCAACATTTTTTTTTAATTAACGGAATAAGTTTTGGTACGGCTAGACTTGATGTACCGTCGCCAGAGTACAACTATTTTGGGGCAATTTCTGTAACAAGTTAAACAAAAAATTTAGTAACTGTAATTTAATTAATTAGTTTTATTAATTTTTACTGTAACGCTAAAAGCTCTTTTTTTACTGTTTCTGGTAGCCATCCAAGACAACGTACTTTTGGAAAGTTTTTGGACAATTTTGACCAGCTTGGCGACGAACTGTAAATTACTTTTCTTACCCAAAGTTCTATTTCTTCAATCTTGAAGTATCATTTCAGTTATCGCTGCCATTAGTATAATTTAATGTCACTTTTAATCAAGAAAAGTGACTTTGTATTTAGCATAAATTTTCCAATTATCACTGGCTTTGATTTTGTTTTTTAATATTAGATGTAAAAATTATTTTTTTATTTTTGTATAAATTTATAAATCTTCCATCCAAAATTGAGTTTAAGGAAAAAAAAAAATAATTTCAGAATTTAATCTTTTTAAGACAGATTTTCTCAGAAGACTGAACAATGCTATGCAAATTAATTGATAAAAAAAAGGCATTGGGAAACATAAACAGAACATATAGTAATTCAAAATTCCAAAAAAATTAATTAAACAAATAAAGAATTATTTAGTGGCAGTAAGACTATTTAATACTTTTTTATATTATTTAATACTCTTTTTTTAAAGTTTTTTAAACAAAGCGTTCGGAGATAAAGTTCTTTGCTGCTTTATATCCCTCAATCTGTCTCCCAAACAAACAGAGCACTAACCTACTGTTATGCAATTTTAATTAATATAAAAAATATCACGTATTAATAATACGATGTATTTGCTTGTAGATTGAAAGATATCGAACATAAGTGGTCTCATGGCATTCATATTACTTTCTCGACATAAAGGGGATTTGGCATAATATAAATATTTCTTTAAACATGATATGCTGAATTCGCGAACATAAAATCATTTTAAATTGTCAGCTTTAATATTTTAAACTGATGATAGCAAATCAATTTCACCTGATTTTCGTCATCTTTTTGCTTTCCTGTCTGCGAAATATAGAGAAAGTATTGCAATAGTTAAAAAATTCGAACCTAAGATTTTGACGAATCTCCAAATTTCAAACCTCTCTGAATAAGAAAAATACATCTGATACCGAAAGATGAAATTTGGAATACGGTCTTTGCACCAAATTTATATATTTCTATCAAATTTTGGGCGAAATCCATTCTGATGAATTGTTTTTTCAGCTGTCCGAATATAAGTTAACATGATAATTTCAAGGCGAATGAGAGCTAGATGGCTTAAATTTAGTTCACAGATTCACAGATATAACATTTAAAACGCAAATATGCATCATATTTGGAACGAAATTCGTCAGTGGGTTGATTGTCTCCAAGTTTGCACCTTCACAAGCTTGTAAACACGGTGACACAAAAATACAATGACTTAATTATATAAAATTTGATAAGTGATTCTATAACTACAAATGCAATTCTATGACAAATGTTAGTTTGAGTTGGTTAAAAAAATGCATTTGCATCACTGATTTGATTTTCGGGTATTATTAACAGCATGCCAGGAAATAACCGCCAAGAATCACCATAAATTCAGTGAAAATGGTAAATTCATGTCAAAGAACAATGTTTCGTATCTATCATTCACTAATATAATGTAAGGCATTTGTGGCCATAGCCAGGGTTCACACTTTTATGCACGAACAGAAGGATGACATCTTTATTTGAGAGAATGCGAGAAAGTTTTAGGGAGACCATGGAAAATTTTCAATTATCCCTGCGATGAATAATATAATGTCATTTCTTATATCAAACGATTTTTATTTTCATTCTTTTTTAATAAGAATGATTCTTGATAATTCTCATTCTTTTTGTTTCATGTGGCAAAAATACAATACTTGCTTCAAATTTTTATTCAATCATTTTCGAATTTTATTTTCACAAACTCTTAATGGCATTAATGGGATTAGAATTTTTAATAAATTAATTAACCATGAAATTTTTGTACTGTGTTTATTAATATGATCCAAAATCAATTACATAATGCCGAGAAAATTATTTGAAAATTATCTTTACGATGCATCTATTTTTTTTATATAATACAAATCAACTTAAAAGTCATCTTAAAATTTATGACATTAAAATCTATTTTTAATGGAGTTATAAAAGATGTTTGAAAAGTGCACGTAGTCCTAATTTATTAGCGAGTTTCAGACTTGTACTTGAAGTAGTTAATTTACTAATGGTTTATTTAGCTAATTGTAAGTCTGTAACAAGCTGAACATAATAGTTTATTAGTTTTTAGATACTTTAATCCTTCATTTTATTTGTAATTAACTTCCATTTTGTTATACATATTTCTGGTTTTTATTCTTTTTACCGTCTGAAATTTAGGAAACTTATTAAGTTTCAAATCAATATAATGTAGTTCAAGGGAAAGTACTCCCATTTTGTTATACATATCCCATTTTGTTATTCATATTTCTGGTTTTTATTCTTTTTACCGTCTGAAATTTAGGAAACTTATTAAGTTTCAAATCAGTATAATGTAGTTCAATTTTTACTATGCCCCAGTGACATTTTGTAATAAGCTCTTGTGTAAACGGTTTTATGTCTAGACCTAAAAACATTAAAACTGGCATATATTGATAATATTACTAGATATAGAATGAAATATATATTCATTACAGCATGCTTTGTAATAAACATATATATGCATAAAAATAGAAATGTAAGCCTCACGTATAAGAAATGAATGAAATATTCATTATTTTTTAAAAATTTCTTTGCCGAAGAACCTATGAACTTGCTTCTTAATGTTAAATTAATGATTTATTATTTAATTTATATTCATTATCCGCAATGAAGTATCTTGTCTCACTGGTTAGTTGTTTAACTGACATCCCTTTTTAAAGTCATGTGAAATTAACGATACGATAACTTCTTGATTAAATTCCCCATTCAAGAAAGGATATTTTGACCAAATCCTTCCATAATCTGAAACCATGTTATATACTCAGAACTTTCAATGTATAAGAATTGTCCAAATAAAAAATGTACCAGTTGAATAAAAAGAATATCTTTATTGAAAATCAATAGAAATCGCCATGGGCGTTGTAAAGCAGGT
Source organism: Argiope aurantia (assembly GCA_026543865.1). Taxonomy (NCBI): domain Eukaryota; kingdom Metazoa; phylum Arthropoda; class Arachnida; order Araneae; family Araneidae; genus Argiope; species Argiope aurantia. The sequence continues at coordinate 55,970 of JAPMOR010043908.1, forward strand.
CTCATCGTTTAGGTAGCAGGTCTATGACTTTGCTGCAGAAAAGTTGTTGTTGATTCTTAAGGAAGTCCTACAAATCTTCCTTCGCTTCGTCGTCTGAATATAAACGTGACCCTTGTAATGCTCTCTTAAGTGGCCCAAAGATGTGGAAGTCAGAGGGTGACAAATCCGGACTGTACGGTGGGTGTTCCAACACTTTTCAACGAAGTGTTTTTAAGGTCGCCTGAGTTTCACTGAAGACGAAAGAATGGAAAAAGATAACTTGTTGTGTGAGAAGGCGCTGCCGTTTGCATTAGATTCCTTTCCGTAGTTTCGTCAAAGAACTGCAGTATTGTATTGAATGATGAATTGATAGTGCTCCCTTTCGCTACGAAATAAATCTTGTGTTGTACATGGCAATTGAAGAATCAGAAACCGTACTAACGAGCACTGTTCGGAGCTGGACGCACTCATGTATAGAACGACTTGACTCTCGATTTACTACTCTACCACGAACAACTTTCACTGTTTAGCGCCGTATGCTGCTCATGGGGCGCAAGATGACAACTATTGATGGAGTACCCGCCCGAGATGGGCTACCTCCAAACCTTGCAAATGAATGAACTTGGCATAACATAGTTTGACCTGAGATGCGGACGTCACCTGGAGATGGTTGAGGGAGTACTGAACAGAGTCCTCTTGAGAAAAATTCACATGGCAGGCAATTTAGAGTGGGAGCGATGTCTTGTCCAATAGGAAGGCAGGCTGTCAGGGGAGTAGGAGAGGGTGGTGCAGGAAGGTTTAGATCTTGGGGAGGGTCAGGTAGCGGATAAACTATTGTTTCAGAGCAGCGAATCAGAAGCTTGATATTTTCAGGTGGGCGGAAAATCTGCGACTTATTCCAAAAGAGCATTAAGGAGAATGAGTTTACGTTCCTCTTTTGACTTTGTTCTCTTTAATTTGGCTGCTGCAGTTAGGAGTCCGGGGAATTCTTGTAATAGATTTCTGATTTCTTTAAAAGCTTCGATTAAATCTTTCATCTCTGGGATGCTGGTTTGAGGGCTGTGAGCTTCTGAAGTTGGGGTAGAATCAGGTGACTGTTGTTGATATTGGGGTCTGTCTTGTTGTGAGTGGATTCTAAGTTGTTTCTGGGAATTTTGTGGGGATAATTTTTCTATTTCTAAGAGTGTCAGTATACGTTCTTCTATTTCCTGCAGCTGGGGCTGTTGTTGGATAAGCAGGGCATCCTTCCCAGGAGGCCATATGTCCTGTTTTCTTGCAGTTAATGCATATGGGCTCTGGGACTTTCTCCTTCTGTGGACATTCTGCAGTTGTGTGGTTTCCATTGCATTTAATACATCGCGGATTGCACCTGCAATTCCTAGCGTTGTGATGAAATCCTGCACATCTGTAGCACATCGTAGCTTTGGCGGCCTCCTATATGTTTCAATTTTAACTCTGATGTAGGACAGGTGGGTGATATTGTAGATGTTGTTGTAATTACCCGTTTTCTTTACTTACACCAGAAAAATAGGGTAGAAGGTCTTGTTTCTGTAATTCTTTAGCTGTGAGATGCGTCCAATATTGAAATTTAATGCTTCTATTTCTTGTTTTAATTCGTTGATATCGTGATTGAGAGGTAGTCCCTTGATAATGATTTTAATGGGTCTCTCTGTGGGGTCTTCGGAGATCACGTGTTGTAGCTTATTTTTGGTTAGGAAATCTAACATTCTCAATCTTGCTTCATCGGTGCCTGGGGTGATCTTTATGAATCCATTTGAGTAAATATTATCAGTGTTGGGGTATTCTCTGTTGATTTGGTGCAATATTAGATTATAACCTTCTGTTAGTTTCATATGAATGGGGGGGGGGAATTTCTTTTCTTGGTTGCGGGGTCTCTTCTTCTAGTATTTGGAATTTATTGCTGGTGGTTAGATCTGGGTTTTCTATGGAGTTTTTTCTTTTTGATGTATGTCTTTTGTCGACAAGTTGGAAGTGCTGTTCAGTTTCCACGTCCATTAGAGTATTATCATTTTCTGTCGTTTGTTCCATAATTTCTGACTGAGAGGGCTGTTCTACATTTTCAAGAGCGTGTTTGTCACATTTCTTGACAGGGCTTGGGCCATGTTCGCCTAACTCTTCTTCTTTAGCACAGATGTCAGCTTTTATTTCTTGAAGTGTAGCGTAGTTATCAAGGTATTGAGTTGTGTGTTCCAGGTTATTTTCTTTCATCTGTTTTAGGGTGTCAATGAAGGTTAATGCTATTGAGTTGAGTTGTTGAATTCTAGTCTGTTGATATTTGATATGTGCAAAAAGATTTTTGTTCCCATCATGTGGTCTGCAATGTCTCCTGATGCAGGGTTTTGCGCTTTTTAGTCTTTCCTCATACATATTAACTCGTCTTTTGTATTCCTCCACACTATCCTTTCTTTCCGTAACGCTCATAAAATACCCTGTGGTACTAACTCCTTTAATCTAGTCCTAGATTCCCTCAAATAACTGTACGTCAACCTTAGGAAATTACAGTGGTTTTGTATTTCCTTAATAAATTCCGTAGGATTAACATGACTTCCAGAATATAAACTCCTGCTACTACTCTTACTCTGCCAACTGCTAGAGTCATCCGAGCGTCCGTCTCCTTCCATGGCTGGAGACGGAATGAAAAAATGTGTATGCTGCTCATACCTCCTACCTCCCTTTATATATTTGTTCAGTGGCGCTGCTGTAGATGCTGTCATTCTGACGCAGTTGAAAGTGTCCACTATTTGTTTGAGCAATCCTAATATTTACCTAACTAGAAATTTTTTCATATCATAATGTAATCTTAATTTACAAATATCTTCAGAAATTTTAAGCTACCAATTAACCCTAATGCATATTTAATAAGTTAATCAGTTCTTTCCATTACCCTTTTAGAAAATGCTTTGCCAAACTCATGATTTATTTGTGTCTTACATTCAAAGATGATATGAAATTTCCTATTCATATAATAAAAAAAAATTGTAAAAAAATATACAAAAAATGCATCCTTTTATTCAATTAAAAGTTCTATAATTATTCTAGCATTTCTAACCTACAATGAAAATAGTAAAATTTAGAACGGTTTCAAAATTTTTCTTGTTTTGAATTTTTCGTTTGTGTGAATAATCGTTGAATGGAATCAAATATAGCTCTGCATGTCATATAAACTATGTAACTAAATATTGCAAAGTATAAGATATATAATTAATATAATAATATATAATTATAATAAATATAAGATAATAACATACAATTATTAACGTTTTTATGATTTTACGACCGTTTTATTTTACCCGTTTTATATAGTTGTATAAACTCCACTTAAAGAATAATTGAAAGTAGCAACCTAGAAATATGTTGCCTTTTGAGCTGTTCATATTCAATTAAATAAAAGTGAAATGTGGGATGCTGTATATGGGATGTATAACATCCCAAATTTTGTATATGGGACGCTGGTGAGGATTATGGGTTGATGCAAACCAATTTAAATGCTGATCATGGTCTCTTATAATGCACCAAGAATGATTGACTTTTATTTTCCGCTTCAGTTTTATGGAATGGTCAAGGTTACACGAAGATATGACTTCCCTTGCTAAAAACAAATCACTTGCCAGATCGCCATAATAGGACACATTTTTGGTGCCCGGCCAAAGATAGGGTGGAAGACAGATATTAAGGTATCCGAACACGTTCGGAGCACTTTTTTAGAAAAACATGGGGCAGGCATACTTTAATCATATTTCTAGGTTTAACACCATTCAAAATTAGTAATAGGATATCAAAATTTGAAATAAATATTAAAACTTTTTGAAAATTGGCATTTTATAGCATAAATTTAAGCAAATTTTTCAAAAACTTCAAATTTGCTACACCAAAAACTATTACTCTTATCCAAACAAAACTTATACTAAAATAAACTACATAGTTTTCTCTAGGGAATGAACTACAATCATATGATTATAATAATAAATAAAAATTTTAGAACCAATCGAAGATTTATCATGAAATTTTTAGTCAATTTATGACGTTATTATTCAAACAATAAGCTATAAATTAAAAACTATTCACCCAATCTAGATTCTTTTAGTTCATTTCTTAGAAAATAGTATAAAGACAAAGTGTACCAAATTTCATAGTAATGTGATAATTATATTTTGAGTTATTTGATTTGGAGTGAGCAAAAAATAAGTAAAAATCAGTTTTGAGAAAAATGCATTTAAAGTTTACAATAACATGTTTTTATAATAAATTATGAGTGTACATACTTAAAATTCACCCCATTTATAAGTTACACCTTCTTCCTTCTCATATTTTAACAATTTTCCTTTTTTAATCATTTTTTTTCTGGTAGTATTTGCCTTTGGCAGTGAATGCCGTCTAGATTCAGTTATTCTGTCTTTGTCGAGCTCAGCAAATGCTCTAACTGCATTTTTACTAGGATGCCCTCCAACAGTCTTAAGGATATTCAGTAATCCCATAAAACCTTTGTTAAAATGTATTACTGACATAAATGCCCCTAATCTGAGGGTCTGGAGCTCAACAAAGACATCTTTGGGTAAGAATTTCCACAAAACACCATTGAAGCTCTCATTGGCATTTTGTGTTTTCCCGTGTAAACATTTTTCTAACAGTTTTTTATCACATAGTTTCATGTATTCTGTTTTCACAATATTCAAAATATTTTGGGGTAGTCCCAAATCGGTCCTTTTTCCTTTTCTGTGTAATTTAATCCATTATATGCAGCTGTCTGAAATTTGCACCAGCTGTTGGGTCCAGTTGGGCATTGGCCATGCACAGGCTGTTTTGCACTTGAACAGCAATGAAAAAAGGATGCAATCACTGCGCTTTGCATTTCTTGCAAATTGTTTACATTACTACGTATTGCAATACCGTAGTAATTTTGCAGTTTGTCAATAAATACATCAGTCAGTTTCTCCTTACCTCCAAGACCTTTATGTGTCATTTTGAATTTTCTAAGTCTTGAACCGACTCGTTTTTGAATATGGCCAATGCATTCATACTTTTTAACACTGTTTTTACCATATATATCTTTTATTGCATCATATCCTTTCGAATCACCATCGCCTTAAAAGCCAACATAATGTAGATTTCTCATTTGGGTACCGCATTCTTTCAAAAATGCGGTACACACCTACTGGCTCCATGGAACCTGATGATCCAATATGTTTTGAACATTTTTGGGAGTGATTTTCATCATCTGTTGTTCTGCACAACCTGCACACTTTAGACATCACTTCAATGTCCAACACCTTTCCAGAATCAACAGATATGATTGACACACAACCATTTAAAGAAGTGTGCCCTCGATGTTGCCAAGTTCAATCGACTGACACACCACACCCAACAATTTCATCTGGATTTTTATTTTTTCTTATTTCAGAAGCAGCCTCATTCATGGCTTTACTTGAAACATCATCATCAGCACACTCTAATTTCTTTTCAAGATATCTGAAACAAGTTTTGGATGGAGCAATTATAGCTGATCACAATTTTTTTGCTGCAGAATGTCCTCTCCCTATGAGTCTCAAACCAAAAAGAAAAGCTGTATTTATGTTATGCATTTTGTTCACTTTCTCAGATGAGCAAAAAGATACTATAAAATCACAATTCTGACATTTTATAGACATATTTGCAGCTAACCCCAACACAGATTCTTTAACAAGGCTTACACCATTTGTGAAACACACAGGGCAACATAAACATGATACAATATCAGATAGAATATCCGGATTGAAAATCACATTTCCCTGTTTATTACCAGAAATTGAAGCGTCATTCGAATTATCTATCGTAGACAAAACACTCTGAAACTTTACTTCGCTCACTGTTTGGATAGTTTGATTAGCAATTTTGTTGCTCTTCTTATCAGCACTATTTGTAAATCTATTTCCATTAAATTTACGCTTACGAGAAGAGATTCGGTTCTTATTACTTCCCATAACTTCCCATAACACAATTTCCAAAAGTGTCATTAGTTTCATTACTTCATTAAAAGTTTATTAAAACTATATTTAAAATGAAATTTGTGTTTATACAAATTTTTGACATATCTCTGTCCCTTTAAATCGGTACTTCCGGTTATTTAAATGTCCACTTCCGGTTTACCGATCATTACGAAAATAATATCTTGACTTTTACTTAATGTAGGGACAAAAGTAAACCTGCTTTCGATAGCTTAAAAACTGGTCTATCCAATAATAGGATTTTTAAAAAATGTCATTTTTTGAGAAAATTGACCTTTTTAACGTTCGGACACCTTAAGGAAATTTTGAGTTTATGTAAGTACCGTTTTGAAGGCCCTTATTTTGAATTAAGGCCTAGTTTCACTTTTGGCAGCTCTAACTACCTCAATGATTCACAAAAGCAAAAACTAGTCAGGATTAATATTAGTACTTTCTAGTATGAAATAGAGTGTATTTATAATTCATAAGTTCAGATCATTAGTTGCCATTTCTATAGAGCTAAACCATTATAAATTCAGTAACAGTTTAGTCGCTTAAAACAATACGAAATAACAGCAATAGTCGATGAACTATAATTCTACCAAATATGTTTGAACCATGAAATTAATTTTTGTTAATTTTGGCTTCATTGGATCCGAGAACTGTTCCATTTTGAATGCTATCTGGGGGTAATGATTGCTTTTGTTTTTGAGGCCTTTTAAGTTTCAACTTCATTTGTTTTATTAACTTCACCCATCGTCCAGTGGTGTGACTTGTTGATGTCGTCTTATCATTTGTTGTTCAAGCCGTCATAACGATGATTTCGTGCTCCTTGGATAAGTCCAAACATTTCTTATTTCCGTCACCAAAATTCCAAATAAATACACTTAAATGATACTGTTTCCGTGAGTGACTGTCAAGCTTGGCATTCCAGACTATTCTCGCACAGCATTCTATGATCACAATAAAATTAGTATCTTTCTTTTCTGCGATTACTAGGTGACAGATCAGTATTTGAAACGGTACAGTTGTACAAATGGAGTAAAATATAACTTATTTTTTCCATAAGTGAATATATTAATTGTGTTCGTTAACTATTTTATAAACAAAGAAAGTAATGTAATAAATATTTAAGCGAAATTAATTTTTATTGTGTTGTATTGTAAATGATATACTCAAATAAAAATAATTTTTTTTTCTCAACCATAATGCACGTATTAATTTAGTCATGGATAAAAAAATAAATCAAAATTCTGTATGCTGTGATTTTACTTTTGCGATCTGATATTTATTCCTTAAATCAATATAAAGAAATTCAAAAGTAGATTGTGCGGTATAAAAATAAAAAATCTGGTTACATTATATTTAGATATTTTTCACAAAAACAAAGAAGCACAAGGACGATTTTAGTACAAGTTTAATGGAAATCAATTAAATAGCATATAATAATTAATGCATAGTATGAAAAATGTACGCAGTATGTATTTACGGGTTTAACTTTATACTATATATTTATTTTTTCAACAAAAATTGCATAAATCTTTACAAGTTAATGATATAGGACCAGAAAAAGAAATAACGAAATTTTATCGTAGGCATAACTTTTAATTAAAATACTTAAAAAATGTTTCGAATTACTAAATTAATAATTTAATCAAAATTTCATTTATAAATGAATTCCCCATTTCATTTCGAAAATGTAGTAAATAATTTTATTTTTTAAAATATTTGATTATTCCAAAATTTTTTTGTGAAAAAAATTGATTGCATTGATTTAAAAATGAATCCCCAAATGAAATATATTTAAAAATGCGAGCTCTAATATGTCCCCTAAGTGCCTTTTTATATATAATTTATTGTCTTTTATTTAATATTTACGAAGAATATTTCGATATAACTATATAGTTTTATAAAAATAAGACTACTTATCCTTTTTAATAAATACTCACTTCCCATAGGAAGATTTCAACAAATATCCGTCAATCGAACCAGACATTTTTCGTTGCATTCAAGATTTCTAAACAATTGAATTCAAGATTTAAAAACTTGTTAGTTTGAAGACATGATGAGTATGTAGGTAAAGGAAATCTAATTTAATATAGATTCTTTTTTTATTACTGAAGATTGTATAAATTTATTTCGATAGTAGCAAGGAGATAGTTCTTACGCATTACTTGGCTTCTTTTCAATTCTCTGAAAAAAGAAATCACTGCATTTTTATTTCTCTGTTAGCAATTATTCTTTTGTTGCATTCGCTGCATTTGAATTACCAAGTAGACAGACTGAAAAAGAAATCTGCAATTGGATTGGAATCGTTTTAACAGAATTACGTACAATCTTTCTTTTAGTCTGAAAATTTTCTGTTGCATATCTTCGAACATTAAGAATTCTTTATTTATCAAAAGGAAGGGAACGCATCGATAAATTGAAAATTCTTTGTAAACAGAATCATAATTTTAAAAAGCTTATATCAAACAAAAATTGATTTTTTAAAGAAATACCAGCCATGACTTTTAGTTTATTAAGATTGCGATTTTACTTTCAGGCTTGTCGAAATCGGAATATATATTCTTTTATTTTCTGATATGCAAATTATTTTAAAGGTCTTTCATGGAAAAAATCTGAAAACTTTTATAATATGACTTTATTATACAAAAAAATACCGGAAATTAATTTACGTATTTTACATTAATATAATTCAAGTGCGATATAGGAAGAATTCGCCAAATAGTTCGAATTTTGATCTCAAGTGTTTGGAACTTTTATATTATAAATACATTTATTTTTAATATATGTATGTTTATTTACATATATATACATTTATTTTTAATATATGTGTATTTGAAACATTTATATTTAAATATATTTCACATTATAGAATGTTTTACGTCTGAAATAATTAAAGTATAATTGTTGAAATGTTCCTTTTTTATTTCTCAATTTACATATACAAGTTGATAAAAATATGAGCATTCTATTTGATTCATAATTTAACCGGAAATTGAATAGTCTCATACAGTTTAACAAGCGAAAAAGATAGTTTGGAGTAAAATTCTTCCCTTCTTTATTTTTAACAAGGCTTCAGCTTGCTGTCTTGAATTATCTAATGTTTTTTGGATTTTGGTCTAACATAGTAAATTACGTGCGTGCAGTTTGTTTTGGAAATGATTTTGATTGCCTATATAATCCATTTAGTGTTTTTTTTTCTTTGTTATTTAAGGATTAAACAATAAAAAAGCATTTACATCGTCGAACAAAATTCTTTATTTTTAACAAGGCTTCAGCTAGCTTTCTTGAATTATCTACTGTTTCTTGAATTTTTGTCCAGCATAGTAAATTGTACTTACGTGCGGGCAGTTTGTTTTGGAAATGATTTTGATTGCTTGAATAATCCATTTGGTGTTTCTTTTTTACTTTTTCGTTTCCGGATTGAACAATTAAAAAGTATTTACATCATCGAAGAATTCTTTATTTTTAACAAGATCTCAGCAATCTTGAATTATCTACTGTTTTATGGATTTTTGGTTCAACATAGTAAATTATATTTATGTACATGTAGTTTGTTTTGGAAATGGTTTTGATTGCACAAATGCATCCGTTTGAGGTTTCTTTTCACTTTCTTGTTTATGAACTGAACAATAAGAAAATATCTGTATCATCAAAAATTCAATTTCGATGAATTAAAGTGTCCGCAAAAAAATTTATTTTTGGAACCTTGCCTATATGCCAGTAAAGACACTAATTCGTTAACGGAAGAGAGAGATTACATCTCTGTGCACCAAAATCTATTTTAGTGCAATAGCAGAGAAAATATGGGGAACAAAAAGATGTATTTTAGCATGTCATTTTGTCTCCCAAATTAAGGATATCTATTAAAAATTGATATCGGTTAGAATGTTAATCAGCGTGAAAACTAAAAAAGAGAACAAATCAGCGGGAGAGGTCGCCCCAAAACTTTCTCGCACCCTCTCTAATTAATTTCTCATGCCAAAGAAGGCCTTACATGACAATGACATCAATAGTTACGAAATAATAGTGAATTCAGCATTTTTACTCAATCAATTATGTCATCCTTGGCGAGTTATTTGACGCTTAATTCTTGGCATGCGTTATTAGCATCCAAAAATCGAATTTATGTTTTAGGCATGTTTTACTCAATCGATTGAAAAAAAAATGACACAAAATTCCATACCAAATTTGATATACATGTAAGCCCTTGTATTTTCGAACTGTCACTTTTACATGTTTCTGAAAGTACAGACCAACAGACAGTCAACTCGTAGTTGGATTTGTCTCAAAATTTGACAGGTGTTTACACCATAGACGTTTTTGAGTTATCTTTGTCACTGATAGACAGACGAGCTGAAATTTTCCAAAAATGTGTTTTTCGAACTTAAGGTCTAAAAAGTAAGGTTCGTCAAAATCTCGAGTTCAAATTTTTTGATAATTACTATAGTTTCTCTATACTACTAGAAAGTAACAAGATGAATGAATTTACAGGATGCGGCAGAAAAACCCGGATAAACAATTTTAATATAACTTGATTAAAAATAAATAAATTAACAAAATATAACAAATAATAATAAGAGTAGACTTTTATTAATTAATAAATTTAATTTTTTTTTCAAAGTGGCCGCTTTGTGCAGTGATGCAGAGGTGCAAACGCTTGTTGAAATTTTCAGCAATGGGCCGCAGGTCTTCTAATTTTTATCTGTCTCATTCCCACCAAGGCGATTGTTTTAGAGTATTTGAATATTTTAGTGCAAGCCCCAGACTCTAAAATGGAGCATACACTGTAATTATGTAATTGCGATTCGGCGAGTATAGTGCCCGCTCTCCAGATGATAGCACATCCGGAAAATGCGCCTTGCACCACTCTTCTGTCTTTTTGGACTTGTGAACTAGTGTGGAGTCTTGTTGAAACTCCCACTTTATATTGACGAAGTGCATTTTACTCCACGGAAATTCAACAGCTTCTAGAATATCCCGCTGGTAGACTTTTTGGTTTATTTTAACGCCCTCATCCACAAAAACCAGAAATGTTTTGCCGCTTGCGCAAATTGCCCCCCAAGCAATGACCGTCTTTGGATTTTTGCGATGTTCAACTCTTTTTGAAGTACTTGGAACGTCTACAGACTAGATCCTATAGTTCTAAGAGTTATGAGCTTTTGGAAGGCAAAGAGCTTCTCATTAGTTAAAAGCAATCTCTCTCAGCACTGATTTGCGGCGCGTTTCAAAGATTTTCGGCGTCTTTGGAGCCACACGAGTTTGTTTTCTTTAGTGAGAAGCTGAACTTTTTGAACCTTGTAAGGCTTCTCCAAGCTCTGATTTTGCCATTCGTTGCACTGATCGGTACCTTATTCCCAGTTCACGAGCGATCTTTCTATGGAAACCCTCGAATTGCACTGAACTCGCTTTTTGATAACCTTACGGCTACTGAAAGAATTCACTATACGTTTTTGTTCACTTCTTGGACTTTGACCATCATTGCCAAGCTCTTTGAAACGATAGATTGCATCAGACACTGTCTGCCGAAGCACTTTAAGCAAACGAACGACTTCATACTGTTCGTTTTTCCAACTCTAAAATAGCACATCTTTTGCTTTTCGTTGTAAAAAAGCCAAAAATCAGTGCGTAAACTAAAAGATACATTATAAAATATGTTATAATTGAAATGGTAGACAAAAAACAAATGAACAAAAATTAAAAACAAATTAATGAATTTCTACTCTATGATGTAATAATTTTGTCCGAATTTTTTTGCCGCACCCTGTAAGTAGTATAATCTTCACACCAAAAGGGTACATCTACCATTTATTTTGGATTAAATCCGTCATCAGTCATTTCCGCCATTTAAGATTCAGTTTTTCGGTTGATTTGCGAGTGTAAAAGAGAATATTTCTAAAGCACAACTAATTATTAAATGCAATTTGGTTCCTTTTCCATATACAAGCAATTAATATTGTATATGCATTCAAATTTAAAGCCAATAAAACATTAAGAATTCCAAAATAATACGGGATTCTTTTTATTCTTTACAAAACAAAATACAAACGCAGCCATATTGTGTATTTGAAAAGTGGAGAGAGATTTTTCTAATTTGTTTGTTTTTACAATTTACATTCAAGTTGGTATTCCATATGGAATTTCAAGAATTATCAAATAATGAAACGAGTCAAAATTGAAAATAACTCTGACTTATTATTTCAGTTTATTTAAGAATTCCCTATAATATTCTTATTGTGACATTTTCGAATAAATTTTGGCACTTATTTTATGGAAGCAAGCATCAGTTTCTGTTCTATCTTATATATTTCCATACCAGTCAGAGAATTTAAAATAAGATGCAAAATAACTTAAAAATGTCCTTAGGAGTTAATTAAAAGCTGCGAAACCTCTACCGCTCCTCGATGGCTGTGACACATATCTTTTAAAATGTCTACCCCTTAAGCAACAGACATTTCGGAAATCCCTTGCGAAATATAGGTTAGAATAACAGAGGAGTTTAATGAGTTTGCCGTTGTTTCAGAACTGGAAGGTTGAAGATGTATCAGGTTCTCAACAAACTAACTCAGAAGAATTAGAAAAATAAATTTAACTCAGATTATAAGAAAAATAAGGGAAACACACATTTTTTTTACTTAAAAAATATTATGAGATGGATTATTTACTTTGAAAAATGTCTGTTGAATAATATGTTGACAGCTGATAGTTCATCAACAAGTCAGATTGATCTATTTACTCAAATCTGAAAAGAATAAATTCATAAGATGTTATAAAACACATGACAGCCTGGTATCTAATGTCTGAGAGAACATCACATCGCATTAGTTTTACTTAGCAATATATAGAATCAATTAGAAATATAAATCTTGTCTTTTCAATTCATTTATAGCATATTAATATGAATTGGCTTTATTAATGTTTGAACAGTATAAGTGTTTCATTAAAAAGTTTTGACTAACAGATAAATGATTTTATCATGTTAATGCGAATTGACATTACTATGTGTAAGAATTGATTGTGATTCATTAAGAAATTTTAAATAATTATAGCAATAATTGATTGATTTCCATATTAAAATTTCCATATTAAACAATTAATTGCAGTAATGAATTTTTTATTTAGTTATTAAAGTTATTATGATCTTTTATTAGGACCTAAAGTTATTTTGATTTTGTTATTATGATCTCTTAAGTTTACAGATTGCTAACACATTTTTATAAAAATCCTTAATTTTTTTAAAAAAATATTTTTAAAAATTTTTAGAATTGTTTTACTGCATTAAGAAAAATTTTACTGTGAATGAAAAATAAATTTCTAATTCATGAATTTTGTCTGAAAATTTCAGTAGTACAATTTTATTTAACACATGCAAATTTCAATTAAGTAGAAGAATGATAATAATGAGTTTTTATGTTTAAGACATTAAACATCTAACAATTGATTACGCATTATAAGAAAAAGTTCTGTAAATGCAGCAAATTGTTATATTAAAAAACTATCGCAATTTGAGTAATTTCGTAAAAATTATTTTCTAATCTTTTGCTAAAAACTTTTTTTTTAAAATTAGGCTTTTGGAATTTTGTTGAGCTTGAAACAACACATAAATTATAAGAACTTTTTAATTTTTTTAAAATGCTTGAGCTAACCTCAAGCATTAAGGGGCACCTCGAAATGAGGATGAGATGCTTGCGGTATGGTGGTTGAACTTCTCGCCACCCTGGTGGGTACATAAATAGGGGGGGGGGATCTGGCTCCTCCCATCAATGACGGGACATACTTCCTCCGGGAAGGCTTGTACCGTGGCCGATGATGGCCCTTACAATTCAACTACAATTTCCGCCAATGTTGCTGTTGCTGAATGCTGTCCGGTCATTCAGTATTCTTTATCCGTGTGCCTTCGGGAGGGTCGGAGAATCAATGATATGACTTAAATGTTTGAGCTAAAGTTTCAAGATAATACAACTACATCTAAATTTTCGTCTAGTCCGTTAGACACATTAACTGGAGTTTCAAAAGCTTTGTAGACACACGGTTAAATGTTTTACAAATAAGTAAGTATGCATAATCTATTGAAGCTTCAAATTTGACTTACTAATCGAAATTATACATAAATGGATTTAAAAAAATTACACAGGCTATCAGCGGTATGAGTGAAATACAGATGAGATGTAAATGGTATAATTTATGTGGTTTTCGTTCGCCATTATGCCGGGTTTACATTCGGCCAATTATAAGACGGCCAGTAGGCAGCGCATGCGTAGAAAGAGACTGATTTATGTTTGCCACAATTTATAAGATAGACAATACAGCGGCATGCTATTGCCCCATCGGGACAAGTATTTACCATGGACCGAACAGCATTTTTCAGCTTTTCTACGCATGGGCTGCCTACTGTCCGTCTTATAACTGACCCGGCATTAAATTAAGAGGGATAGTTGCAGATTATTTTTCCCACGAAATAAGCAAGTATATTAAAGCGTTTATGAAACTTTAGCGAATTGAGATGCACGGGGTTAGAACCTGGGACCTTGTGGTTTGCAGTCCAGTAACATAGCTAGGATACAAAAGCATATGATCTTGAAGCGTAGTTGTTAACTGGCTTATATGCTATTCACCACAGACTCTCCCTCCAGTGAGTCGGAGATGAGACGAACGATATGGCTGTTGAGTGGTTATGTATTTAGCTGTTGTCTAATGAGTCTGTACCCAGTTGAGTAGCGCCAAGCGTTATGGCGAGCGCATTTGGGTTGCTGCGTCAAGTGAATCTGACGTCTTTGGTTGTGGGTAGATGGCGCCACAACAGATGTACGAAGGTTGAAGGTTCATCGTCCGAGGTCACCAATTTAGTGGATTGTGATGAGCGAGGATAGAACCTGGGTCGTTGTGGTTCGCAGTCCAGTAACATAACCAGGATACAAAAGCATATGCTTTTGTAGCGTAGTTGTCCACTGGCTTATATGCTATTCACCACAAAACTATAGGACCAATTGCTGATCATTAATGTGTAGACTATTTCTTATTAGTCTGTTATGAGCAGGATAATTAAAAAACGTTTTGATCTAGATGGGCGAAATTTAATTTGACAAAATGTATATTCTTATTAAATTTTGAATCGAATCTATCAAAGGATTATCTTCTGCCAATCAGTACTTTCGCACGCACTCAAATGCATAAACTCACAAAAGAGGTGATTTAAATCGATAAAATTTGGTTTGTGATCTTGTCGGTATATTTGTAGTTTCATGCCATATTTTGGCTTTAAGCAATTAGAAAACTAGAAAAATATACTGTCGTACGATAGATTCAATGAAAACGCTAGATTCATACCAATGGCATGCAAGGCATTCATGACCAGATCCAAAATTCACAATTTCATGCGGGAGGGAGTGGCTAAAATCTTTTTGGAAAATATGCAAGAAATTGTTGGTACCATTCACTCAGGTACCTTGTTAGTTACCTGAGGTTAAGAATAGTTTAAAAATATTTTATTACTCTGATATTTATGAGAAAAGTTTTACACGAATTGGCTTATTTTTAGTAGTTTAAAAGTTTTTTCAGTTATAACTTTTGCTGCACATAAGAACATGCAAACAAGATAGTGATATATATTACTGTATATTCTTATTTACTTGCTGTATACTTATCTATACCCGTCGGGTGTCAAAAAATGATATAGATTGAAAGATGAATATTGATGTAAAAAATAACCGGAATGCGATATAGAAGTATCGTTTGCGGAATCAGGGAATTTTATTCCACCAAATTACAAATTTAGTTTATAACGACGGACAGATGACGCTGCAAAACAGCAAAAGTAAAAACCGGTATGAAAATATTGCAAGGATTGTTGCAACGTGGCTCAGTTTGAAAGTAAAAATTACGAGATCTCGCATCTTCTTTTAAACTAAATTGTTGCAGCGCCATCTATCTGTAGCAATGTTAACTGATTAATTAAAAAAAAATCCACCAGTCATTTTTGGGACATCCAGTATTTCTTAGTTAGACTTATTTCTGCTGTCTCTATAATTACAAAATGTGCAAATATTTGTAACTATTCAATATAAAACATAAGTTTTACTAATTTTCGACCAGTATTATGTAAGAGATGCATATTAAAAAGGGTTTTTTTCTTATATCTTTTTACCTCAAGGCACAAGGAAGGTATGCTTTTGGCTGTTCTCGATGTCTTTTTCGCCAAACAGTTATTTAACTTTGGAATTCGGAGTGTTAATAGGACTTTGTCAATCTGCTATTTGTGTTTCAGAGATACACATAACATTCGATAATTTTCTCTGAAGCTTCCTGTTTCAGTTATTTTTAAAAATAGTTGTTTCAAAAGTAATCGGCAATTACATCATTGATTTGACAAATATTAGAAACAATGCTACATAGAAGGAAATATCTACGAAAACTGCAAACGCTTTTATGAAAGAATGCGTTGAGATAATAGCATATTACTTTTCTTACAAAGCGAGCTAAAACTAAAAGCTTTAGAAAAAAAAAAAAAAAATCAGAACAAGATTTTAAAGAAATGAACGAAGTGCCGTCAGGTGTAAAAAATTCAATCATATCATGCTTACCCAATCACAACCTTATTAATTAACCTTTTAAAAATTTCTATTTTAATAGCGTATCTAGTAAATACTCACGACTTTTCATGTTGGTGTTGAGGGAGCACACGCTAGAAGGTTATATAGCTTTTCAGAATAGTTAAGAAAATAGAGCCTTTTAATCCTCCTTTTGTTCGGCAAGTGTTCACAATATGATACAGATGAACAATTTTAATGTAAAGTATATATACATTACAAGTCCTTAATTTTACTTGTTGTATTATTGAATTTTCATACGCTCAAAGACATGAAATAAAGCCTTTGATTGATTTGGTGCAATATTTGACACAAACATGCGATTCTCGTGATATAACTAATAGTCAAATATCATCCAATTTAGTCAGCGCAATTTTAAGTCATCCTGTTCACTTCTCAAATGGATAGACACAATGCCCAGGCAGAGTCCAACTGATTTGATCTTGTATAAGATTTACAGGCAACTTGCTAACGTATGTCGAGCAAATAGCATCTATCTTCACCTTCTGGTAGGTCGACAAGAATTTTTAAATGAATTTGAGGATTAAAATTAAAATTCAGTTCCTTCTGTCTACCAATGTTTTTGTGGTCCTTTTACACACTGAATGATATGAATAAAATATTAAGCCAACTGTATTGTGTATAAGCTTGGTAGGAAAATAGAGTTCATTTGTATTAATCTAAAGGAGTTTCTCTTGTATTATTGAATTTTTATACACTGTAACTGACTGACGGATATGATATAAACTCTTTGATTGATTATGCGATTCTCATGGTATGAGTAAAAGGCAAACATAATCTATTATGGTCATTGCAATTTTAAGTCATCGTGTTCACTTCTACACATTGGTAGACAAAATTTAAAGGATAGCACAAGTGAATTGATCTTGTATAAGGTTTGCAGGCAATTTTATAACTTAAGTAGAGCAAATAACATCTATCTTCAGCTTCTGGTTTGCCAATAAGAATTTTTAAAGGAATTTGATGAGGTAGATTTAAAATCCAATTCCTAATATCAACTAATATTTTTGCGGTGTTTGTACTCTCAGAATCGATACTAATAAAATACAAGCTGCATTGTGCATAAGCTTAAAGAAGAGAAATAGAGCCCAGTTTCATTAATCTAATGAAGGTTCGCAGCAAATACAATTTTGATAAAGATTTCTTCGAAAATATAATATATATTTGGAACTGATTTTCATTAAATATGTAGTAGATTAATAAGACTCCATTTTGTGTAGTAGCTTCGAAATGTTTTTTTATTTTATATCTCGCTTTCAACTGGTAAATAGTTTAAGATTACTTCATTAAGACTTTTGGAATAACTCGAAAATCAACTACGAATGTTGTGAAATAAATCGAAACATTGCATTTTTTAATGTTTTTTAACAAGTTATGTTTCATATTTATAAAAATGGTATTTTATAAACAATTTTTGAATAATTTCCAGACGATTTGAAATTCTATATATTTGTGTGTTTCTGTGACGCACTATTTAAAATATTCGGAAATTCGATTAATTTCATTTCGCACTTGCAGCCCCATCTGATTCTGAATTTGAGAAAAACTCATTCCAAAATGTTTATGATAATAATTTTAAATTAAATACTGCTAAATAGAGAATAATTAAACTAAAAGGTAATTCTATTTTTAATGCACTAAAAATGTCTGATTTTAAAAATTATTTTTATTAAATTTAATAATCAAATCGAATACTTTCGAAGTCAATTAGAAAATTTGTATTCAAAAATTTCAAATATAAAGCTGACAAAAAAGAAGGAAAGTTTCTTTTTTTTCACAAAAAGGATATTAAAAAAATACCTCCATTCTTTTTGTACAGCTGATATCTTTTTCAGCTATAAGGAAACAAACACCTATATGAGGAAACAAAAGTGTAAAATAATTAAAATGAAAGTAATTTTTACTTTATTAATGCACTAAAAAAAGCCTGATTCAACAACGGCATCCGTTTAAAAGTTTTTTTTTCATTAAAAAAGATTAAAAAAAAAGACCTTGATTCTTTTTGTACAGCTGATAATTTATTTTCAGCTATGTGGAAAACAACATCTATATGAGGAAATAAAATTGGAAAATAATTAAAATGAAAGTAATTTCTACTTTTTAATGCACTAAAAAAAGTCTGATTTTAAAAATCATTTTTATTAAATTTAATAACCAAATCGATTACTTTTCAAATTTACTTTTAGAAATTTCAAATATAAACTGACAATAAAGAATATTCGTAGTTCTTTTCACTAAAAAAATCTATTCTTTTTGTGCAGCTGATAATTTTTTTCAGCTATGAGGAAAAAAACACCTTTTTTGTTGTTCGACGAATTTAATCAAGTGAAATATCAGTGCTCCGTTTGAAAAGTGTTCTTTGTGATGTGTCCTTCCCTTAAGAAAAATAAAATCAATTGTTTGTCTACCGTGGCGAATTCTTTGGCTGCTAAAACAAAACAAAACCTCAAAGGACAAGAAAGTTTTCTTCTTGCTATATGAAAAATCCTTTCTTTGTTTTCAAACTAAAGTATATTTGTTTCTCTAAGCCAGAACAGATTTAAGAATTCTAGAAAATTCCATTCATCCACAGTGCTTTTGTCTTTTATACATTCCATTAATAAGGTACTGTTTCCTTTATTCGTACAACATACTTTAATTCTTTTTTTGTCAAGGTTTCTTCCATTTAATCATTGTCTTATTGCATTTAATTTCTGCTGAAAAATAGTTTTTTGATTTTCAATTAAAGACACATTATAAGTGGGAATTCTAAGAATTCACCAATGTATGAAATTGCAAGTATAAAAACGTATTTTTAATTTTAATAATTTATTTTTTATTCCATGTTGAAGGGAAAATAAAGTTACAAGCTGAATATTCTTCTTTTATTAATGAACATGAGGATAAAAAAAATTCCGTATAAAATAGAATATTTAAAATAAACAGCTATTAAAAACCTTTGAATTTTGGGATAATAGGCTTCTTTGGTTAAATATTCGTTTAATATTCGACCTGTGTCATTGCATTTTTCTTCTGCCTGAGATGGAACTTTGTGAAAATCTGGAATATTTAGACAAATAGCATTTTACTCTGATAAATGGGAATAAGATTTAGGAATGTAATGGAAAAGTTTCAATCAATTTTGAGTTTTTACTAAAGCGTATCAAACAAAAGAATTCAGCTCAAATTGTTGAAATTAAAGTGGTTTAAGGCGAAATGATCATTTGTAAGTGGCATATAGTTAAGCATTTTTCTTTTTATTGTAAGTGAAGACTCTGACAGCTGGGTGTTAGGACGATTCAAGACTCGCTGAAGAATTTCGCAGACAGCCTTTCGATGCAATATTCGATTTCATGAAATTTTAGGTCGCCATGTAAGATATTATTTCTTACGTACCATGTTACATTTGTCTTGATACAATGAAATTTATTTTTTAGAATTTTCTTTCTGTGTGTTTTCTAGTCCCCAGGTTTGTGTATGTCAAAATAGGAGGAGAGAATATGAAGAGAAGGACTTTGTTTCTTAATGAGAGCCGAGATTATCTGTCAATAAATGTTATATGGTTATATGGATTTTTCTTCAGAATTTACAAGAAAACAGAATTTACCAGTTTGAAAATTATATGCTTGTTAAATTTAAGTGTACAGGAAATTAAACTTACTCAAAAATTTTAACTTGTATTTCAACTCATTTTGTAATCATAAAAATGCATCAATAATTTTTAGTCATTGTTTGGGCATTGTTTGAAAGGGCAAATTGAGTTGCCACATTTGATTTTTTTCTTCTTCCTGGAACACATTTAATTAACAATATGTCTTCTAATTTTTCGAATTTTTTTTAGACAAACCAGCCGAAGAAGCGAGCAAGCCTTTGAAATAATTTCACAATCATCATATTTTTGTGTAATTTTTAATTAAAATCTTAATTTCTGATTAATTAAAGAAAATTCTCTTGATAAGATAAAAAAAAATGGTGGAGTTAAGAGTGAAATGTCCCCAAAAATATATTCCATATGTCAAATGAAGGTTTTTGGAAAGAAATTATCTCCATCCAGCAATCAGATATCAAAAGAAAAACGTACCAACTCTATGTTTAATTAATATTCACTCTAAGATCAAAGAGTTGTTGTATGTTTCTAGATATTTCTAAATAAATAAGGGAAATTTTCAATTAATAATGCCATTAGTAATCACCAAGATAAAATATTGGCTTTTGTTGCTACAAGGGATTTATTTGTTACCAAATATTAAAGCCAAAATAGTATGAATATAGCCAAGTATTAATGCCAAACTTTGGAACATTAGCACAGGAGTTTTGCTTATGGAAATGTATTTAAGCAAATCGAGGATTCTTTGATTCTTTTAAAAACTGGACTATTAATTTTATTCAAGAAACTAAGGCAAACGAAAACACTAAAGTTGAACAGAGGAAGTTTTCCTTTAATTATTTTTATTTGAAACGTTGCTAATTGAACATAAATAATCTTTTATATTTGATGCGTGCCGCTCATGATGCTTACTGTGGCAAATAGCTACAATGGAATTTCATAATACTTATTGAAGGACCTATTAACTATTAACAATCGCTTCCATTGTTATATGCTATTGTAAATTTGTATATTGTTTTTCAGTGCAGTGAATATGGCAAGAGAGACAGTTTTACAGATAGTTCTAATGGATGCTGAATGGATCCCATTGGAGAACATTTGGAGACGAATTTGAAGATGTTAGCGACAAAATAGAAGATTCCAGAATCTTCAGGAATTTTGGCGATAAGACGATTATGACACGATTTATTTTTCCAGAATCTTCTTTGACCTATTAAGAGAAATATAAAAAGCCGGGATACAGGCCAAAAACCAATTGTATAGTCGAGTACTGAGGCTTGAGTGCTGACTTGGTAATCAATTGAGTTGAAATTGTTGAGCAAGTAATTTATTAGTGCTTTGTGCTTGCGGTTATGTATTATCGATTTGCGGTTTGTGTGTAGTTGAATTTTACAAGTGCTGATTTTGTACAAATTTCAGCTGTATTTTGTTGGCTGTATGTTCATGTAGAATAAAATGCTGTTATTTATTATTGATACTGCTGGATTTTTTAATCGTACACCCACTGCACTGGATCTTCAACTTTAGTATTCGGATTAAATTTTCAAAAACAATGTGATATTGAGATGGAAAAACCTTGATTCATCTAAATTTGTTAATCCTAAATCGAATCTAACTACCCAAAATATGTGAGGCTTGAAATTCTTCAACAGTGAGATAATTTTTTTATATAAACGACTACATAATTAACTAGTATAATCAGTAATGCATAAAATAATTATCTAACAACAAATCATCAACATCATTACACTGGAAGATAAAAAGTTTATTACACATTTATACTTCAACAGATTAATGTAGATAAGCCTAATTGAACATCATAATTATCATCATCATTAATCATCATCAGTTATTTATGATCTGTAAATTTTGAACTTATGCAAACGGTTTTGGAATTCACTTTAGATTCAATATTCTGAATGGTGACTTCGGTTTTTGAATCTGGAATTTTTTTTTCGTATTTAATCAGGATTTGTGAATAAAGTTTTCTATGTTTCACATATGTGACATTTATTTCTGCAATAAGTCAATATAAACAAAATTCATCACGAGCAAATAAACAAATGGAGACAAGGTTACCACTATATATAAATTTATAGTTAAATGTCACTATCATGGCTGAGAGTTTCTTTTAAACATTTCATCAAGAGCAACTCTCAAGATCCAAGTTACCAAGTTTATTTACCAAGTTTATTTAATGTATTTAGTATATGTGGATAATTAAATAAATATTTTTTTTCTTTTTAAATTGATTTCTCGTTATTTTAAATGCTTTTAAATGCAAATGATCGTACTAATGAAAGATTTCACAATATAGCATATATATATTTGAACAAATATTTCAAGGAATCATTTTCTTGATTTGAATTCCTCGAATTATATTCTCATGTGAATTCTTAATTTTGGAAGAGGTTGGATATTTGAATTAGTGATCCAACAAAGTGATTAGTGACCCCTTTAGAATGTTCTCTTTAAGTCAAGGAGGTTTGGTTATATTGTAGTTTAATTCATATCACATAACAATTTTATTTGTCATAATTTTTGTCGAACCAAGTCCTAAAATCGATGTCATCGAATTTTATTGGCGAATATTCTATTTAAGAATAACCGATACTTTTCTTCCTATATATTGAATTAAACTTAAAGAATTCTTTGAATCTCTACTTTTGTCTTTTATCTTTACTTTCTCTAAGTCAGAAAAACATTTTTAGAATGATATTTGTCTGCCTTCTAGTGAATATAATAAATAAAAATGAAACAAGCCTAAACGAATGAAATTTGATATACGCATGATTTTTTATTTCAAAGCCAAAAGAATTGATTGGGTATTTGTTTTTACAGAAAGAATTGTAATTATCAAATAAGTCGGTCACGAAATTTTGTTGAATCTCCATGTTTCATCTCCTCCCTTATGAGTTCGGAAAGAATATTCTTGGAATTAAGTTTGTCTCATTTCTATGTAGGAAATAATTTTAATAATTTTAAATGCATTGAGCCAGAATCATGAAATTCAATATATAGTCGTAATACCAAATTCGTAGATTTTTTTTATCAGAATTTGTCAGAATTCCGTCTAAGGGGAACTTGTTTATCTATCTGTTTGTAAGTATGTGAAAATAATTCGATCAGCGGGAGTGATCCCATCGAAACTTTCTCTCAAATGCTCTAATAAGCATATTTGTATAATATTAACCACACTGGCATTGGCGAAACGCATTGTGTATTATTAACCGCAGGTAACTGGCGAACGATTGTTATGTTTAGTTTAGTTTAATTATATTAACGTCCCATTTTAAAGCAACATTGGGGCTACCTTAGGACGGATCTTTTAATTCTGAACAGCGGTCAAAGGACGAGGATGACACCTGAACTGGCATTCCCTCTCCAAACTTCCGTAGAACAACAGCGAGAGGATATTTGGCCTTGATGGATTTAATGGGCACCAGACTCGCTAACACGAAGGTTCTTCGGTAGAATCGGTGTGATTATTGTGAAAAAGTTTAATCGCCTTTGATCTCTGGCGATTTTCTTTGGCGAATACGTAAGTATGAAAACTATATTTTGGCGCGCTTTTTTTCAACAGATTGAAAGTAATATTTGAAATAGGACTACAATTACACATATCATACAATTACAAGATCACATATCAAATTTTATATATTAAAGTCATTGGAGTTTCATGCTATCGTATTTGCATGATTGTGAAAGTCCAGATCAATAGATGGTCAGCACTTTGAAAGACGTGATAGAAAACTTGATAAAAAATTGATACTAAAGATGCTTAAACTGTAAACCAAGTTTCATTAGCCTAAGTTGTTACGGTTTTGAACTATCGATATATGAATACAAAAGAACAAACAAACAGATAGTTTAAGATTACAGATAAGATAGTCTAAGATACGATAAGATAAGGTAGCCTAAGATTACATATTTAGATAGTCTACAGAAGTCCTAAAGGTTGAAGAGAGAATTAATAAGGATTAAAAGGAATTTGAATTTAAACTAAAGAAACTTAAATTGTAAGAATTTTGCATCTGCCATTAATCTTGCCTACAGGGATTTTTTAAAAGTAAGAGCAAGTTTATATCTTGCCCTATGGATTGTTGTTGGATAAAATATTATGCATATTTGTCTAGAATTTTAATACTAGTGCCCGAATTTAAAATGTTGTGCAAGGCCTTTAAATATAATTTTTCTGTCACCAGGCAACTAAGCTGAAGTACTTAGATATTATTAGAAAATCAAAATCGTAGTCTGCTTATTTTTAGGTTGAAATTTGTCATTTGTCTTTTTGTCAATTTTTTTAAAAATTTGTACGAACTGCAAATTCAAAATACATTTTTTCCAATATTTTCGGTTGACTAGCGTGCAAAGACACAAATTTGAGTTCCGCCAGAATTTGATACTGCCGAAAAGGATTTTTTTCTCTCCATTTTGTTAAATATATTGTAGATTTATCGATTGCTCATAGCGTTATACACTATAGATGAAATATTTGAAAATACTTAAATGTAGACTGCAATGAAGCAATCAATACATCTAGAATTAGAAAATCCGAAATTAATTTTTCATCAAGGCATATTGATTAATTCTGAAATACAGACATTGCGCAGACGGAAGACATTAGCATTCATTAAGCTGATTGGCTTTAAGCAAATAAAAAATATTGCACAATTGATTAAACTTTCCTGTTGAAACGAAGCAAAATAGCTTTCGTTCGCAAAATGAACTTTTTTCTCTGCTAAAAAAAGTGTTTGTGCGTCTCTCCTTGTGAGCATTGGGGCTCTATATGTTAATCCGTTCTATGTAGAGAGATTTTTCTAAAATTTTAATTAAAAGTTTAGATAATTAAAAATTAATTGAAATTTTACGAGTTTTCTTGTGATAACTTTCAAAACTATTAAAACACTGATGTGATGATTTATTGTGATGATTT
Source organism: Argiope aurantia (assembly GCA_026543865.1). Classification (NCBI taxonomy): domain Eukaryota; kingdom Metazoa; phylum Arthropoda; class Arachnida; order Araneae; family Araneidae; genus Argiope; species Argiope aurantia. The sequence continues at coordinate 81,065 of JAPMOR010043908.1, forward strand.
TCTCATCACAATAAAAATTAAAAGCTGTATTTTCAATGATACAAACTTTTTGCTGTATAATTTTTGTTCACTTTTTAATTAAATTTGAAAAAGTATTGTAAGCTGATTTTAATATAATATATTTCTTTTTTTCAAAAAAAACTTAAATAGTGTTTTTTTTGTTGCAAATATTTCATCTTTTTTTATTTTCTCATATACCAAGTATAAAGAAAAGAATTATAATCGTCGAAAAATTCGAGCTTGAGCTTTTGACGTATCTCCACGTTTTAGACTTCTCTGAATTTGAAAAATACATTTGTGGAAAATATATGTGTGTCTGTGACAAAGATGACTCAAAACTGTTTTTAACTAGATGGATAGAATATGGTATACATTATTTACAGCAAATTGGTAGATTTTCATGAAGTTTTAAGCAAAATACGAAATTCTGCCTATCCGCTTTTCCGGATATACATCAACACGATTTCTATAAAACGAAGAGAGCAAGATAGGTAAAATTCAGTATACAGATTTAACATATATAGTGTAGACACCTGTCAAATTTTGAGCTAAATCAACGAGAGGTTGACCGTCTGTTGGCCTATACTTTCAGAAACACTTAAACGTGATAAGTCAAAAATTCAATGACTTAAATATATCGAATTTCGCATGATATTTTGTAATTATAAATATAGAATTCTATCAAATTTTTGTTTGAATCTGTTGAAGAAAACGCTTCTAAAATACAAATTTGATTTTCAAATTCTAATAACTACATTCCAGGAATTAATCATCAAAATTTCTTTAAGGATAACATAATAAATTTAGCAAAAAAGCAAAACTTACACCAAAGGTTAATATTTCGTAACTATTGTACAACAATGCTATGCAAAGCGTTCTCTCGAATAACATACTTATCAGAGATTATACGAGAAAACTTTGGGGAGACAACTTCCTCGGATTATTTTCTCATATCCGAAGTATAGAGAAAATATTGCAATTTCATAATATTTAGAGCTATGAATTGCAAATTAGAATGCGAAAAATGGAGAATAATTACAACAAAACTAATTATTTCCTCAGTACACTCTCCTTAGTCCTTTTAAACCCGCATGTGGTTTTAAAAGGATTATTTTTTATTTTATTCAAGCGTTTATTTTTTGCCTCAAAACACTTGCTATTCATTTATATCTTCACATATTCTCTAATAAATATACTTCATAACAAAAGAACAATTAAACAATAAAAAAATTCAAAAAATAGAAAATGCAAACTTTTTAAGATACTAGTTTTTTTCAAACAATTTATGTTAATATTATTACGAGCATTATTTCCTTTTTAATTTCTTTCAAATTCACTTATAAATGTTGTTACAATTATCTCAGAAAATGTTATAGTAAATCAGATGTATCTATGAACTTGAAAATTTTAGAAAAGACTTTGTTAAGAATATTTAATATTCCTTGATCGCATCAAAGGAAATAATGCTGTCTTACATAGCATTTTTTGCTGAACTCTGCAAAGAAGAATTTTTTCACTAGTTTTTCTTTTCTGAAATTGTGAGTTCCCATTATTTATGAAAAAAGTTATTCTGTAGAATCTAAGCTCAGCCGGACTTTTAAAAAATAATGTAATAAATCGTGAAAAGAGCTCAAAGGTTAGTTTAAAATGAAAATTTATCATTCTCAGAGCTTTATGTTTATAACAGAATAGTCATTCTAAAGATTCTAGAACTTTTATGCTTTCTTTTGGCGAAAGATTTCTGCTATGTTCCGCCAAGGAAAGAGAGATATTATTTCCTGTGTAAGCTACTTTTTTATATCATGTCAGATTCAGGTCTATTAAATTTTTATATCTGAACACTGTAGTTTTTTTTTAAAAACTGTGTAGTATATCAAAGTTCAAAGAAATGATAGTGATTCTTTTTATATAAGTTAAATACCGAAGGAACTTTTGTTGTTACTGTACGATGAGGAGAAAAAATGTTTAACTATTACACTAATTTACATTTAGTTTGATCAAAATTATGCTTTTCTTTGCGGTATTTTTATTATCATGTGAGAACATGATGCTATTTTTGTTTGGAGATTTTGAAGCCTCCAAATGGGCAGAAAATTGGCAATTTATCGCTTTTGAGGCATCAATTTTTCGCGTTTAGGGTTATTAGAAAATGATAAAGAAAGTTGTCACATTTAGCAACTCATCTCAAAAAAAAAGTTGCAAGAGTTTCCTGTCTAAACAGCACGTCAAAATTGTGCCAATCTCCAAAAACTCGTCAAAAGATTGCCATCCTGGAACGATACCAGAAATGATAGGAAAAGGTTTTTAGATGTTGCAATAAAAAATTGTTACGATTGCATCTGTGAGATAGCCTAGTTATATAATCTTTACGACTTCCCAAAGGAAATTGATATTCATATCTTCTAAAACAATTATCTTCCAACAAATAGTCTCTGTACTATCTTAAAACTCAAAAAATATCTTTTTAACGATATAAGTTTGATATCTGTATAATTTTCACTTAATAATATTTTTAATTCAATTTAATACCTTATCTGAAATAATCTTTTTAAATGCTATGGAGTTATCCATAAAAATATTCAATTGTGTGTTTTTACCAATCATTAACTCGGTTGTAGGATTTTCACACCCGCTTTTATTTCATAATCTATATACTTTTTAGTCTGAGGTAAAATAATTCAATCAATTCATTTGTTTCGATCTGATTTCTGTCGGGTTGATGCCACGTGGTTTAAAAAAATAATGTTCCCACATGATAACTTGAAATTTGAGATAGCAAATTTCAATTATTTATTTATTTATATTTTATTTTCAGTTAGTTTTAAATTTGTAAGATTTTAATGGATAACTTTGAATTTTGAAAAGGAAATTCTCTTAAAATTTTGTGCTTTGTTTTTCAATGTTTCCATCTCTGTAAATAATCCAATAATCTGATCTTTCGGTGGGTTCACTTCCTATATTGACATCCCATTAAAAACTCTAGAGTTCTATTATTGTCATTCTAATTTAGAAACAGATGGAAGTGAAATGTTAAGGAATATGTAGAAGTTCCAGGCTAAGTAATGACGTTAGCCTAAATTTTGATCGCATTTTCGAATTTGGTAAACATTACACTTCTTTTGGATAGAACATTTATGATCAAGATTGTTCTTGTTCGGAGTAGCATGTGCCGACAAAATAATTAGTCAAAGGCTCATAATAAAGAAGCAGTAAGGCATCTTTTTAACCTTGGGGATCTTAGATGAATATTTGCAAAAAAAGAAAAATAATTACAACTGCGAATGAATATAAAAAATAATTAACGTATTCTTAATGAATTTTCAGTTAATAATTGTATGTATGCAGAGACTTTTGCAATTAAAATAAGGCAAGAAAAATAATATATAAGCTATTCTATACAGTTATTCAGAATTCAAAAAGTATTTACTGATTATAAAGCTAATATTTCAAAAGTTATAATGCATCATTAATAATTATATTTAAAAAGTAAATTTCTATTATCAGTGTAATTGGTATATGTAAAAAATTGGGAAAAATTATTTTGAATGTTTTGATATGTAATTTCTTCCGTATATTCTCACTAAATTCATTTATATCTCTACTAATAATAAAGACGATTTTGTGTGAGCGTATGTGTGTGTTAGTACTCTACAACCAGAATGTTTAACCACATTTATCAAATTTGTCTTAAATATGGCTTGGAAAATGAAAGTGTGCATTTTCGTGCGATTTTTAAATATTCCAATTAGAATTTTGATTAATTAAAAATTAGGCGGAAGTGTGAGTTTTTCGAACAATTCGGAAAATATTATCGCACAAAAATGAATTTTACACCTTCACAAAATTTAAAAACCAGAATTAATCTCACCAAAACTTTCCCGCATATTCTCTAATAAAGGTATTATCCCAGAGAATGCATTGGCCTACAATAGTTATGAAATATTAACTTTTGGTGTGTTTATATATTATATATTTTAGATGTATTTAATGCGGGTATACAATGCAGACTTCAACCATTGGCGCCTCTAGGTCCTTGACCTCTTGTAGTTGCATTTTAAGCCTTTTTATCATGGTTCGGCGTTCGGGCTCATGGACCTGGTTTGATGTTATTATCCACCAGGTGGGATAAGCCACAACACAGATGTATTTAATCAGGAATGGTTATTTTTTTGTTCATATAATAAATTTTGAATTTAGTACTTCATTTTCAAAGCAAACTATCTTTTAGATATCAGATTATCAAAATCTGAATTTGTTCTTCATAAATATCAGGAATATATTAAGTATTTCAATAATTTGTATATGACAGTTGTTTATCTTGTCGATGATTATCTCAGGGAAAAAACTGATGAAAATATTTAAAGAAATTCTAAAGTACATTGAAAATTTTCCTGTTGTTGTTCCAGTCTTTTTATGGTTTGATTGAACAGAATTCAGTTAACCTGAAGCAATCTTAAATATTTTAATTATTTCTGTAAAAAAATTCTTTCTGTAAAAATTTTGGAAAAATGTTGGATTCAAGTAAAATATTTTATTTCTTAGCTGTGTTTTACCAATTCTATTTGCAGCCATAACCAAAGTTTACAATTTTATAAAAGGGATGGGGACAAAATATTTATTTCAGATGGTGCAAGAAAGTTTTGGGGAGACCACTCCTAATGGTTCATATTGTAAACTACATAGATATTAAACAAAATCTTTACTTTTAATTTTCAATAATGGAAGAAAATAACGCGAGATTCGATGAAACCGTGAAAACCGTTTGAATTTTAGGATACTATATTGTTGGGAATTAGGCATATATATATATCAGTAACCAATCTGAAGTAAGAAATAGTTTGAAAACGAAACTAAAATGAAAACGAAAACAAAACAGTTTCGAAATCGCAACTAAAAATTATTTCCTATTCAAACTAAAATCAAAAATGGAACAGGAAAAAAACTTCATATTATTTAGATAGCGCAAATGCAGCTACTTCTAAAACACAGATGAACTGATACAAAAGTATAAAAATCAAGTTAATAGGAAAAACAAATAAGCCAAATAAAAAATATAACAAAATATAAAAAAAGAATCCGTCCTGAAGACTTTTTCAAGGATCACCCTCAGGCAGTGATTCAAAAAAAGGGATTTTTTCTGTTAAGGAAATGCAGACAATGAAGTCTAATAATGATTCTTCGTGACCCGAAAATCCCCTGAAATTAGGCCCAAGAGATATACCATTTTAACAGAAAGGAAAATACAAAACAACAAATTAGACGAAAAACCACTAATAAATAAAAATACAATAACAAAAAAACAATAAAAACCAAAATACCATAAAATAACACTAAAGTAAAACGAAAAGGCAAGAACATACCATCAGCAGTCAAGGAAATTTTAAGCTATTGATTGAAATTCCCGCTTATTAAAAACACAAAGCTAACGGTAATTTAGGTAAAAATTGTAAGCTCCCAGCGCCATCTATTGAGTGATATAATATGCAAGGAAAGTTCTATTTTTTATTTAAGCCAAAGGATTAATCCCAAACCATACCTTGTTTAATTAAAAAATTGACATTACAATAATTTTTAGGAAATTCATTTCTAATTAAATTTTTAATGAGGTTGTTTGATGCTTCAATATAGAAATTTTTATTATTGCAAACCCTTTTAATCCTGTTAACTTGTGAGAAAGATTTTTGAAAATTTTAGAGTTTAGATTGGAATGGTAGTTATATAGTTTTGTTATTTTAAAGTTGAATTCATCCCTTTTATCGTATATACCAACTATTGTTTTATCATTAGCAATTTCGATTTTTAAATCGAGAAAGGTAGCCTCAAGTTGATTTTTATTCGTTTCTCTTAGAATTAAATCTTTTGGATAGCAATTAGTAACAATATTAGTATTGTCGAAGTTAATCAAAAGTAGGTCATCAATATATCTCCACCCACCTATGAGAAAAAAGTAATTAAATATAATTTAATAAACGGAGTTTCCTGTGAAATATATATATATATATATATATATATATATATATAT
>JAPMOR010043908.1:87186-148399 GCA_026543865.1 Argiope aurantia
TAATGGAGTTAATCTAGTATTAAATCTAATATGTGATAATCATACATTGACTATTCTAACCCGTTCTAAGGCACACGATTAAAATCTGAATGATGGAACCATCGCGACATCACTGGAGGAGGAAGGGACTAAATTTGAGTCCTAAGGTCCATCACTGGCCATGGTACAACCCTTCCTATGAGAAACATATCCCGTCATTGATAAGGGATAATCGACAACACACCATTTCTGTACCCACTTTGATGGCTAAAACTGATTGCCATAACTTCTCAGTTTCAAGTTTAAAGTGCCCCCCCCCGTTGGAACATAATGTGTGGTAATTCTAAAGACGCTGGTCCATTCTGTGATCCGCGTAAAACTAAGTTGCCTCTCTTAAATTCCTAATATTCAAAAGTATGCATATATCATCAGATATTTTAAATACAGTTAAAAGATGATTGTTATTCTGAAATTAATATATTTAGATGACTTTTATAGCAGAGACAATGAAAATTCAAAACTCAAAAGCAGTACATGTTGACTATTATGTGATTTATGTGAACACTGTATAGGTTAAATATGTGGTAAGTAAATATGTCCTTCATCTGATATTGTTTGACAACTGGAAAAGATAACTGGTTTTATAGCTGGGAACTTTCACATCTCTTTTTTCATTTAAAGTTCGAGATTGCCTTTAACAGCCCTAAATGCAAACTTTAGGATGATATATTAATATAATAAATGAAATCAAATAAAATTGGGAGATATAGTTCAGCTCTATCATTTCAAGGCTAATTGAGAATTTCAATAAAAAAAATTTAAAGATATTGCTCTCAAAAGAAAATGATGTTTTCTTGTTTTTAAATGATTGAACTGATTATACATTTGGCATACATTTTTTCTGAATTGTTTAGAAAAAGCATTTCTGCTTTTTTTTTACCGAATTTAATCAAGTAAAATTTCAGTGTTTCTTTTGAAAATTGCCTTTTGTCACGTGCTCTCCCTTAAGAAGAATGAAATCAATTGTTTGTCAGCAACATTGGAAGAATGATGTTTGGCTTTTGTCGAATGAAAGTTCCTTTCTTTTTTCTGAACCTAAGTAACTTTGTTTTCCTAAGACAGAGATGATTTGAGATTGCTTGAAAATTCTGGTCTGTTCCAGGGCTTTTTAAAAGAAACAACATCTATTCTCCTGATGAAGCAGCACTGTGCCATTTATTCGTATGATTTAACTTGAACTCGGTTTTTTTTTTACAGATTTGTTTTTCTGCGAAACATTGTATTATCGTTTTTCGTTTTTCTTAAAAACAATATTTCGTCTTGGATAAAAATTGAGAATCTAGAGATTTCTTGAACTTATGATATTATACAAAATAATGCAGCAACGATAATTGATTTACGAATTCAATAATTTGTATTTGTTAGTTTTCATAATGAAAATAAGCAAAGTGCATGATAAATTTCGATTTTATTTTTGTTAGCACAAGGATTAAACATTTTTCATGACAGGCAATTTCTGGTAGGCAACGGAAGTCTTTCTACTTCCAAGGAAGGAAGAAAAACAGTGGGAGTGGTCTTCTTAAAATTTTCTCGCTAAATCTCTAATATAGGTGTTATCCTAGAGAAAGCGTTCTATGACATTGGTGTACAATAATTACGAAATATTGAACTTTGGCGTATATTTAACATTTTTACTGAATCTATCAAGTCATTCTCGGCGAGTTATTTGGCGACTAATCTCTAGCATGTGTTTATAGTATACGAAAATCAAATTTGTGTTTTAGAGCCGATTTTCCCAATCGTTTGAAATAAAAATTTAATCCAAAATTGCACTTGTAATAAAAAGAAAGCCTGCCAAATTTGATATATTTAAATCACTGCGATTTTGAGTTATCACCTTTATTTCTTTTCAGACTGACAGACGGTCAATTAATTCCCATTTATATTTAGCTCAAAATTCGATGGATATCTTCTTTAAAGATGTAAAATCTGCATACTAAATTTTATCAATCTAGTTCTCTTCGTTTTGTAGTTGTCGTACTAACTTATATTCGAACTGCCGGACAGACAGACTTCCCCTGAATTTGATAGAATTTGATAGAAATCTATAAATTTGGTACAAAGATATTCTAAATTCTATCCGTCTACGTCAAAGCGTTTTTCAATTTTGAGAAATGACCGTTATCGCAGACAATCGGAAATTTTCCAAAATTGCGTTTTTCGTTCTCAGAGCGGTCCGAAACGTAGAGATTGATCAAAATTTCGAGTTCGAATTTTTTGACGATTGCTATATTTTCTGTATAGTACGTATACGAGAAAGTAAAAATGTATTACTTAAAAAATTAATAATATAGTAATAATTTTGACCCTTTACTTTTTAGCATTTCTTCATAAAGCTTCATAGTATTTCATATAAAATCCCACTTTATAAACATTTATACATTCGAACAATTGTTCATTTACCATAAGAATTTAAACACTGCTTGTAATTACTCGCCAATAAAAGTCCATTTTGTTGATGGTATAGGGTGTTCCACAAGGTATGCATCGTCTAATATTTACAAATTCGGATAGAATACGCCAAGACAAGCATTTTGGTGTGTAACATGTGGTTTCCCCGAATATAGCGTCATAGTCTAATTACACGAAGAGCATTAATTACGAATCTGACGGTTTTTATTCCAAATTACGATGCATACGACTATTGAACAAAATGGAAGCTTCCTTAGGTGATTGTGCAAATTTGTGGCAACCATTGAGAGGAAAAATGGTTTAGAGGTTTAAGGAGGTTAGATTTTACAAACACAATGATTAATAAAGTTGAATGTAGCGAAATTGATTTTAATTGGAACTGTTTCAGTAACGAGGAACTGTTTCTTCCACCTCCAAAGATATGTTAACAAAAAGACTGGAGGTTCTGGGCCACTGAAAATCCTCATCATGCAACAGTTCAGCCACTGCACCCAATTAGGCTCACAGTTTGGTATGCGTTATTTGCCGAATGCATCATTGGGAAAATTCTTTTTTATCGAAAATGTCACAGGTGAAGCTTATTTTGTCGAGTTGAGTAACAGTGTTATCCCATTCTTGCATGGCATAGACAGGACAAGCGATTATTGGTTTATGCAGGATGGCGCTAGACATCACCGCACTCAGCGAAACTTCGATCTCTTAGCAGAACATTTAAATGATAGATTTATCGGGTTGAATACCATTGCGAAAACAGGCAATGTTATAGAGTGGCACATTATTCCTTGGGTCTTAAACCGTGTGACTTTTTTCTATTTGGATATCTGAAAGACACACTGTATCTCATACAATCCTCAACATTGGATGACTTGAGAGCAGCAATTGAACCGAAGTCAAGGAAATTGGTCAAGGAATTGCAGAAAAAGACTGAGAATTTAGATTACAGACTTCTTCCTGTCATTTATTCGAATAGTCGATATTTCGAAAATCTATTGTATTAAAAGTTCTTAATAAACATTAATTTTCACTTGGTTTTTTTTTCTCATTTCTTGAAGTTTTCATAGCACAAGCTTCACACCTAAATTATACTATGACTATACATTCGGAGACCCCACATATTATACATCAAAATACTCGTCTTGACGTCTTCTATCCGAATCTGCAAATATTAGATGCTACATACCTTGTGGGACACCCTGTATAATCTTTGATGATACCATCAACCATATCTACCCATAACCATACCCTATTCATCAATAATAAATCCAAAATGCACATCAGCATCTACCCATGTGCTTTTTAGCAATAAACTATTTGCTGAGGACGGTTGCTGAGCCTGGTTAAAGGACTTTTTCCCGGTTTTACTCGAAAAGAATCATAAATGCAGCTGGTTTTCTTTGAAGGTTCTTTTCTCCAGGAAGGCAATTTTACTCTCATGTACTGAAGTACTTGATGGTATAATGTTTGATGAGCTATATAATGAGGAGATATTATTTGATGAATTAATAACATCATCTTTTAGAAGTCATCCACAATTTATCACTTAAGATAAAATGCATTCCATGAATCGAAATTCTTCAGTTCCAAAATTTCATATTGTGTTTCCTCGCCTAGTTGGTAAAAGCAAAACATGATTGATGGATTTGAAACGAATGAAGATAATTATGACTTCTTTTCTAAATGTACTCTTATGCATTTTAGCCTTTATGGCATTTTGAAAGCGTTTGAACATTTTAGCTAATGTGCCTTTTAAATGCCGATGTGAATATTAGCAGTAAACTGTTTGCAGAGTACGTCTGGCTTATGGAATTTTTCCTGGTTTTACTCCAAACGTAAATGCAGCTGGCTTCAGTTGAAGATTCTTTATCGCAGGAAAACAACTTTACTTCCATGTGTTGAAGCTAAAGCCATAATTTTGCACCAAATCATAAATCATGGTCAATAGAAGTTATCATGTTTCCCTATTGTCATGAGTCCTTGTTTGTATTATTCAGTCTAGATATGGGTTTATTTAGTGGCAACAACAATATCATTTCGTTTCAAAAGATAAGGATCTTTTTCAGGGTCTATGCTGAACTTTGAAAATGACTGGAAATGAAAAAAAAAATCATATTATATTCTGGGTGTCATTTATCATCATTATGGCAGTTGTTCTACCCGATTACAGAACTGTCAGTGCAAAAGCTACCAGGACTTCCTTAAAATTGCGAGAAGAAATTTTCGTTACTGAAATTTGTTTATTTTATTATTTTAAATATATTTTTAATCTAGATAAAATTTAGTATTTTCTTTTTTTTCTAAGAATTGTCTATTATACAGGGTGATGACAGCATATACTCAATATAGAGCTATTTTTAACTTTTAGAATATTGGGAATACTGACAGCTTGATGTAACCGTTATTCGCATGTCGGTAATCGTAACTTCAGGTGAATTTTGATGCAACTTTGCAACATTCGTTATGTTCGAACGATGCTTGAAGTAACCATCAATGAAAATTTTAATAATCGGAATTTTATTACAGCAGTAGACGATAGGTAAGAATTATAGCTGAGTCCCAAGGGCCATCATAGGATAGTCAACCCCACAACATTTCTGTACTCGCCAGTACAACGAGAACCAGTCACTATGTTGGAAGCTTCTCATTTGAACTTTTGAAGTGACCCCAATGGGTTCGATGCGTGAAGTAACGTTTGCAAGATCGCTATGAAACCGAAAGTAACGCTAATATAAATAGCATGTAAATAAATTATGTCATTATTTTTTGTGTGTTCCAACAATAAATTAGTGAAGGACTCTTCTCTTGTTGAAATAACCTCTTGTATTTTCAGCCATCTAAAAGAACCCTAAATAAAATGACAGACACATGATTCTCTTTTTAATCTTTAAAATTATGTATGTAGATTCTGCTCAAAGGATGAAATTATTCGATAAACCATAATTTTTGAGGAAAGTGCACTAAAAAAACTATGGCACCATAATTGGTCTCAAAAGAATTATTTGAAATATGAAAGGCAGAGTGATTGCAGGATCAACTATTTTGAATGATTGCCTTGCTTAAATAGTCTTCATTGTCTGAGCCGTTTAAGTGAAAAATATAACAGCGTCAGACATGGAAATAAACAAGGAAGATGAGCAACTAATTTTGTTTCCATGAAAATTAGTTGAGGTGATATTTTAGCCCCTAAACTTAATTTGAACAATTGATTAGTTAAGCTAATATGCTGAATAAATTTAGATTCAAAAATTAATACTTAAATGTAATATATATGAGTTATATGAAATGATTCCATATATTGCTGATAATTTCGGCCTCACAGATTATTATTAATTAAGATTGCTGTGATATTTCTCAAGCGTAATACAATTCCTTTAAAATGAACTGTATATGACCTCATCGCTTTTTGAATGGGATTTTCTGAGATCCATATACCGTTAGTTCATGGTTTGTAGATTCTTTTCACCCTTCTGGGAATCTCGTTAATACAAAGTTATGCGATAGTCAGCGGACATCCATCATTATTATGAAATATCTATTATATAATAATAATTTGGCAATAGTGATTCTGAAACCTTATAAAACATACAATTCATTTCAACAAAGGCCAGCCAACAATTTAATTTGAATGCAATGTTTTAATCTATATTATGCCTGTACTAACAAAATAAGGCTTATTTCTAACTTATTTTTGAGAGTATATTTTCAGTATTAATGAGGCGTCTTGGAAATATATTATATAATTCAGATGTTAAAGATAATTCTTTACTGCTACGAATACTTTTTAACTGCATACAGAAATAGAATATTACTTTATTTTTCTTTATATATTGATTTTTCTACATAAAAATGGCTGTAAGGGGATTATACATGCTGGAATCAATATTCATTTCATAGATTTTTTTTAAAAACTACTTATAAAATGTTCTAAATCACGCGTACTTTGGTGGACAAAACTGAAAAATTATTCTGTTTTACTACTTTGCTATATTAATAGGTTATGGGAAAATGTATTAACAGACATTTTTTGACAGAAAGGAAACAATTATGCCACAAAATTTACATCCATACACAAAATATGCATTTTGAAATTCACTCACTTTTAAATAAATGACTTTAAACGTTAATTAATTAATTAAATTTACATTAAAGCTTGAAAAATTGTATTTGTTATTAGATGCTTTTGATAATTTATTTTAGAAAGATTGCATTAAATGATTAGATAGCTTTTAAAATACAATTATTTATCATATTAAAATTCGTCATTTTTAAAATACACGAAAAAAAAACTAGTCATAAAAATTCAATTCTCGGACATTTTATGATAATATTTAATAGAGAGAGATGTGAATATAGAATAGAAATAGATATACAAATGAATGTCACACATATATAATAATCAAAATATTACTTCCATAAAATTCATCATGAAAACCATTTTTTTCGTCGAATTGCCTCTGTTTCGTTAATATAAAATGCCGGCCAAACCAAGTGTCAATTTTCACCACAGAAAGTTCAATTTTATTTATACAGCTAAAAAAATTTATAGTCTATTATTCTAAAAGATAACGTCTTCGTAGATTGAGCAACAGTCTATCTAAGAAAGTAATACCAATTTGAGAGGCAAATTCTCCGGAAACTCCTGGCTGCATTTAGAAACAGTTCTAAAAGAAAGGAAATTTGGAAATTGCTTCGTTTCCTCGTGAAATAAAATCCGCCCACAGCCTTTTGATAAAGAAGCAACTGTGGTGAATGCAGAGAACGGAAGTAATTGAGGTTTCGACTTTTGGCAATCCGCATAAAGATAAATCTTTTTGAATATAATTTAACTTTAAAAGTGCAAAAAATGGAAAAGGGCGATTGCATATTTTCATTTTAATAAAAGCAGAAATCCATTGCTAGTGACAACTTGACAGCATAGGGAAAGCTGCGCGATTTATCATTAAGCCTAGTTAAAAAAAAACCTGAATATGATTCTAGTACATTTTAAAGCATTTCAGACATTTCAAAATTGCTGGTGTTTAATAGCAGGGATAAATATTTCGAGTAATGAAATTTATTTAAAAAATAAATTTAATAAAACTGATTTTCGAAGTACATTTTATTAGTTTGCTAAAGAGAGAATTAATTTATTTTAATTGCTTTCTATTTATTTACCTGTAATTTAAATCATTACTACATCGCCCCAATCGCACTGATTTGGCTTCTAATTTTCCGAATTTTCTCCTTACACTAATTTAAATGCAAATGTCTATAAAAAAGATTATTTTTATCTCTTCTTTCAATACTTTATTATAAGCGATTAACTTTTGGATTCAATAGAAAATGTAAAATTTAACCTCATGAAGTTTTGCAAACGAACAGTTTACAAAGATTAGTGGTGACAGTTAGAATAGTTTACAAAGATTAGTGTTAGTGACAAATTTTACCATCAGCATTATCATTACAAAATTTAAAAGTGTAAATGGTAAAAATTAGCAGCAGTAATAACATAAGAATGATCTTCAAACTAAACAAAGTCATGAGTAATAATCATTCTAATTATTTTAAAAAAAATAAGAACCAAAATATAAGATTTTTAAAAATGGATTTAATAATCTAATGTATCACTATGTGCATTTGCTTGTCTATTTGAACCCTAATGCTTTAATGCCATATAAATAAACATTTTTTACCCTGTACTTACAGATTTAACCTTCTTTTCACTGCTTCGATTTCAGATCTTAATTAAAATTTTGCAAGTTGCTGAATCTATCCATTATCAAATCTAAAACTTCCCCTGGTTTACTGAAATAGCTCTTGGCAAAGAGCTATTTCAATAAACCATATTTCAGTATCATTATTTTCCCTAATTATTAGTATTTTATTAGCATTATCAATAGTTTTTCAGTATTTTATTTTATTTATTTGTAGAAGATTTGGGAAATTCTAAGAATGCTTTCAAATCTCAGAAATTCAGATGCTTTGAGAGGCCACCATGTCTGCATTATTAGGCTCCCATGGCAACAACTTTTATTTGAAATGCATTCATTATGTTTCCCTTCTGTTACTTTCAGAAAAAAGAAACTCTTCGGTGGTTTAGTATTTCAGGTTTCACTTATCGGTATTACTTACAAGAAACTGCTTTTTTTTGTCCAAGAAAGATACATATACCTGATATACTATTCATTTTTCTTCATAAAAAAAAAGACACACAATTTTATGGACATAAACTCTCATATGGTATTTAGGATGACTTTATAGAAAAACCAATGAAATAATTATTTATTGGAGTATAATATTAATTTTGAAACAAATTTAATTTAGTTAGTTTAAAAGATTATTTAATATTGATTTGATTGTTATTAGTTAAAATTTAATAGCACTTTTTTCTGTTTTACTTTAAAGATTATATTAAATTTCTTTTATTTCTATAAAATGCTTTGTGTTGTTTATATGAGCTTTGAGATATTGATAAATTTTATAAATATATTAATACAAATATGCATAAAAAAGAGGAAAATATTTTTATCTGCATAAAAACGTACTTGAAAGTTAGCAAATAAGCACGTTTAAATTGCATGGTATTGATAATATTAGTTAAAAAGTTTTTAAATTTTAATTTTATCAAAAAGTATATCAATATCTTTTTTAAAAACTTTGATACGTATTTACTGATACAACACGCATTATCCATGAAAGTTATTCCAATAATTATATTTTCTATCTGCTTGTGCTACCAATCTTTGTTATCTTGAAAATTTTCTCCAATCATAATTTTTAAAACGCTAATCAATTATCTTTATTTTTAATTGTATCATTAAAAAATTTATTCTTAAAAATCGTCTATATTCTTCAAAACTTGCTACTATTTTTTATAATATTGTGAGACCCGGAATATTATTAGCTGCAGTGATATATTTCTAATAGGCGGACTAGGCAGTTAGCTGTTATGAGTCACAAACTGAAAAGATCCCACGAGCAGATAGATTAAAAAACTTTATTTCCAAAGTTGTCAAATAAAAAACTTTGTAAAAATAAATTCTATGAATGATAAAATAAAGATGCTGTTAACACGTTTCTAAATATGATTAATCATATTTCTTGATTATTATGATATTATAATTATTTTCTCATTTAAAATTGCTTAATGTTTATAATATTTACAAATCCGAATAGTTATTTCCATAATAATATTATGCTCAAACATGAATGGTAGGCAGTCAGGAAAAAGATGAATAAATTAAAACAAATACATATTCATAAAGTTAATAAAATAAAAAGAAGTATTGAACTGAAATAAATCATTAAATGTTGAAAATGTGCCGGAATATGAAACAAAATTTATCTTATTACCGATAAATTATCTTATTAAATAAAATAAAATTATATAGTTAAAATTACCTTATTGAATAAAATAAAAAATATTAAACTAAAGTAAATCATTAAATGTTATAAATGAGCTAAAATACGAAACAAAATTGACTAACTTATTAAAAAAAGAGGATTCTCATAGTGTATACTGCCCTGGATAGAAAGTACTTAAATCCTCCATTGATTAGCTAATTGTAATTAGGAAAAATAAAAATGACAATTAATTCTAAAACAGAAAGTTAATTACTTGTTCTCGTATTTTTTGTTTAATTATTTATACTTTCAAATAAAACATTTATGCTTTATAAGAAAAGTTTATGCTTGAAAAATATGGGCAACAATAGTTCGTATCATTTTAATTATTCAACAATCTACAAAATGCATTAATATGAAACAATTAATTAAATTAGGGAAGCCAGTATTTTTGCAGTGAGGGTTTTTTATAATTACGCAGGATTTAATTCTAAAAGGAAATTTATTGGAATGCGTTTCAATTTCTAATTGGAATAAAATTACTAAAATTTATGATTCAATATATATAAATTTCAATATTTTTTAAGTAGAAAAACGACCGATAAGTAGAAAAAAAATTAAAATATACGACAAGGCATTTAATTATAACTGTATCATAAAAACAAATAAGGAGAAATAAAACAAACAAATAACAATAAAAACATCAACAACCAAAAAACAGCAATGTCATCTGAATTATCTTGTGAGTTTAAGCAATAATAGTTCGTATTTGAAATTTAGTATTTTTCCTAATGAAAATAAAGTAATTGTTCTAAAAACAATTATTGCAATTCAAAAATTCAAGTTTTGCTTATTGTTTTCACTTATTAACTCAAGACGAAACTGAACACTACAAGCGCACTTCAGGACTAATATATTTTTAAATAAAAAATATTTTGGTGATTTTATAATTTCCATATCAAACATTAAGCAGATATTTCTTTTTTGATAATGGAAGAAATATCGGAATATGCTACATATAGCACTTTCTTACAGTTTTATTGTGAGAAATGCAATTGTAAGTCACATGAAATGAATTTATATTTTTTGAAATAGCCTTGACTAGAACTATTATTTGTTTTCTCAATAGTAAATCAGTGAGAATATTTTCTCCGCGACTGTTTCTATTCTTAAGCAATACAATACGCTGTGTGATGAGTTTAGTTTAATTTGGTTTAGTTATATTAGCGTCTCGTTTAAAGCAACACTAGGGCTATTTTGGGACGGACTTCGTAATTTTGAACCGCGGTCAGATGACGAGGACGACACCTGACCTGGCACTCACTCTCCACACTACACCACACCAGCGGGAGGACGTTGTGTGATGAGATAGCTGTAAAAAGGAAAACGAAATCTAGAGGCCTGCATATGGGCTAAAAGATAAGCAGACAGACAGACTTCACATCGTTAGATTTCTCCAAGATTTCATATAAATCTACAATTATAGTATAAAGAGCATAAATGACGATTTCATCTGTCGAGCCCATTACATTTTTGAATTAAAGTATCCAAAGACAAACAAACCGCTTGATATAATTAATTTTTTTTTGATTCTGAGTTAGGAGTTTAAGGCGAAATATGATCAAAATAAATATTTGACAGTTTTCAATATACCCTTCTTTTATACTTAATACGCCTCTCTCGGTCCAATTTCAACTGTCATATTCGTGTTTTCTTGCCTTAAAATTAATATTGGGCTTTTCATAAAATTTAGAAATCCTTAAATTATTTATTTCGAAATTGATTGAAGTATACGTACAATTATTTCAATAATTTCCATATACATTGTTAATTTATACATCCTTTTTTTAAAAAGATGAATAGGTTTGATATGCATACATTCTTATTTATTCTTTTACATGCACAAGTTAATACATATGTAATAAACTGTTTATGCTAATTTTCATATACATGCCCTAAACGATACATAATAAACTATATAAACCACTCATTAATCAGCTAAATAATTTTTAAAAAATGTGTTTTTACTTGTATGCAGGTCATTGTTTTTAAATCAATAAAATCAACAGTTCTTCATGACTGCTCTTCATATTTAGTTTTTAATCTACAGATAACAAAAATAAATTCGGTAACAAAAATTAAATCTTAATTTAAACATCTATGAAAAAAAAAAAGAAACGAATCAGAAAAATTAATTTGTGAAAGCAGATCTTTTAATATGCAAATAAAATTGAAATCTCAGGAAAATAAAAGTTATCAAGAATTCCTGTCAAGCATCAACGTAGTTTCATTTTCACTGTTTTGTCGAGGAAACAACTGACGCAGAATAAGTTCGCATTTTCTCTGAACATATTAAATTCCTTTCAGAAGTGGCTTTCCAAAGATCATCTGATGCTTCCATGGAAATATATTTCAACTCTTTTTATTCGATCATGGTAGATATGAACATTTGCAGATTTGGTAGCGATATGTGGACAGGGATTCGGAAGTAATTTCATGAACATTTCAGAAGGATTGATTTTAAGAATTCTAGTTTGTGCGAGGGATGTGAAGTTTACTTGATTATAAGCTCAAATGAAAAATGAGATTCCGGATTTTCTGTAAGAATAAAAATGACTTCTTCAGTAGATATAAGAAATTTAATCTTGTCTAGATGTCAGTAGAATAAAAAGTTTCCGTTTGTATAGCTTCCATCTCAGTATTATGCGAAAAACATCTCGTCGGAAAGGAAGTAAAGTATTCTATTTTTACTATATTTGTTTTTAAAGAGAAAAATATTTACGACGAAATGTACAATTTTGAAAATAGGGTTTTTAAATTCCTTGAAAGGTTCGAAATAGTTTTTATCTGAATGATTGGAACATTAGCAGTTGGAAATTCTAGTTATTCGAAATCTTAAAATGAATTTATAGGTATTTATGAATTTTATTTTATCTGAAACCTTTTATCGATAGTTATTTTAAAGTATTTTATTCGTTTATCTCTCGAATAATACCATAAAAATAAGATCTCAGAAAAGAATTTTTTTCATGTCAGTTTTTTTATTGAGAAAATTTCTGAATATGTTACATTACAGTATAAATGGTTTCTGACCCCCTTTTTTTATGAAACTATGATATATTATTAAAGAAATTTTGTAACTACATAGTAATTGAAAAACCAGCTGGAGTGGTCACCTCAAAACTTTCTCACATACTCTCTAATAAAGGTGTTGTCCGAGAGATCGCTTTGCATGGCATTGGTGCGCAATAGTTACGAAATATTAACCATTGTTGTGAATTTAGCATTTTTACTTAATCTATCGTGTTATTTTTGACGAGTTATTTAGCGATGAATCCCCGGCTGCTACTAATAGTATCCGAAAGTCGAATTTATGTTTTAGACAGATTTTTCTATACCGAATGAAACAAAAATTCTACGCAGAGCTACACTTATAGTCACAAAATTACATACCAAATTTCATATATTTAAATCATTCCGTTTTTGAGTTTGGTTGATGTATCCGGCGCCAGAACGTTCATCAAATATATCTAAATGTAATCGCGCCATTCTAATTCTATTATGTGGTTTTAATTATTTAGGATCTACATTTAAAATCTATTTCTAGCTTTCAATGAATCGAAGATATCATGAAACATAGAATAACATTTATTGACGAACACAAATATACATCATTCTACGTTACATCTCTAATTAGACATTACAAATTCTGAATAGCTAAGTATATAAAGAAGAAATGTATGAAAGTTCAACAGAAACTACGCATGCGCCGGTTTCCTGATGACTACAGCTGGAATAGGGGAAAGGCATCTCTGAGACGGAGCTGAGTTAATGCGCTTCAATGTTTCGATGAACTCTTTGTTGGATTTGGCACAAAATTTGACAGTTGTCTACTCTATAAATATATGTACCAAATTTATCTATCTATTTCTCTTAATTTTGTAGTTATCATGTTAAATTTTATTTGGACAGCGGGACAGCAGACTTCCTCAGACCAGATTTTGCTCAAAATTTGATAGAATTTACCAATACCTTATTTACGAGATTAAGCTCCGGCCTCTCATCTCATGTGCATCTTTCGTCTGGACGACTACTGTGAAGATTCATATTAGTAAGAAAGATTACAAAACGCAACGATCAGGAAAATCAGTAACATGCCGAGGTTTGTTAGGAATAAAGACACTGAAAAAGGTCTTACCCACGCTACCTTGCAACATTTTTGGAAGAAACTATCAACAAATTTTTTTTGAAAAAATAGACAAAATTGATATTATTGCTTTCGTATCTAAGCCATCATTATTAGCTTTACCACATCAACTTGACTTTGGACTGAGTTTGACTAAACATTCATGTAAAATTGTTTTTTCTTCTATATAAGCACAGCCACTTAGTAACCTCATTGCCATGTCATTACTGTATTCTCCTGTTATATCCGAAGGTTAAGAACCTTGAGTTCAAGAACTCCTTCGCACTCTCCTCATATTGGCAAACGTATTAACTGAAAAAGATGTTAACATTTCTAAAAACAGAATTGTTATTATAATTTGATAATTATCAACACCGATATCGTAAATCATCATACGGATCATCGCATAAACAAAACGCTCTATGCATATATGTGAGATAGCAAGATTCAATATTACCAGATAGTACTCACTGGGAACTGCGACACATCTATCCATAATATTAGATTGTTTTTCTTTTGCTATTCTAAATGAAAATGAAATCATATTTCGATAATCGTCGACAGCGCGTTTGGAACTCACATTGATTTATTTTATTTAATGTACAGGCCACAAACACCTGATTCATTTCCCATTTTGTTTTATTAAATATTCATGCTTGCTTAAAATGTCCAATGTCCATCTTTTGTTGCAAAATCAAAATTTTTAAAAACGATATTTGTGTTTTACACCAGTTTGCAACATATCAATCAAATGCACATGCATTTGAAAAACCATTTGCGAAAATAACGGATGAAATTTGGTTTATTAAATTAGTTATGGAGACCAATTTCTT
This sequence comes from Argiope aurantia, assembly GCA_026543865.1. NCBI lineage: Eukaryota > Metazoa > Arthropoda > Arachnida > Araneae > Araneidae > Argiope > Argiope aurantia. Next base: position 101,977 of record JAPMOR010043908.1, read on the forward strand.
TAATATATTCTTTCTTCTCGAAAAACGATTCATTTAGATTTATCAAAAAAACCCGAAAAGTTTTTGTTGCTTCCTTCGTGAATATTCCTTTTCACGCTTTCAGTTAAAGTCAAAGATTAATGGAATCTATGCATAAACATATAGTTCAGATAAACCTTTCAGTCAGACTTAGCCAAACTAATGAACAGCTTAGAACAGTATATGGAGGTCATCTGTTTCAAGTAGCCATCTAATCACTACTGCATTAATTTTAACATTTGCTATGAAAATCGATGGTCATCTTTACTCCAAAAGCAGGATGGGCGTTCGATGAATTTAGATTGTCTATAAGCATGCTGGCAAACAAGGGTAGTTCCTTTTATTCAGATTCAACAGTTTGCAGTGTTTAATTATATTAATTATAATAAATTTAAAAAATATTATTAATAGAAATATAAAATTAATAAATTTTAATATAGGAAATATTTTTATAAAATATTTTAATTGCATTATTTTACTGAAACCTTAATGGGAATTGAAGAAATTAAAACTATAAATTTATAATTTAATATTTCTCAACAAAAAGTTTTGAGTTTGAAATTCTGATTGAAAATTTTTTCAAAATAAATGTCAAGAGAATTCTCAAATAGAACGACTCAAATGAAAAAAATATTTCATTAGTTATAAAATGTTTCTGATTCCGTCTATAGACGTAATTTTTTTTAAAGAATGATATTTGAAACAATTTTTTTTCAGGCGCAGTTATATTGCGTAACCCAAAGGTATTATATAGTACATATTTGGATCGATTATCTCCCTGTTCACTTTCTCTTTTATTTTACAGTACAATGTATTAATCTTTAGCTTCTATGATTAAATATCTAGAACACATTTATTATTATAGGGACTACTTATATTTCCATATTTCTACAGCATTCCAAAGATATCTTTTTTCAAATTGTTCTCCTGCTCAATTGAGGGCCGGATGGCCTGAGGGTAAGGTTTCGGCTTAGGAGCCGAAAGGCTACAGGTTCGAAACCCAATCCACCGAAGAGCCGTCCTATAAGCGAGTCCGAAGCATCGCAAATACATCGGTCCAAATTTCCAACCACTCGAGAGGTACCTAACTTTGGATAGGGGGTACCAGTTCAAGTGTCATTCTTATCATCTGAACGGGATTCAAAATTTCAAAGTCCGTCCCAAAATAGCCCTTGTGTTGCTTTAAAACGAGACGTCAATGTAACTAAACTAAAAAAAAAAACAACCCTTCACGTTTCAATGAATGCAAACAATAGTTCTATTAGATTATAAAACAAATATATATAAGCAATCTCGCACAGTTTGTGTCCACAACTCTTCGTACTATTTCATGGAAGATAATCGCATAAATACATTTATTTAGTCAGATATTCGTTTCATTAACAGTAATAGTTTTATTTTCTCATATACGAAGTAGAGAGAGAATATTGTAATGGTTAAAAAAATTCGAACGTGAAATTTTGACAAATTTTCTCATTTCAGACTTCACAGAGTTAAAAAAAAAAAAAAAAAAACACCACATGTTGGCACATTTTTTGTCTGTCTGTGAGCTTGATAATCAAAAATGATTTGAACTAGACAGAAATTACGAGGTCGTTCCCAAAATGGCCCTAGTGTTACTTGAAAACGGGACGTTAATATAATTAAACTAAACCTCATTTTAGATTCAATAAAAATGTTACGTTTACATAAAAAAATCTATAATTCATTACTATTGTTTACCAATGCCGTGCAAGCCATTTTCTCCATCGCCATTGGTTCACAATTTTATACAGGAACAGGAGGGAGAATATGCGATAAAATTTCGGAGAGGCATTTCCTTTATTTTTTATTCTGTATCTAGTATTCATTCATACAACGTTTAGAAGAGATAGTCAATCTTTTGGTTATAACGCATTGAAACCGCATTCAATACATGGCAATAGAGAAAGAATTAGAGTCTAAATTAAAATTTTTAAGTATCATGTGACATAAAAACTAAAATTTCTACTAAAAAATATGCTATTCTTTCATAAAGCAGAGTAACGCCATTTATCCTATAAATTATACTATAGTTAGTTCGGAAGATAAAATCTGGTGTTGAGTTCGATTGACGTGGGGGGTGGTAAGGGGCAAGTGAGTAGTGCATTTACCTAATGGTTGATTAATCTGATGTTAGTATAGCATATTAATATTCTGAATAAAATTAATTAGCATAAAAAGACAATTTTAATGAATGAAATATATTAGTCAGAGAATAAGTTTGATGAAAACAACATGATGAATTTGAAGTTTATTCCATTATATACCAACTAGACTCTATTATCAGTTTTCTCCAGTTTAACATGTTTTGTGAGACATATTAATTTAATCACTTGTTATTCAAATCCCATACAATGAGCGCTGCGCCTTTAATGAAACATAATACTTCTCATTACAACAATGTGCAAGTCATCTCTCTCATTATTTGACTAAGGAACTACTTCGCTAAATGATGTTTACAAATTTAATAGTAACTATATATTTCTCCAAATTAATAATTCTAGGTGACAGGCAGATTTCTCTGCTAATATTGCATCTAAACATATTTTTACCACTTCCACCGAGATTTTGGAAGAAACATTTGCTCAATTAATAACATATAAACAAGGTTAACTATTTATAAATAAAAGATCTTGAAAAAATTGTAACAACCAAATATAATTACAAATATTACCATAAATAATTACAAAAAAATAAAAACAAAAAAAAATTACAATTTTGATTTGAATTTTACATATAAACCAAAATTAATTCATAGAAAGTTATCAGTGCTAAAAATATTTATGAGTGCTATGAATATATTTTGTAGAAATTGATGTATATGATGATATTTATATATATTTTACATTTTTAGGATGTAAATTGAAGTGAACCATATAATTAATTGATTTCTTTGTTGGTAAAGTAGCGTGCATTATCAGTATTATAAATTTCTGGTATATATTTCCTTTTAAAGTCATTTACTCAAATAAATTTTATTGTTTATTATGTATATATATATATATCCAAGCGAAACAAATTTTATGTTGAATTGACATATGTATTTTGATGTTAAAGATATGTAGTATTCGACATTTCAATTGATATTTACATCACACCTACAGAACGAACATTACATAAACATTACTATCACATTACAAAAACGAATATTAGTCTGAAAACATTATTGTGATAAAAATTTTGTTTTTTGGTTTTTTTACAATAGATAGCAATTAATTAGTAGATATTTCCAATTACGAAAAGAAATGTAGCATTTTTTAGAGACGTGAGTTGATTTCTTTTAAGCAGAGTGTAGAAAAATATACAGTTTGTAGATTTTTGTTCTAAATGTAATGAGAAAAAATGGCTGATATTACGTTGTTGTATATTATGAACTGAACTGTAGCATTTATTTTATCAAGCGGAAATATTTTTCCCGAATACTCTTTTTAAAGAATAAGAATAAATTAAAAAAAAATATAATTATTATTACCTATATAATTGAGGCCTTTGAGGCATGTATAACCTGGTTGGTAGGGTGCTGGATGGTTATCCTTTGCGTTGTGAGTTCGAACACCACTGGTCGAAACCCCCCCTCCCCCACTTACATGGCGGCTGGTGCACACACAAATCTGTCGTAGCCACAATGTCTTCCAAATCGAGACAAAACCACTGGGGGTACTGGATCAGAGGTGATCAGTTCTCTGATTCAAATCTAAATTACGGCCTGTGAATGATATGTATGCATGAAGTCCGCCCCGTGCAAAGGGCTGTGACGCATGAGTAGCTAAGACACACTCTTGACCTTAGATGGCGCTGCTGAAACAAGAGACGCTTAATCTCAGCTTTATGACAAGTGCTATAAAGAACAACAACAAAAAACGACTTTGTGGTACTTTTACTCGCCTGTTTATTATTTTCTATATATCACAAAGAAAAAAAAGTATAGTTTATTACTTTCTCGTGTACGAAGTAAAGAGAATGCATAGTAACCGGTAAACTATTAATATTCAAATTTTCATTACTCACTCAATCGCAATAGAGTGAATCTTTCTATTTATTTTCTCGTTTACGAAGTAAAGAACAAGTATTATAATCATCAAAGAATTCGAACACGAGATTTTCATGAATCTTCATATTTTATATCACTCTGAGGTCCAAAAATACTTTTGGAAAATGTCCATCTGTCTGTCTGTGACAAGGATAAATCAAAAACTCTTTGAGCTTTTGAGCTAGATCATTGAAGTTTAGTATATGATCTTTATATAAAATTTGCAGATTTCTATCAAATTTTGAACAAATTCCATTCAGAGAAAGTCTGTTTGGCTTTCTGAAAATAAGTTAACGCAATAATTACAAAACTAAGAGAGCTAGATAGATACGATTCAGTACACGAATTTAATATATATAGTCTAGACGCTTATCGAATTTCGAGCCAAATTCAACGAGGGATTGATTGTCTGTCAGTCTGTACTTTTAGAAACATGTAAATGTGATAATTCAAAAACGAAATTATTAAATACATCAAATTTAGTATAGGATTTTGTGACAAAAAATATACTTATGTGCAAAATTTTTGTTTGAATCAATCGTGGGAGAAAAACGCATCTATATCATGAATTTGATTTTTGGCTATTATTAATAGTACTCCATGGATGAATCGATAGATTTAGTAAAAAGCTAAATTCACGTCAAAGATATTATTTCGTAATTATTGTGCATTTGGCATTATGTTCGAACGCTGATGATTATTGCAGGGCGTTCTCCGGGTTATGCCTTTATTGGGAGATAGGAAGCTCTCCCACTGCTTTTTAAAAATTTAAATTCTTTTATAGTTGTAAAGATCTGATTTTGTAATGGATTCTTTTTACTCATTTCCTGCTGTTAGAGTTCGAGTGCTGTGCGATTGTGAGCTCGCGATGAATTCGAAATATCTGTATATTTTCAGATCTTATTTATCAATATCCAAATTATTTTAAAATATTAAATTAATAAATGCATTAAAAATAACAATTATACATTAATTAATAATGTATAAATAATTTGATACTATTAAAATCATAATTATATAAAATAATAATTAAAATTAATATAATTAAAATTAATAAAAATAATTACTGGTAAATTATTTTAGAAAAAAGGATAATTTGAATTCAATAATATTAATAACAATAAATTTTACAATATATTACAGTTTTAGATGTATAAAAAATTTTTAAATAGTTTTTTTGAAAAACAATTATATTAAAATGCTAAAATGATGAATTTTTAAAAATAAAAAAATCCGGCTATCGAAGCAAAATAATAGAAATGTACTGTATTCAAAATTATATATAAAGAAAGGAAACGGCATTAAATATCATGAAATCTGAAAGAAAATATCTTACCTCCGATTAAAAATAAAAAATAAATTTAGATTTATAAAAATTTTAATCCACTAAGACTACTTTTAACAGTTGTTTCATCAATTTTATTAAAGTTCTTTTGTTGAACACAAATAAAAGTGAGTCATTAAAAAAATTTGTTTCTTTGTTTTAGCATTTTTTTCAACTATTGTTTTTTTGCAGGTCATTAAAAAAATCATTAATTTTCTTGAAAATTAATTGAAGTCCCATCATCATTAGCAATCTAATTTTAGACTTCACTGAATTTAGAAACAAACGAACCACAAATATTTTAACTTTTTTAAAACACAATTATATTAACATGCTAAAATGAATGAATTTTAAAAAATAAAAACTCCGTCTACCGAAGCAAAATAATAGAAGTGTACTGTACACAAAATTATACGCCCGAAAGAAAGTTTTTAACCATTGATTAAAAATTAAAATTAAATTGAAATTATCATAAAAATTTCAATCAAATAAGAATATTTTTAACACATTTTTGATTAATTTTATTAGAGGTCTTTTATTGAGCACTATTAAAAGTGCGTCTCCAAGCAATTTTTTTCATTGTTTTAACATTTTTCTCAGCTACATGTTTATTTTGAAGGTAAAAATTTATTAATTTTCTCGAAAATTGTTGGGACTCATTTCTCAGTACTCAAATTTATCATTAGCAATATAATTTTAGAATTTTCTGAATTTAGAAACAAACGAGCCACTTTTAACTTTTAGCCATTTCCTAAGGTAACGAAATTTCTTGAAACTACATTTAAATATGATAGTAAATGTTTCTAGAATAAAAAGCAACATGAACTGCAAGTTATTATTTCTGTAATAAGATTATAAATTTGACGATGGATTCTGTAATAAGAGTATAAACTCGAGCAGAAGAAAATAATCTATAATAAAGTGGTTTTAAATAAATTGTAGTTGGTTTAAAGTTAAATAAATTAATTTTAATAAATAATAGATCTAGATGTAATGCTCGAATTACGAGCGCGAGTTGTTTTACAGCGAAACACTATTAAGAAACCTTTAAAAGGATTGATGTGAAATATTGATTAATGAAGTAACAAATAATCGATATTGATTTTTTCAGAATCGAATTCAAATCGATATTGTAAAATTTAGATAAACAATGACCATAATAAGTCATTGATTAAATTCATATCTTCAAGAACGAGATTATGTTAATAGGACCATATTACACCAAATGCATTTAAAATGAATAATTTCCAAGTTTTTTAGATCTTGTGCATTACTAGAAATTATTAAAAACAATAATTAAATTTTAAAATTAAAAATCTCTCTCTATATATAAAATGTTATAATGTGTGGCACAGAAATCATTCTTATTAATTATTATAGAATGGCAACAGTCAGATGTAAATCTATATGAGAAATTTTTAGATGCTTTATTTAGAACTTTTACAGCTGAATTAATTCAATATTTCACTAATTTAATAAAATTTTCATATTATAAATGTTGTTTACCGTGTTAAACCTTTCATTCAGTCAGAAGACATAAAAGAAAGTGAGAAACAGGCGTTTAAGAGAAAATTGAATCGATGGCGAAAATAGACTTAATGATTGACAGATAAGTAACTATTGTGAATTAACAATAGAAATTGATAGCATATATTCCAAAACTATTATCTCATGAAAAAAAGTTTTATATCATTTTAAAACTGAAAAAATTATCCTTCCAATTATATCAATTTCACTTCTGTGCGATATTTAATTTGTAACAATTTTTTAAAAATGTAATGCACAATTTGTAATTTTTAAAAAATATTATAAAATTCAAATACTTGAATTTTGAATGAATACTTGAATATAAATCGTGGGGGATATAGCGACAAAGGCTGTTATCCCATAGAAGCTAGAAAGTAATTTTGAATGCAAACATTGTGAAAATTCAAACTCGTGCATCAGAACAATCATTTGCATGCTTTTGCTAATGATAAAATTAAGTTTAAAAAATGCTAACTTTAGACATTAATTTTGAAGTAAAAATTACTTTTTTGTTTCTATTTCATAGTATAATTTCTCCTTATTATTTGTTTTGACTTATTCAATTAATTTCGCGTTTTTCTGTCTTATCAAATTAAAAGGTGACTTTTAAAAATATATGCATTTCACATTAATATTTAACAGACCAAAAAAGCAAAAATCTGGAAAAACAAAGCGGTCGCAGAAGGCGGCTGTTATTTTAATACTAAGATAATTTGGGGAATAAGTGCTTAAAGCTGAAGTACGTAGCTTTGGGGAGAATTCAAATCGGTATATGTCGGTTTTAACGGCGACCGAAAAGCGAAAAGAAAAAAAAATATGCGCATAAATTTAGATCAAATTATATGTGAATCAGGTGATATATAGTTTGACGACTGAAATCATCAAATTGGCGAAATTTTTTTTTTGCGCTTTTTACTCTCCAGTATAAGCGATAAGTACTTACAAATCTATTGCCCAATGAAAAATTACTTACAAATAGATTATATTACAAATACATTGATGAGTGTATCAGAAATACTAGAAAATGTTGTTGGAATCCAGCCATAGCTCAACTCAAGTAGAGATTTAGTAATTTCACTTATCGAGAGTATTTTATATAGCATGCATAAATATTTCACCTGGATTTATTCGAGACAATTACTTTCACTTCCAGACTCGTATTTCCAAGGAAAGTTATCAAAGGAGACATACTTGTTCACTTAAATCAAACAGCTTCTTTCATATCGTAAACAATTTATACATTCTTCATAAATACATTGTCTTTCTAACAATAATTCTGAAAAATAACGATATTGCGGCATTGACTTTTTTGTTGTTTTAAGACTTTCTAGCAAATTCCTGAGCACCCTCTATTCATTTCATTACAAATTTCGTATATTATTCCGTTTGCGGATAAACCACTTATCAGTCGCAGTTTATTAGGATAGTTTAGGTGAGACTGCATGTTCTATTCATTAAAAGATAGACTGAAATTCTAATAATATACTTTTGTAAAGGGTTTAGTTTCTTTTTTATGCTCGTTCTTTTCTTTTCTTTCTTTCTTTTAACTTTTTATGACAGGTTTTATAACTAGCATTTAGTCTCATTTCACAGTTTACCCATTATCGGTGTTTTTCATGACTGTTTATTTCAAGTTTAATGGAATAGTTTTGTATCTTTTTAGTTCTTGTTTATCTACATGGTTTTAGGTAACACACATGGTAGTTAGGTAACACACAAAAACAATTCAGGTAGCTACTGATTAAACTTCTTTAAATTTTTATGTAAAGAAAATTAATTCCGGAATTGGAAATATGACGACTGTGAAGGAAAATCACAATTATTGATCACACAGGCCTCTGATCAAGAATCACAATCAATTTTGATCATAGGTCTTTGCGCGACACTATTTAAATAACCTTAAAGAGTTTAATCGCAGATACGTAGATCTGTATTGGTAACTTACAGTGGCGTATATATGTAGAAGGGCTATGATTGATGTACATTATAATGTACTTAGACATAAAATAAAATTTGTCTGTTCTAAAATTAACTTTGAAATTTTTAGTTATTAGTTAATAAGAACAATTAAAGACATTTTCGAGGGATGAAGGCACGTTTTAGAAAAGAAATTGTAAGAAACTATGATCAATTCTTAATTTATTTAATTAAAAATTATTTTTCGGAAATTTTTTCATAACTGTATATGCTAAAGACATTACTTTCTTTTATATAAGCATTCTTTTCTGCGACTGGAAAATAAAATCAGAGGGAGGGATCTAGTCAGAACTTTTTCGCATACTCTCTAATAAAGATGTTATCCCAGAAAATAATTTACATGGTATTGGCGTACAATAGTTACGAAATATTAAGTTTTAGCTTGAATTCATTATTTTTCCTGAAGCGTCTTGTCATCTTTGGCGAGTTATTTGGTAATTAATCCTTGGCATGTGATTAATAGCATCTGAAAATCAAATTTGGGTTTTAGACGCATTCTTCCCAACCTATTGAAATAAAAATTTGACAAAAAAACAAAACAACTGCACTTGTAATCCCAAGATCTCATGCCAAATTTGATAGATTTAAATTCTTGCAATATTATAAGTTATCGCATTTATGTGTTTCTGAAAATACAGACCGGCAGATGATCAATCCGTTGTTGGTTTCGGCACAAAATTTGATAGGAGTCTATACTATAGATGTTTAATATGTGCATCAAATTTTGTCTATCTCACTCTTATTTTTTTGTATTTATCGTGATAACTTATATTCGAACAGCAGGACAGATACATTTCCTATGAACGGTTTTTGCTCAAAATTCGATAGAAATTTATAGATCGAGTATCAAAATTATAAACCAAATTTCATCCGTGTAGCTGAAAATGTTTTTCAATTGCCATTGTCTCATATAAGCAGACAGAGAGATAAACATTTTCCAAAAATGTGTTTTTCGAACTCAAATAGGTCTAAAACGTAAGAATTTGTAAAAATCTCGAGTTTGAATTTTTTGACGACTATAATATTTTCTTTATACTTCGTATATGAGAACGAAAATTGCAATTGCGGAAGTGTATAAAGCGAAAATTATGAAAAGTTAAAAAAAAACAATACATGATTAACAATACATGAAATGTCATTTCAATATTTATTTATGAGTCAATTTTTGTAACATAATGCATTTTAATTTATTTTTATTTTTTCATTATTCACTATTTTTATCGTATTCTCTTTCATTTTCATTTTTTATCATTATTTAAATTTTAGGCTAGCGAACGCGTTTTCACACACACACACACACACACACACACACACACACACACACACACACACACACACACACACACACACACACACACACACACACACACACACACACACACACACAACACTTCTGCTAACATCTCTGGTACTTTTAAATCTACTTTACGCTTTTATGGCCGTGGAAAAAAATATTTTCCTCGGGAATTCAGAAAGAAAAAAGCCACAATGGGATTTCATAAGCACATTTTTAATTCACATTAACAAAGACAAATACATTTAGTAAATCCATTTTTTTTACATGATTTAAAGGATTTCAGTACATAACTTTGCTTTTTTACTGACATCCTTCTTTCTTTTCAGTCCTCAGAGGAGGATTCAAAACCTATTTTGCTCAGAAGATTTAATTTTTTAGATCTAAACATAAACATCTTCTGAAAGCTTCAGGTTGATGATTGAACATTATCTCGATGATCCAACTAAAGATTCTGTACCTCCTGACAACCAGTATCAGTTTGAGGAACTACCAGGTTATCAAAAACACATTTTCACGAATTCCACAGTAGACATTTTTAATATAGTGAGCAAGCACATAGACGCATTTATCAGCTAAGCAGGTTAATTTTTTCGTTATAGGTTAGGTATATTCTTTATGTTCATTAATTCTCTTCATTTTTTAAAAACATGTCCTATTATTTCGACATTTCTTTCACAAATAATATCACCAAAAAAATGTGGTTTCTACAGCATCAATAATGGGTGATACTGCGAATCCCCCAAACGGCTGATGGATTTTGAAAATCATTAATAATGATAACAATAATAATAAAAGTCAATCGGAATGCGATAGAAATGTGCTGTTTGCGGCTTTATGCTTGCGAAATCAAGAAATTTTATCTTAACAAATTGCAAATTAAATTAACATTACTACCGATAGATGGCGGTAAAGATCTACAAGTGTAGTTAAAAAGTACTTGAGATATGGAAATTTTTGTGTCAGATTGAGCCACGTTATTGCTGTAAATGAGGTATTTCATTGGAAACATCGTTGTTTAATTCTTTGCAACAGTCCCTGTAGCATTTTTAAATACGTTTTTAATTTTTATTTTTTGCAGCGTCATCTGTTGGTGGAAATGTTAACTAAATTTGCAATTGGTGGCATACAATTCCCTGATTTTCCAAGTATAATGCAACAAACAATACTTTTATATCGCATTCCATCTTTTTTTTATTAATTTTCAAAATTTTTCTACCATTTTTGGGACACTGGGTAAATTAAAACCAAAGTGCTTTAAAGGCTTTCTTCTATATGAAAAGTATCAAACCGTGTTGCAAATGATCTGTAAAATATGTGTTTCCCTCGAAGATTGAAAACTGCAAAACGAAACAAAAAATCATTAGGATGTTGATGGATTTTAATATTTTGTTAAAAAAACAAATTAATTAATTTATGTATTGAAACGAATTATATTTATATACTGGAAGAAGCACCGTATTGTTTACCACAATATACATATACAAAAGTCATCTCTGGTAATCTGTAAAAATGATTACGCTTAATTTAACTTTACTTTCAATAAAATGAATAGTGATTTTAAGTAAATACAATATTTCATTCCACATGCTGCTTATACAGTTCATGCTGCTTATATAGTTCAACTCCGAAATAGGATTGCCCACTTTCGCTTTTGTTTCATAGTATATACATTTTTAAAAAATTTGCTCGGGCAGTAATTTATAGTAGACTGATTTATTTAAATTTATTTATTTCAGTCAGTCAATATTTAAGGATAATTTAAAAAATTTCATTAAACTTTAATCGTTTCAGAATTTAAAAGGTCAATAATCTGAGTGATCAAACTGGCGTCCAAGTAGAGCTAGTTTAAAAAAGAATTCAATCATCTAACCATATTTACCCAAATAAAATTCTCACCTGCAAGAGGAAAACAGAGGTTGAACATTGAGCATGATATGATAGTTCAATAATTCTCGAACGAGTAAGAATACATATCAATATATTCCGACGTTTTAGGACATGAATACATCATAGAATGATCTTAATCCAACCAGGAAATACATTTCATGGATTATTTCAGTTGAATTTACATAAAATTTATCACTTGTAATTTAATCAAATTTTATACTTAGATACAATTTTATTTCTTCTTACTTCTGTTGTAAAATACATTTAAAAACTAATTCGAGCAAAATCTATCCTTAAATTAGTAAACCGAGCTTTTAAGTCCAAACTTTTAAACGGAATTTAAAAAGAATAATAGATACAGGTAACAATATACAAGCAAAGCGTCCAAAGAATAACATCTGCAATAAATAACAAGCAAATAATAAACAACAAGCTCAGAAGGAACTCGCAGGAGATCAATGACTCCAAAGATAGACTTGACTACAGATTAACGTCTTTAAACTCGCTTAGCTGTACTTTTTATATTTTCCGTCCAGATCATTAAATGTTTTAGAACAAATGCTTGAACTCGATTCCTAAAGGAGCTATCACCAATATTCTCGAATATTCGGGTCTTTCATTTTTGTATCCAAAATTTGCAATTTCGTTCCAATTCACCAAATAATTTTTGTCAAGGCTTGGAGTCATTGGCCTGTCTCCATTCAGTATCCGTTATAACTATCTGTAACTTACTCTTGTCCTTACTATGAAATTAACTGCGGATAAACTGCGTGCAAGCCTGTAATTTAACATTACAGATTTGTAATAATATAGACTAATAGAATTTTATATACAATTTTAATATCAAAATTCTCGATTTGTATGAAGTTTTGACACAATTAATTAAAGAAAGACGTTCAACATAAGAGATTGATAGTACTCATTATTTAACTAAATTGAGCAAGAAACACGTCCTATTGTTTAATGAATAAGAAAAATTCTATGGAGAATTTTGCTTCTAGTAATAAATACTAAGTTTTTTACTTTTAAAGAGATTTAAAGCTTTTAATTTCATGTGGGAACTCATTTGGAAACCACAAATCGATATTTCTAGTCAACCGAACGAATTTAATGGCTGAAGATAAATAAAAGCAAGATTAATTTTGTGGATAATTTGGGACACAAAAAATAGTGTTTACTACCTTACTGAAAAGAGGGGGAAAATTGAAATCTAGGCCATGTATGCATCATTTCAGCTCGTATAGCAAGAAATAAAGCACTTTTACAAAAGTAAAATTACAGATTAATGGATTTGGAAATGAGCTGATATTCATTTTGAAAACTAAAGGAATTTAAATAATTCTTAATGCTTACACGTAATTATTATTTTTATTAGTTTTCTTTAGATCCTAATGGAAATATTTAACCATTAGAACATGGTTTCGATAGCAATAAGGTTTTACTAACATCATACTTATAAATATATTAATTGAAATTTTAATGAGGCGTATTATCCAAAATTGGATGTTTTTTTTGAAAAATGAAAACTGATTTCATATTTAGAAAGTACAACATATTATAGATTTGTATAAACGAATTTCTGTCATTCAGCATTTTGAAACAAGCATTTCATATCAATTTTAATTACAGACCCTACCATATTTAAATATAATTTATATTCTAAAATAGAAAAATATTAAATTTCTTTTTGATAATTTTTATGGAAGATGTATCCAATTATCATTGCTCAGCTAATTTCCAAACCATTAGAGTTAGGCTTACACCAGTTTCTTCAATGCTTTAAATGAAATAGAAATTAATTTTTTTACATTGTTAAAATCAATCAATGAATCTTTGAAAGAATTACGAAATTCATATTTTTATACTATTTCGTGGTTGTGTTATTCATATTTAGAAAACTAATACTAATATTTTGATACACTAAAATCAGAACTTTAGTTAATAGAAATGCTCCATTCATCTACACCAAAAACTAACAGAGTTATGAAGCTTTGAATTTTATTATGTTAGATCAACCTTTATACGAATCTTTTTTTAAGAAAGTCTTAGAAATGGTCTAAGTTTTTCGTTAACCGTTTGGTAGAACTAACAGAAAATTTCTGTTTTCCAGTCTCATGTAGTTCCACAATATTTTGTCATTTGGACTAACTTTGTTATAATAGAGAAGAGAGCTGAGTTAGCATTTTGAAAAAGTAACTCTTCTTTGGGGCTAATATGGTTTGCATATTGATGTAGATGTATAGAAGTATTTTACAGTACTTCTCAATTTAAACTGAGCTCCATTATATAGTAAAAAGAATCGATAATGGATTTTGGAACAGTGGCTTTTAAATTTCACTTGTTTGGTCGCCATTTTTGCATAAATATATATAATATAGTTTTTACAGTATTCTAAGATTAAATCTTAATTTTATCATATAATGAAAAAATTCTAGTAGAGTCAGATTTTCAAAAACACTTCCTTTTTTGACCAATTCATTTTGATACAGATTTGTAGACTTAAATTAGATCTGTCTTGCACCGGCGTCCTGGCATAGGGGTAGTGCGTCTTCCTCGTGTTCCGGGGTTCGAGTCCCGTTTTGGGTATGGCTGTTCTTCCGTGTTCTATCTGTGAGCTGTTTGAATGTACCCCCTTGTAAAAAGGGGATTCTTCAAGCTGATGCTGGGTTTAAGTATTATGAGAAAAAATAAATAATTTAATAATAATGTATTTACAATGTAGTAATGCGATTATAATAATTTAGATGACTATTAAATTTTTCGAAATTACGTATTACTTGACTTCGACCATTTGGTCTCTGATGGAAGTTTAAAATTACATAACAACTTTCACAAAAGACGGGGTGAAAAAATATTCACTGAACACCTTGATAAAATTACTGACAAAACAAGCGTTAATTGCTTTAAAGAGAAAAATACTCAGAAATTAAGTTGTTTTGGGGCTTTAAAATAATTTTCGAAGATTGAACTAAAAATATTTATTTAATTGAATTCGAATTTTTATCTTTGTATAATTAGCGAAAGTGAATATAATTGATATTTTATCTACGAAAGAAAAAAAATATTTTGATTAAATGAGAATGCAAATGATTTTTTTATAGTGAAGAAAATCCAAAATTTGTCTATTACGGATATTTCTGTTAGAATGAAATTGTAAGAAGGGGTGGCGACCTTTTGGGTACATTTATCCTAAGCAATTTTCCAAGAAATTTTTTTGTTTTTTTTTAAAAGGGAAGAATTTCGCGGGAAAAGAATTCTACATTTCCTTTTTGTGGAAGATAGTTTCAGTTAACGAATATTTTTCTTCGAAGATGATAGAAAATATTCCATCTGAAATGAGGATGTTTTGTGTGCCATTTGAAATGAATAGGAGAGTGATGGGGTGTGAAATGACGATTCGAAGATGAATTCATCCGAGAAAGTTTCGGAGAAATTTCAAAATTCTTTTTAGTATTATCAATGAAAGAGCAGCAGATGGAGAACTAGTTCAGATTGCTTTTTAATGCAGAACCCATTCTTGGAAGTAAAACAGAAATCCGAAGCTCTTTCTCAGCACTTTCCAACACGTATTGCATTTCTTATTTTATTTCTGAGTTCTGAAAATAGTTTCGAATATTCAGTAAAAAATACAAATCGAATTTTGAATACGTGATTCGGAATAAAATTAATCTTCTTCTATGGCTTTGTTTTTGGTAAAAATAAATGCACAGTTTAAGTCACAGTTTTTATTTGAAATATAGAATAAAAAAGCTTTTATCTATATATAATTAAATGACAAGATAATTAACAAAACAAATAAAAACAATAAAATAAAAAACATTGTAACAATTGCCTTAAAGTTTCACCACAAACTATATGTTTATGATTATATATTTGTGCGCGATGTAATATCATGGAATTATGAGATTGCATTTGAAATTCAATTTCACTTTCTATCGATATTAAGAAAATAAATATCGATATTCATACTGAAAACAAATAAGAGTCGATAGCTATATTAGGAGATATTTTAACATTAACAAAACAATTAAGGTTAAAAATTCAAAATGTTAACAAAACAATTATATACAGCCTTTTGAATTTTTAACCTTAATTGTTTTGTTAATGTTAGAATATCTCCTAATATAGGTATCGACTCTTATTTGTTTTCAGTACGAATATCGATATTTATCTCTAATGCAATGAAAATTGATTAATTTGCATCTGTAACTACTTCTTGCATTGTTTGACTTAACATTTTTCACTTTAGTTATTTTGCGTTTTAGATTGCCGACTTGCCTCTTTTTGGCATATGAAGTGGCACACCCACACACACCCATTCATGAAATTTCTTACAATCTTAGTTAGTACAATCTTTAATCTGAAACTTCTTTTAAGTTTTGAACGAAGGTCATTCAGAGTTTATTAGTTATTTATTTGTCTAATTGTCTAGTTTCTAGTTCTAGTTGATTTGTCTAATTACTTTATTAGGAAGTTATTTCTCTATCTGCCTAAGAGCAAATGAACATTATTTTGATTGCAAAATTGAGAGGTAGATGGATGAAATTTGCCACACAATTTTAGCATATACAGTGTAGATTTTTATTAAATTCTGAATGCAATTCATCAAAAGTTCTTCTGTTCACTCATCGGTAGGTCTGCATGTATAGAAGATACTTACAGAGCAATTAGTACGGAATAATGCTTTTAAAATTTTTGTCTTTTTTTGAAGTTTGGTTTCAATAAATTGAGAAGAAAGCAATCATTATTCATATTCAATTAAAAAAAATTTACTATGAAACACAAACACTTATGTACAGAACTCTTAAAATAAAAATCTGAGCAATCGTAGCATTTACGACTCTACTGAAGTTTCACAACTTTCAAGCAGGGGAGAAGAGGATAACAAATTTATCAGAAAACATACGAGAAAGTTTCATTGCGAACTGGATACTAAAAACATATATTGTACAGAAAGGTGTTAACATTATGTCTGAGGCATTTATTTTATAAAAGAAATATCTTGGATAGTTGCCATCAATGAAAAAGGAATTGACCTGTTTTATATATATCTGATCGTTATATATCTATATATTTATATCTCTATACATCTATTTCTATGCATACATGATTGAATTTTTCCTTAAATATTGTTAGAAAGAGATTATTCTAAAAGATATTCAAAAATTTAAACCGAATTTCGTTTATTGGGATTTATTTTCTCACATAACTGATGCTTTTGGCGTTATAGCAATTTATTACTGTTTTAATATTATTTCAAGGTGGCATTTTGCTTGTAAATTGTATGTAGAATACCCCTCAGGGGCTCACCTTCTGCAGGTGAGTACGGGTGTCCCACTCCCGAGGTACCCAGGGATCTTTACTCTTTCTTTTCTCTTCCTACTCTCCCCTATCCCTTTTCTCTTCTTTTCCCCCTTCTCTCTTTAAATCCCCCTTCCCTTTCTGTTTTTTTCATTCTTCCATCCCTTCCGGTAAGCGAGGGAGCTCTCCATGAGAAGCTGTCGCTGCTCTGTTTGCTTCTTGCTTCTCATGGACAGTCAAAAAACCCACGTGTTTGCCGTGCATGGCAACCCTTTAGACGAGTGATACATTTCGATCCCTGAATGTATCAATCGGCCAGTATCCCAGGCAACTAACTGGGCTGCTCAAGGGGTCACTCTTTGGGCTTGGCGTTAATGGTGGTCACTGTCCCCGGGGGTGACTCTCAGCGTATAGGTTCTGACTAGCATCATGGCAAGTGCCGAGGTTGGCAATCACCAAAGCCGGTAACTACCATCCCTTGTAGGGCTCCGTGTTGGACGGTGCCATCGGAGCCTGAATCTTCTTAAATGTCGCATGGCTCTTAATGTTAATATTGATTGTAATGCTTATTTTAAATTTTTTGTTATTGCATCTGAACAAAGTTCATTGAAAAAAGTATCGCCACTGTTGATACATAAAGCAATTATTGGAATTGTAGGTGAAGTAAAAACTATCAAAAAATTAAACACTGGGAATCTGTTAATTGAAATAAAAAACAAACAGCAATCTCAAAACATAATGAAATTAAAACAAATCGAAGAAATACCCGTCACTGTTACTGCACACCGTTCACTTAACCAAACCAAGGGAGTAATCTCGGAGAAAGAATTCCAGAGAGACCTTGAAGCAGACATTTTGGAAAACTTAAGAGAACAGAAAGTAATTGACGTTCAAAGAATAAGTATCAAGAAAAATAACCAAAAAATTCTTACCAAACATCTGATTTTAATACACCAGTCTTACCAAAATCTGTGCAAATAGCCTACATAATTTGTCCAGTTAAGCCATATATTCCAAATACCCTCCGTTGCTTGAAATGCCAAAAATTCGGACACACTATAACAGCTTGCAAAGGGATCAGAGAAATTTGTGCCCAATGCTCTCTCCCAGATCATAAAAGTGATAACTGCTCTGCTCCAACGCCGAAATGCTCAAACTGCAACGGCGAACATCCATCTTATTTCAGATCATGTCCAAAATTTAAAATAGAAAAAGAAATACAAGCAATAAAAATTACAAAAAACATATCTTTTCCGGAAGCTAGAAAAATTGTAATGGACAGAATGCCCAAACCAGGTATATCTTTCTCGGAAGCCTTAACAACCAATATTATACCTTCAGCACAAATAAATCAGCAAAATCCTCAAACTAATGCAACTGCTATAGACACTCCCCTAGTGAACATAACCAAAACCGCTAATAACGATATGGTGACCATAAAACGAAGTGACTGGTTAGCTCTTCTCGAAATATAAAAAGCATTTGAGAAGGCTTCATCATCTGCTCCCACTTATCAGACCATTTCAAACCAGCCTGTTACGCCAATAGATCAAAGACCTTCTACCTCTACCTCAGTTAGCAATAATGACCCTCAAAATACTGCAATAGTACCTCCTGAAACAACTTCATCAAATATGGAAATAACGCCACTACAATTTACATCTATTCAGAGATCATCTTCATTCTCGTAGAATGATTCAACTGTGAAATCTCGTGTCAAAAACACTCGTGATTCTAGAAAGTATGAGAAAGATAGTGACCTGGCTCCAAAAAGTAAAGAAAAACACTCAGCTAAATGTGCGCGAGCACTTGCCGCAAAGAGAGCCCTTTTCGAACCGGTTCCCTGACAAAAGAAGATTTTTTAAAAATTCCTCTTGATAAAACAGACAGAAAAACTAACAATGTCAAAGATGATACTGATGCCCTTGCTTAAAGTCCATCCATCTGATGAGGATATGTCCATTAGCGACGCTGAAGATAAATCTTTATCTTTCTAGGTTTTTTTCCCCTTTTGGCGGTTTTCCTTTTTCTTTTCCTTCAGTGCTTGTCTTCATGGCCACTCTTATTTCCTGGAACTGTCGTGGTTTCCTAAATAAGTCATCAGAACTTAAAGATTTCATTAACAAACATAATCCCGCCTGTATTGTTCTCCAAGAAACATACCTTAAGACGGATAAACACTATATCCGATATTATAAAATGTTCTCCAAACATGATAATCATAATCGAGCTTCAGGTGGCGTTGCTACCCTTGCAGCTGACCACGTTCCTTCAATGCCTATTAACCTGAATACAAATCTGCAAGCTGTTGCTATTCAAATCCAGATGCATTCTTTGATTACTGTATGCAGCCTTTATTTACCTCCAAATGAACGTGTTATTCAATCTGTACTCAATAATCTTATTTCACAGCTTCCGTCACCATTCATAATTTTGGGTGATCTCAATGGCCATAGTCCTTTTTGGGGGAGTTCCGATTCCAATCCCCGTGGTTTGCAAATCGAGAAACTCCTTACAGATCACAATTTATGCCTATTAAATTCAGATGAAAATACTCATTTTCATCTCCCTACAAGAACTTTTCATTCAGTTGATTTAGCAGTTTGTTCTCCATCTCTTTTACCATTCTTTAATTTAACAGTTGATAATGACTTGTATAATAGTGACCATTTCCCTTTGATCGTCTCAGATAATAGATGCAACCCAAACAATCACTCCCATCCATCCAAATACATCCTAAATGCGGCAAATTGGTAAAAATTCACCATTTTAGCTAATATACAACCCGATATAATCCAATACTCCACCATAGATGATGCATTAAATTACATAGTTGATGTTATAATTGAGGTAGCAAATAATTCAATCCCGAAATCATCCGGTAAACGAAAAAAAAACAAAACAAACCTTGGTGGGACGACGAATGCAAACAAGCATACAAAGAACAACGGAAAGCATGGGGCATCTTCCGAAGATATCCAACAGCGTCGAACTTTATTTAAAAAGACTAGAGCAGTTTCGAGGAGAATACAACGTCGAAAATGAAGGTTTCCATGGCAAAAATTTGTATCCAGTATCAGCTCTAAGATTTCAAGCCATGAGCAATGGAAAAAGGTAAAAAGGGCATCGGGTATTTCTACATCAAGTTACACTTCTGTTTTAATTCATAATGGAGTAACTTTATTATCCACTAAAGACATAGCAAATTCTATTGCTTCGACCTTGGCACTTACATCTAGCAGTAAGAATTATCCTCTTCCAATTTTAAATTATAAAAGAAAAGCAGAAGATCAAAAACTAAAATTTTATTCTCGAGCTGATTTACCCTATAATTGTAATTTTACTTTCTCCGAATTTCAGTCATGTCTCGCCAGTGCCCGTGACTCTTCACCGGGGCCCGACAATATTAACTATTCCATGATTAAAAATTTGACAGTCGAATCCCAAAAAGCCTTACTGTTATTGTACAACCGTATTTGGAATGAGCAGTACTTCCCTATTCTCTGGCAGAAAGCTATAGTAACCCCGATATTAAAACCTGTAAAAGATCCTAAATCCCCCAAAAATTACCGTCCAGTTGCTTTAATATGTTGTATATGCAAGCTCTGAGAAAAAAATGATTAATCGAAGACTCGTTTATCATTTGGAGACTAATCATTTCCTTCATCCTCATCAAAGCGGTTTTAGGAAAGTTCGGTGTACTCTTGATAACCTACTAGTATTAGAAACTGATATTCGTCTGGCTTTTTTACAAAGGTAACATCTGGTTGCGATATTTTTTGACATTGAAAAAGCGCATGATCGGACCTGGAGATTCGGTATTTTAAAGGATTTACATGACCTCGGATTAAGAGACAACTTACCCATTTTTATTCAAAATTTTTTTAAATTTAGGAAGTTTCGTGTCAAAATAGAATCTGAATACTCTGATTATTTTATTCAGGAAGAGGGAGTTCCTCAAGGTAGTATTTAAAGTGTGACTCTTTTTATTTAAAAATTAATAATATTTTAAAACAATTTCACCATTCTGTTAAAGGTTACTTATATGTTGACGACCTGTACATCTCCTGTACAGGGATGCACATGAATTTTATAGAGAGACAGTTGCAGGCTGCTGTAAATAATATAATACAATGGTGTAATGCCAATATTTTTACCATTTCGGCTTCAAAAACTACTGGTATCCACTTCTGTCGAAAAAGAAATCTACACATGTATCCTGAAATAAAACTAAATGAAATAATTATACCATTCAAAAATTAAGTTAAATTTCTAGGCATTACCTTTGATAAGAAGCTTACTTTTCTCCCTCACGTAAAAATATTGCGTAAAAAATGTTAAAAAGCATTAAACATAATAAAAGTTTTGTCAACTACGGCTTGGAGAGCAGATCGACCATCCATGCTTAAAATATACAAAGCTCTCTTTCTATCCAAGCTCGACTATGGTTGTGTAATTTACGGGTCAGCCAGAAAAACAGTTTTACAGAAATTAGACCCTGTTCACCATAATGCTCTCAGACTATGTTCAGGAGCCTTTAGGACCTCTCCAGTTCAGAGCCTATATGTTGATTGCTTTGAGACTTCCCTTGAATTTAGGCGAGAAATGCTATCTCTGCACTATTATTTTAGAACTGAATCAAATACACAACATCCTTTTCATAATTTTAAACTCCGCCCATTCTTAACTCGAATACAGGAAGCACGAAAATTTTTTATACCTGTATATTTTACTAGAATTCATAATATTCTCAAGGACCTAAATCTACTTCACCTGCATGCAACACCCCAACTGGGCAACATTTTTCCTCCATGGACAATTCCTAATATACAATACTTAAATTCATTTGAAGGGTTTCCCAAATCTGACGCTTCAGATTCTATTTATAGAGGAATTTTTAATGAACATATGCATCACTATAATGGCTATATTGCAATATACACAGATGAATCAAAAACAGGTGATAGTGTCTCATTTGCTGTGGTTTTCCAAAACGCAGTCTTCTCGTTTAAAATCAATCCTTCATGTTCAGTTTTCACAGCAGAGATAACTGCTGTTCTATTTACCCTAGAAAAAATATCAGACAGTCTACAAGATAAATATATAATTTACACCGATTCATTAAGTGTTTTACAGTCTCGAAAATCATCTAATCTTCATTCTAAAAATCATCCTTTGGTCTTAAAGATTTTAAACTTATTTAATAGACTTTCCTTTCTTGGATTTACTATTTTATTATGTTGGGTGCCTTCTCATGTAGGTATTGGGGCAACGAGAAGGCGGACAGTGCCGCCAAATCGGCCACTTCTACAGAAAATATTAGTATCCCTGTGAGTGATTTAAAAAAAAACACATAACTTTGCTCTACCTCTCAAAATGGCAGACTCAATGGGATCTGTTAACAGAAAACAAACTTCATAGTGTTAAACCTCGTGTTGAACATTGGTCATGTCTTCCAAATAGAAAAGCAGACACTATCTTAACCTGTTTGCGGATAGGTCATACCAGATTCACCCATCGCCATCTACTTTTTGGAGATGCGGCAATGTGCTCTCAATGCAATTGCATCATGTCAGTTTACCATATTCTCAGTGAATGTCCAAATTTTAGTCCTTAACGTTTATATCATTTTAACAACTCCACATTTTCACATTTGCTTGATAGAATACCACATGCTAATCTTTTTGCTTTTTTGAAATCAGTAGGTTTTTACCCCCATATTTAAGTAATCTTCATCTTTTTCGTATTTTTTAGATTGTTTTTTTAAAGCTGAAATTATATTTTTAATCCTAAAATAAATACAGTTTGGCGCAGCTTAGTCGATAACATGGCTCTTGTGCCAATAAAGTCCAAAAATCCAAATCCAAATTGTATGTAGAATTCTTTAAGTACAGAGAAGACTCACGTGATCATGCCAAACAAAGCCAAATTTTGATTGAAGCGTCAATACGTTGTTCCAGATTAGAGGTCCGTAGTTGAAATATCGCCTTGGTAGACAGAAAGACTTTTTTAATATCAAAGTTGTTCTTGTTTTGCTTCGATTCGCCATAAACTCTTTTATTTATGTGTATTTTCCTTCGTTATTGGGAAATTCATATTATAAGAAAATAAAAAAAAATATTAAACGTAATTTTGAAAAAATCGTATTAAAATAGGAGAAATGAAGTTCAAGTTTCGATTCCATAAATATTAATAGTATATTTTTATTTGGTGCCCATTTAATTTGTCTTAAAAAAGAAATATTCTTATATTAAGAGTGTAATGTCAGATTAGTAAATAGATTATAATGTGTTGTCATCTAGTCTCAATTCCATAATATAGGATTCGATACTAATTGATTTTCATGAAGTTTTAAAATGTTTTCAATTTTTGTTTTTATATGCTATTGTGTATCTTAACCTTCACCTTGTGATTAGTGCAGTGCGTCGAAACATTGCTCTTTGACTCAAAATTCCAATAGTTAAAACAGTCTAATTAATGTAGGTCCCAAAAAAGTGATGCTATCTAGTTAAACCGATTTAATAGTGCTGACAAAAAATTATAATGATTCATTAATATTAGTACACGCAATATCGCAAAAAAGCCTTGAAACGACTGGAAAAAATATTTTAAAGTTTTTTCCAGCTATTATTCTTTCCAATTAGCTTTATTTTCAAAAAAATATAAAAGAAAACCCCACCAATAGCAATAAAACTTCATTATACACAGAATAAACTTAGTATTAGCATTTATGTTCAAGCATAAAAAAAATTCTTTTGTTCTTTCTTTGAGAACAATAAAAGAATTAGATTCACTTATCTATTCTGACATAAGCAAATTGGGTTTAATGTTCAAGATGCGTTGTTTTACGAGCAGTTATTTTTCCAAAATTTTATAACCAAGTTAAACTGCAAGGAGAGAAGAAGTCGCTTTGGTTCAATGCCCCTCATTTTTCATGTCTTTTTCAGAAGTAATCGAGGGTGCTTCTGTCTTTAACTGCCTGCCTGGGGACCGACTAGTATGCGACCTTAAATCCCAAAGGTCGTTTCGTCCATTTTACTCCCGAATAGCTCTTCCGGACTTAGATGGGAATTGAAATTTTCATTCTGGAACAGTGCTCACGATTTGTGAAAGAGAGAGAAAAAAAATTAAAAAGCCATGACCAACAAAGGTGAATTTAGAAAGGAGAATTTAGATTTAATAAGAAATAAAAAGCTTTGAGATTTCAAGACGTGACAGTTTCTTTTAAATGGGTTCTTTTTGAATTTGTCGAAGATTCTTTGTTTGTAAGCCGAATATCGTTGGACAATAAATTAAAATATGAAGAGAAGGAGTCATCTCATGCTCTTGTCATAATTTTTTAGGTTTTGTGTGTCTCACATTCAAAGTCATATACTGTCTCAATAACATGATAATTACAAATTTGCATGTCATTCACATATGCATTGCTTTAATTCGTATGAATGTATTAGTTTTTCACATCTTAATGTTTTAATTGGGCCGCGGTGACCTGGAAGAAAAATCTCGGCTTAGGAACCGGAGGGTTTCAGGTGCGAGAACAGATTCCACCAAACATCCGCCGTGTAAGCGTGTTTGGTGAAAAGCTTCAGGGTGTTCACCAGCTGATGTGGTAAGGAAGTTAAGAGAGGGGGGTTTCTTTCCTTTCTTTCTTCTTTCTGATTCTTTTTGTTTCAGCCAGCTCAGGTATTGTCCTCGTCACCTGACCGTGGCTCAAAATTACAGCTCTGTCCTAAAATAGCGTTAGTGTTGCTTTAAAACGGGACGTTAACATAACTAAAACTAAACTAAACTAAACCAAAGCTTTATTTGCATTTTGTGAAATCTTTTATTTTTTTTATTTATGAAATATACAAAGAAAGATAAGAGATTTTGATGAATCTTAGTGCTTCAGACCTCTTTGTCACCGAAAAGCACATTATGCCTGCATGTCTTTCCCTTCGTCTCTCTGTCACTGTGACTGTTTTTTTGTGAATATAATAATTCAAAAATATTTTGAGCTAGAAAGATTGAATTTGGTACGTGATCTTTAAACTAATTTTGTAGATTTCAATGAAATTTCAAACGAAATGCATTCCGTAGAAATTTATTTGTCTGTCTTCCCGAACGCAAGTGAAAAATGATAACAATAAAATTAAAAGAAACTTGGATGTATAAAATTTGGAGCACTGTTTTAGCATCTAAATTCTAAATTGTATCAAATTTGGAACCAAATGAGCCAACGGCTGTTACAAAATCGTTTGAATCATTGTCTTATACCTCTGTCCTTCTTACGCTAGAGTTAATATGTTGTTTAATTTGTGTAAAAGAGAAAAGAAATCTTGTGCGCCATATGTGCCTTACATAACGCATCAAACATATACACACTTTCAAATAACTTTTCAAGTAAATAAAACGACTTTCTCATATATTAAATCTCATTTGATGGTTTGAAATGGGCTTCTAAAATAATGTAGCTTTCAGCAAATTTTTTATTTACACTATCTATTTATTTAAGACGCATTTATCTATTTGAGAAATGAATTGAAAATGAGAAATGTACGAGGGGTGTTCTGATGAAAAGGTACGAAATGTCACTGTGGGTATAAATGAAAACTTTATTCAAAGTTACACCATAGGCCCAAGCACAACGATCCCATTGATTAACCTTCAATCTTCAACTGATCAACAATCCTTCACAGCGTCCTTCAGTTCGTCATACGAGTTGAAGCACTTCTCTTTTAGATGTTTTTACCTCCGATGTGTTCTGTGAGGCACCCCGAAGACTGCGTAGGTCCATGAAGAACAAAAGACCGGGGCTACTCACGGAAGGTGTGGTTCTGCTCCATGATAACGCGCATCCAACCTGTCTCCAGGTTTACACGCGCGGAACTGGCCAAGTTAAAATGGGAGCAGATCGACCATCCGTCCTACAGCCCGGTCATGTCAGCCTGCGATTTTCATGTGTTTGGTCTCTTGAAAAAACACCTGAAAGGAAAGGAATTCTGGGAACAAGGAATCCTTCTTCTCGTTAATCAATGGGATCGTTGTGCTCAGGCCTATGGTGTATACTTCGAATTAAGTCTTCATTTCACAGTGTCGTTCCGTACCTTTCATTTGAACACCCCTTGTATACGAATAACATTGAAAAATGAATAGAAGAGATATAAATGAAATTGGGAAAATAATAAAAATTCAAAACATGATGTTAGTATTCTATTTCCATCTGTTGAGGTTATGTAAGCAGAATATAACAATGGACGGAGTATTGGTGAATTTGTCACGTAAATGGAAGACAATAAATTAAGAAAAGAATATAAAAATCGTTAATAAAACAAATTAATGACTTTAAGGAATCGTTTTTTTGATATTTTTGAATTTCTTTTTAATGCCTGAAGTGTAATAGTATTGTAGTTTATAAAAGAACATATTTTAATTTTATCATAAAAGAAATTAAAACTTAACTGCAGTGTATATCATAGTATATAATTAAAAAGTATTGAGCTGAAACATTATGTGTTGTTTAAAATTATAGTAAAGAAAACCTAATTAACTAAGAACATGAAAAATTACTGTAAGTATAAAGTGTTTTTTTAGGGGAAAAAAAATCTAAATATGAGCCATGGGACTCATTAGCTTTTTGTTATATTTTAATCAACGGCTAATTTTTGTGAATTTTTTTGCAAAGTGCATGTTTAATATAAAGTAGCTTCTTGTAAAAATTAGAAAATGTGACTCTTCAAGGCTATGTTCAAGGTTTATTATCTGGTAGACCATGCTAATTTGTATAAAATCAAGTTTTAATATAACATTGCAATGATTTTGTGATTTAAGTAATGTTTCGAATAAGCTATATAAAAAAATGAAGTATAATAAAAAATTAAATTCCTACATAAATGAAACCAATAATCGAAATCTGTGAATATTTCACTAGATTTCTAATTCATTCCATCATCTATTGAAAGAGAAATCATTAAGATAAATGTAGTACCACAGAACCAAATGAGTCAATGAAACTGAAAGAAATGATTCAGTCCACAAGTTTCGTGTCAAGAGCTCCCGAAATGACGGACATCTAAATCCTTTAATTCATATTTTTTCTTGACTTTGCTTTTAATATATGTTGTATTATATTATTCCACACTGGATATACTAGATCTTTGACTTAATAATAATATGATAAGAGCAGAAACACGCCACTGAAAGAGAAGAAAAGAAAACCAGTGTGAATGATCTCCCAGATATTTTTTCTTATATTCTAATAAATGCACTTGTGTATTATAAACTACATAACATTGGTGATCATTAGTTCCGGGATTCTATTAGCTTACCATCTTTATCAATTTTTTTAGCGATAAGTCACAGGGATATGGCTAAAAAACATTAACAGAACACCGAGTGTATATTTTGGAAACCTTTTTTTAGATCAATGGAAACCAAAATTAGACACATAACTAAAATTATAATCACAAACTCATATACCAAAATTTCATATCATTAAGTTACTTTGTCTTTGAGTTATCGTATCGTATTATATAGAGATATGATAGCACAGACCGACAGATGATCAACCCCTTGATGGAAATGGCACCAAATTTGATAGGTATCTACACTTTGGAATTTAAATGTGGGTACCAAATTTTATCCATCTAGAACTCTTCATTTTATAGTTATTGTGTCAGCTTGTATTTAGACAGTCGGACAGATATACTTCCAATTATCGATTTTATTCAAAATTTGAAAGAAATCTATAAATTTAGAGTAAGTCAACCATCTAACTCTCCGACCCGCCTCGAAGGCACACGGATTTAAACCATAAAACTGAATGACCGGACCGCCGCAAAAGAAATTGGCGGGAATTGTGGTTGATTCCTAAGGGCCGTCACCGGCCACGGTACAACCCTCCCCAAAGGAAGTATGTCCCGTCATCGATGGGAGGAGTCAGATCCCCCACCTATTAGTGTACCCTCCAGGGTGGCGAGATCCAACCACAATGCCGGAAGCATCTCATCCTCATTTCGAGGTGGCCCCCCCGGGGGTCATAAATTTAGAGTAAAGACAAATAGTACCTTTCTTAATATTTTCATTGAATTTGTGTAAAGTAATTTTTAACTATAACATATTTCAAATAAATTTTTAAGCAAAAGATTAATATCCCTTAAGCAAATACAACTGCCAAATTGTATCTTCTGAAGCGACCCCACTTTTAAAACTTCAGACAATAAGAGAGATTTTAAAAATATTAGTTTGATCGTATTAAACTTATTATAAGGATCAAACATTTAATTTTATAAGAATGTTTTCATTTTACATCTCTTCTATCAAACATCATCCCTGTCTATGAAATATTTTCCAATATTCAAGAAAGAATTCCAATATTTTTTCTTTTTGCTCTAAAAACTTATATTCTGATCATTTTCTACAGGAACTTTCTCTTTGAACGTAAAAGTTTGAATGTACGGTTTGTTTTCCCAAGTCTTTTTTTCCCTCTCAAAGTAAAGCGAAGAAATTGAAAAGTATCGACAAAGGCGAAATTCCGAAAGAAGAGATTTTTTTTCTCTCTTTTACTCTTGCGTGATCTGCATTTAATAATTCAGAAAAAGGGGAGGAGCTACTATATCTCCTGAGATAAGTATGAAAAACGAAAGTTCTACTCATTTTAGTTGCAACAAAGGGATATGTAAATGAGTCGACATCGTGGTTCTGCACACAAAAAAGGATTTGCAATGAAGTTGTTGGTATCAAAATTGGAAATCTTTTTTTATTAAAATACGTGAAGGAATATATGAATTACGTATTTTTATTTTCGTGTGGGTATCTTTGTTATTGAATAAGTCAAAATATGAAAAGAATTTGTGCTAACCTTTTTCTTTTGCGCTGCAACAGTAACTCCATTTCAGTCTAAAAATAGATTTATATGATTTCCCATTTTTTTCCGCAGAATGTTTATTTAACTTGACGTGTTTCGTGTTTGTAAAAAAGAAATTTTATAATTAGCTTTTTATTTATTTAACTGCTCCAGTTTGAAATTATGTATAATCGTGTTTTCTTAGTAAGAATTCCCTTTTTTATATTTTGACAAAATGAATCAATTAAATGATTAATTAATTAAATTAGGTTTCTATATTAGACATACCGCATTTGAGAGTAGAAATTTATATTAAAGTGTCATAATATTTATATTAACAAATTACATATTATTTTATAATTATTTTTAGGTATTAAACAGACGTATAAAATTAACTGCTGAAAAACAACTTAATAAAGAATAAATTTATCATTTGAATTCCCTCTGAAGTTCGTATTATATAATAAAGGATATCTAGTAAAAGTTTCAAATTGATGTCTACATTATTTGTTTAGAAAACTTCGATTTTATCGAAAGAGAAAAAGAGTTCTCGAAAAATATCTGTAAATATTATTCTATTATTAAGATTTTATGGATGAAAAAAAATCTTTTTGGAAAGTATTATTCGAAAATTTCAGATGATATCATAAAAGTTAATTATGAAAATTGCAATATAATTGGAATTCCCTCTGAAGTACGTTTTATATAAGAAAAGGATATCTGGTAAAAGTTTCGAATCGATGTCTACATTATTAGCTTATAAAACTTCGATTTTATCGAAAGAAAAAAAAAGAGTTATCGTCAATCAAAATTGTTATAATTGGAAGTAAATTTGAAATTAACTCAATTGTCAAGCCTGAATTCATCTTCCGATTAACCATTACATTCGAGAATGCCACTTATAAATATTTTTCGAGATCAATTGCCACAAAATAAGATTTCTTTCCTTATTGTCTTCAGATATTTTTCTTCCTGATTTATATATTTGCTCCTTTCTAATTATTATAAAGTTCGACAGCTCACTTTATGGGTACT
This sequence comes from Argiope aurantia, assembly GCA_026543865.1. Lineage (NCBI taxonomy): Eukaryota > Metazoa > Arthropoda > Arachnida > Araneae > Araneidae > Argiope > Argiope aurantia. The sequence continues at coordinate 132,218 of JAPMOR010043908.1, forward strand.
TTTAATACTTAAAATTTTTTAATTTGAAATTCATCATTAATAGTTTATAATTAAGTGCTGTAAGCCAGTATTTCAACTCACCCATCTGGCAACATATCCCAGTTCAAGCTTCAAGTCCCCTTAAGGATTTCAATTAATAAAAGTGCTGTAATGTATTTTTTATATTGTGACAATTTTCATGACAATTTGACTGGACTATATAGCCATTACCTCTTTCTCATCTACGTCGTATAAGGCAAAATTCAGCAGCATTTGATCATGTTACAAAGAAGGCAGATATAGATACTAGTTTATACCTATGTTTTCAGATATAAAACTAATTAAATAATCATCTTACTATCTTATCTAGAAAAGTGGTGCATTCTTTGCAAAGATGTATGATTAGTAGAACATTTTAGAATCTTTTTATCTAAATAAAAGGGATTATCCTTTTTTTAGCATCTGTTAAATGTTAATTTTTTTATCAATATCTCGAATTTAATATTATTGATTATCACGATTTTAGTATTACGGAATTTAATATTATTGAAAGTAAAAAGTAATTCTTTTGTCTAATTATGATTAAAATGGCATGTATTTTTTAAAGTCACCAGTCAATTATTTTGCAGTTGTGTAATTCTCATTTTAAATTCTCCTAACAGTTTTTACTTTATGTTTTTAAAATTCATTTTGATCCCGTTTATTTTTTGTTCAGAAATTTCATTTTAAAAGAACCTGTCTTTTCCACTCCTTCTTGTGTTTTTACTCATTCATACCACTAACCAGCCTCTATCAATGATCTATAAATAGAAGCACATCCTTAAGGTCACTGCTGACACCCACGTCTGTTAGAAAATTGTTGAAGCAGACAATAAGCAGCCTAGAATGCAGAATTTTATGTTTTGTTTATTCTTAAAGAGCAGAAGTATTTATTGAATTTCCATTGTCTAGATATGAGGAGCTGAAAAATTCTTTAATTTTTATTAAACTAATTTTAATTGCCAATGAAAGTTTTGAGAAGCATGAAATCAATTTATTATTTGTTAATCTCAAGTGAAGATGATGTAGAAAATTTTACCTAGATTTTCATATTAATGCTTGCTCTATCAAATCAAACGAATACAAAATGTTTTTTAAATACATTAAATGTTGTTAAAAATTTTCTCAGTGGATAAATAAATATTTTTGAAAATTTTGAGCTAAATGCTTTTTTAATTGTATAAGTATAATTTAATATCCTGTTATTCATTAGAGTTGCTAATCTATCCCAATTTAATAAATGTATATTGTAAATGTTTTCATTATGATATTGCTATTGTCCTGATAAGTGCTGTCCGACAAGTTAACGATAGTTAAGTTGTTTGCTAAGATTAATGGGTTTTTGCTAAAAGGTAATGCCATGTAAGCTTCGAATGTATTCTATATTTTTGTGATCAAATATATAGGGTGATCATTAAAGCCCTTTTGAGTCTTTAAATTCTAAAATGACGCCTTGTATAATCGTTTATAGCGAAGTAAACCTATAGTAAAATTATTGTGCTGAATTTTTTGAGAAAAGTTATGGCACTTTTAGCGGCGAAACAAAGAAATTGCTAAAACAACTAAAAAATTAAAGGAGATTGACCAAAACGTTTAATTAGAAAAATGTATGCTATACTATAATAAATATTTGTGATTAAAATTATGAAAAAAAGTCCGTCGAAAATTGAAAAATGATATTCTTCAGTATCATCTCTCCTGATGCGTTTTTCATTTTTTTAAAAAATGATTTATGTTTATTTTTTCTTTGCTTGAATTTCACTTTGCCGTTACTTAACTCGGAAAAACTGTAAGATAATGCCGGAGAATACGTTTTGCATTTTAGGACGAGACTCTTTTCAGGTTATAGAAAGTACATAATTTTAAATCACAAATATCTCCGCCAATTTTACGGATAATTCCATAGAGCTTTTCCCTTTATTTTCAGTATGATATAGTATGATTTAGTTCAGTATGATACAGTACATTTTTCTAATAGGATATTTAGCCTATCTTCTTTGTTAGGAAATAGCCTATATTACTAATAGGATATAGCCTTATATTATATAGCCTTTATTAATAATAGGATGTCCTTTATTTTTTAAATTTTTTTCTATAACTTTCTTATTTTGCCATAAAGAGCTCTATAATCTATTTCAATAAGATCAATATATATTCACTTTACGATAGGTATTCGTTACGCTTCTGGCTATACTAGAGGTCTTTTGAATTGAAAGGATGAAAAAGGATTTTATCAACCGCCTTTTGTATGAAAATATATACAGTTATACATAAATTGCTTACGAATTAATGAAAATGGTCATTGTTAAAACAAAACTTTCTGACAATATTATATTTTTGATCTGAATTATTCATTCTACATGAATGTAACGTAACTGCACATTCAACATCCGACAACAAGTTGTCAGTTTCATTTTTCTGCTATAAAATAAAGTGATGGATTCCAGAATTATATTGATAATGCGAATTTGTTATGATTACTTGGGTATGAATTGAAATTTTTAGTAACTAGTGCAAGATAGTATTTTGTTAACATGAGAAAGAATGTTTTTAAATGTACATAAAATATCTGAATATAATTACAAAATACACATATTTATTACCACATAATATGAAAAATTACTGATTGCTACACAGTATGCCCTAAAAGATATAGAGCAAATGTTTATTTTATTAAATATTGAGCTCGATGTTATATTTCCAATTTCAAAGTTTTATTAAGTAAGATAGATACTTGTATGAAAGCTTTTTTATTTCTGCAAATGTGGATAATAAAAAGTTACAAAAATTAAAATTTTTTTACAGCCCTGTAACGAAAAAGTGTCATTAACAAAATATTTTTCTTACATTTACACAAAAAACACAACAACATAAATTTTCATGCTTTCATCTGTAAAATTGGTGGAGATATTAAAATGCAAACTTATTTACCCCACTTTCGTAATTCTGAATGGTGGTTGAACGGATCTTTCTTATCATGTTTCAGGATTAATATGTCTATTATATTTGGTTAAAAAGATTAGGAAAAATCAATTAATTTATTAACTCTTATTAAATTAAAAAAAATGACATTATATTACTTGTAATGTTTACAACCGTCGTACAAAGTAAGTATTATCGACACTTATATAGAGTTCTATTCTACAAAGTGTTTATGTTTGTTAGTTTACTTTGTTAAAGCTTACTTTTAAAAGTTACGTTTCTTGAATTAATTTGTAAAAAACTGCTACGGCTACAGGAAGCGTGTTACAGAAAGAAGAATAGAAGTGACCTCCTAAATAAAAGAGGTGTACGCCAAGTGATATAGGAGGAAATTTAACCTGCCCTTGTAAACTAATCCCCGCTTAAATCAATGTCTTACTACTGACTCATGGTAAGAAAGAGTGCCATTTTATTGCAGACACCCGTATGAAAGAATTGCCAAGGGAATTCATCCATTATTTTGGACACTATAACCATTTAAAATAAAATGGATAAATCGATCACGATTCATCTTAGTGCTGTATAATGTATAATGTATAATGTAGGATAATGTATGTATAATGTAGGATCAATCTGCGAGTTTCTGAAGATGCCACACCACACATTAATAGAAAATTGTCACTAATGCCACTACACTACTTCTCATAAGAAAAATGGATATTTATCATTCCAGAAACTATAGATTCGATAAATGATATTTCCATCTAGATTATAGTGACATTCATCTGTCTTAACTTACTTTTCTCAGGAATGAAAGATAACATTCTACTTGAATCATGCTCAATAGCGAGACAGAGTCACGGTCATGATCATGATCATGAAATTCAAGAATGTCATATATTTGCTAATTATTGCATTGGAGTATTCTTTAACTGTCGTTTTTAGAATGTTGAGTTCTCAACTGATTGTTCGTATACTATGCCTATAGCTTAAAAAATGAGTCAAAATGCCAATTTCGGTAGCATTTGTAGTACACGCCATCCTTACCGTTCTTCTTCTAGAGCTAAGTGTAATTCTCCAGTTTTCAAATTCTGATCTGTTTTATAAATACACTTTCTAGGACGATACTGGGAATTTGAGAAAGTTGTTTGCTATCTTTTGCAGCTTGGTTAGATATTTTATTGTATACAACATAAATAAACGGAATTTTAAAACGTTTCTCTTTATTAAAATGTGCCATTCTTTAGAAAAGTTTAAAATCATATTTGAAATTATTTTAAAAATTTACTTTTCTTGTTCAGTATGCATTGCTTACTGGTATGTCAAATATTAGATTTTTTTTTCAAAGTTACTCTTTCCTTCCTTATAAAGTCGAAGCTCAAATATCAACCGTTCTAATTGAACAATTTTGCAGGCGATTAGCAAATTTTTTCCAAGTTATGGTGATTTTATGGTATGCTATTAGATAAATATTTGACGCCTTTTCCAATGTAATAATTAAATTTGTATTTCCAAAATATGTGAATAAACATACCCCTTTATAAGTTTTGTAAAGAGAAGTTTAAAACCTGGTATGTGCATACATGATTGCAACAAAAAAACTTAACTAAATCATACAATTTTATTATGGGACCGTATAAGAATGTAATTTTTGTAAACTTTTATTAATAATCTCGACAAAAGTCAAATAATTTTCACACAAGTTTCTACTTTAATTAATGAAACTTTACATTTGGAAATAAAAATCTAATTTCCATATTTCATGAAATAGTGCACATTTTTAGGACACTTTATATACCATTAATACGATTCTAACAATAAAATAGAAAATATAATTGCTTACATCATTAAGTGTTTTTTTTTCAAAGTTTTGAATTGGCCTAAGGGTAGCGCGTCTTCTCCGCACTCTGGGCGTCGCGGGTTCGAGTCCTGGTTCGAGCATGGTTGTTGTCTTCGCTGTGTTCTATCTGTGAGGTGTGTGAAAGAGCCCCCCCCCTTCAGTAAAAAGGGGCTGTGAAAGTGTGTGTGTTGTGCAATGTGTGTGTAATCTTCATATAAGCGAGAAGTCAGTCTTCTGACTTCGGGCCCTCAAAAGCTACTGCACACGCTGCTTATATCGCCTACAGTTCATCAGAGGGTTTGTAAAGTGCCATAAGTAACAACAACAACATGTATTATTTAGATATTGCTTGAAGATATTGCCATCATAGGTACGTACTATCATTGTGGAACAAGAATGGTAAGAAATGTTGATTTTGTGGGATAATATGACATTCAAAATGTTTATTTTATACAAGCATTTGTTTCCTCTCAAGGCATGAGCAGATAATGCTTGAGGTGTCATGCTTTCTTCCGGGAAAGGATAAAAACAGTAGTTGTAGAAAATGCTGCTAAACGCAGAAATGATATAAAAAACGCAGACAATAACAAGAATAAACATTGTTGAACTTCTGGTAAATCAACAAAAAATTTGCTTTGGCGATACTGATCTCTGCTTGTAGCCAAGATCTGCTGCTTTTGTTATGAAGTGAGAAATCTCTTACAATCGAGGATGACTATTACTACTCATGTATGTTGACTGAACTCTTTGAGATTCTTTTCTATGTTTTTGTGAAACTGCAAGTTGAATTTTATTTGATTTTAAAATAGTTTTAGTTAGAATATTTGTTCACAGTAAATATATTGTTGAGTACTTTTATCATGTATGATAAAAATACTTTCTCTTCTTTTCAGTTTTACATGTTAATACATTATTTTCAATTAATGCTTTTGAACAACAAAATTTATATCTTATTTAAATATTTAGGACTTAGTTTTCACTTTCTTTGTAAAAATTAATGTTTTACTCTAAAAATGCATTAAACCTATTTGCAGAATTTTTTCTTGTAGCTAACTTTTAATCGCCTGAATTTGTATTTTTTTGCTTAGTATTTTCAGCAGCTTTTCAAATAAGTTTTGACGGACAAGTGTATGTTTCCTATCTTCAAAATACTTTACCCCACAAGGGAGTTTTTGAAAGTAGTTTGTGTCCATTTTAGGATATTGGAAAATCATATTAAACTAGAGATGACTGCTCTTTTCTTTTAAATGGAGGTGTTAATTAGAGGATATTAAAAATATTTTCTTCATTTACTTTGATTTAACAAGAAATTACAAAATCTAAAAGAAATACTTCTAAAATTTCAGCACAATTTTAAAGCAATGTTATATGTAATATTACGTACTAAAATTTCATGGATATAATATGCCCATAGTAATTAATATTTCACATATATGGGGGAATCTCAGATGCAATATGGTGAGATTCTGATAACGTGACTAATTGTCGCTCCCTTAGTGAGCACAATAATAGTGTAAGTGGAGTTATCCTCACCCGCTGACGGGGCTTACTTCTGTATGAGGGATAGGTGTATATAACTGGTGCTATAATCCATTCTGTACAAATCCCAATTTAAATTTCAAGGCATGTTTCATTTAACTCATACTTTCAATCTATTGGAGAAATATACTCATTACTGAATCACATAAGCATATAAAGTGGTTAATTGACCAAAGAAAAGATTGAGCTGATAATTTATTCAATTTCAAAATACTTCTGTGATAGAATTTTATGTTTATTGAACGCAAATTAACAAATTAAAGATAATCTCTTGTTTTTTTATTTTCTTATTATTGTTTTTATGAATTGAATTGGCAAATAATGATAATAATGCATTACTGTTAAAATGAATATGACACCTCTGGTTTAATAAGTTTACAATAATTTTGAAATTTATAATACTTTGCCATTTTATTTACAGCAATAGCTATATCCGAAGTGTAAGAACCCTAGATTCAAGAACCTTTAACCCATATCTCATCAGATTTTTATTCATGGGCATGAACATATTTCCAGATAACGAATATACGTATTGTATGAATATAGATGCTCTTAATATCTTCCATTTCCGTGTTTAAGATTTCAGAAAAGCATCTTATTACTATATGTTGGTATCGACGTTTCTGACATTGATGGAGAGAAGTGTGATAATAACAGGCGTCCAAGAGCAGAGCGAACTCGCCAGGTGATATGTTACAACTGTAACCTAAGGTCCTGCAAATATCTTATGACGTGTTATAAGAATTAGATATGCTCATTTCTTACAAATTAAAATAGCTTTATTAACACAAAGTACAGAGACAAATACGAACACAAGCAACACCACACAAAAACAGAACTACGGAGAAGCGTCTTTTACATCGGATATTATACAATGACAGACCAATCATATTGCCTCATCACATCCCTTCAACTTCTCTTCGTCGTAAGGGCCGTGACGTCACAGTTGCGATCAAAGAGAAATAATGCAACGACATCGCAACTTGATGAGTAGAGAACGCAACTGAAAATGATAGCGATGAAGAAGCGATAAAATCAAGAACGTGAGAAATGAATTTTAATTCATCTTTAACTTTGTAAGAGCAATATTCTGATATTTGAGTACAGAATTGTTTTGTGTACATATTTAATAGTTTTGATACATATTTTGAGTACATACTTAATAGTTAAATATTTACATATTTAATAGTTTTGTGTGCATAATAAATAATTAATTATTGTAAATATTTTGCGTACATATTTAATAATCAAATATTGTACATGTTTAATAGTTTTATGTATATATTTGTGTACTATATACCTAGTACTATATACATTGTGTATATATTTTTGTACATGTTTAATAGTTTTAATGGCAAACGGGTATTTTTCTAAGTATGAAAGTAGTATTAACAGACTTCACTGCGACGTAATAATGTAAACAATAAAAAGTTCAAAATAAGATAAAACTAAGGCGTTAAATTTACACTGCGCGAAACAAAGTAATAATGAGGATACGCGATTTCAAGTGGTTACTTTGTTTCACTGCAAACATTTTGTTTCTCTTCTTTTGTGAAACATATGCCCTGAAACTTAATTCTTACTTCATTATCTACATTTCTAAGTATGTGTTTAACACAAATATTCACACTTGACCTTCCGCAATAAGTTGGAGAATCTGGATTTTATCAAACAATGGTAATATCGTGACGATGCTCGAAATTCTCATATTTACTCAACGTGTTTACGTTGTCATCTCTCGAGATATAGCAGAAGGGGTGTGAGCTTAAAAATAGAAGCCTTGAAGGGTGAGTAAACACGCCACTTGCAAATTCTGCGGGTAAAAAGCTCCCAAGAAGAAAATTTGTCTCAAGGAAACAACGAAAAAAAGAGGGGATGTATATAAAAAAAAGAAGGAAAGAAAAAAAAATAAACAAAAAAATTTTTAAAAAAAATTATAAAAAAAAACGACATTTTTTTACAATATGAGGAAAGAAATACAAACGAACAAACCCCTCTGAATTTAAATGAAATATTATAATAAGATAAAACTAAATCAAGATATCAAGATTTTGAAGAATAAATTTATTATACAAGTTAATTAATTATCATTATTTATACAAGTTAAAATATATTTATTTTTGAATTATAATAATTATTTTTTTTCATTTCAAAAAGAAATATTTATTTAGATTTTAAAGATTTATTTTCTCGTTTATCACAACAAGAATGTTGTAATTTACAGAAATAATAAAATCTTTAAAACTTTAGAAATTAAAGTAATTGTATTTTGAAAAAGGTAATTATTACAAACAGAAACATCGATTAATTGAATTTTAATATTTAATTTAGTTAGTCGTAAAAGAACTATTAAAATATCCCCACACTTCTTAATTTGCTGCACGTAGTTATATGAAGGAAAAGAAATCCTTTAAAATTGTATTGAAATCATATTTCAAAAGATTCATTAAAAGTAGGGATTAAACTGTGCAAAAATAAAAATTGGAATTACTGAGAAGTTAGTTTTCTTTAAAATTATAAAATGACGTTATTGAAGAATTATTAATTAATTTTAAGTGTATTATCAATTTTGAAGAGACATTACTGAATAAAACAACAAAATTTCCGATTCATTTCATAAGTAAAAATCTAATTAAAACTGTGAAAAGTCTTTCAATTAGTACCTACTACCTCCGGTATCAGCAGAACTAAATTTATATTTAATATTAATAGTGAGTCTTATAAATCATCTTTGTCTTTATAATAATAAAAATAAAAGTGTTTTTATTTTTTGTGTCTTTGTGCTGCTTTATGCTCGCTTTATATTTTAAATCATTATACATAGTGTTACCAAACTGACTTTGAAGGGTGGGAATGTGCACTTCGGATTAATTTTTTTTTGAACTTTTAATTGAAATTTTAGTTTCCTCCCCAATAACTTCTGTACAAAATGATAGTAAAAAATAATTTTTTACATAATCTTAAAATTCAAATAGTTTTCTCCCAATGCTATGATTTTTTTTGTCGAAAAAATATTTTTTCCTTTATTTGATGAATATTTAAAAATATTGTAAGCATATTTTCCAACAAGAGTTGTAAGAATTTTGAATGTGTATTAAATGCATCAAATGATAATGCAAAAGTAATACAAATACTGATAATACAAAAAGAAGATAAGAATTCTGCAGAAACATCAGAGTTATTGATAAATATTATTATTAAAGTTGCATATATATATTTTTTTGTTTTACAATCTGCATTACTATCGACATAAATATAAACCAGCTGGAATTGTCTCCTCAGACCTTTCTTGCTTACTGTCTGATAAAGGTGTAATTCCAGAAAATAACTTTGCACGGCATTGTAATACAATAGTAACGAAATGTTAATCGTTGGCGGAAATGCAACGTTGTTTACTGAATCTGTCGTGTGATCATAAGTTGTATCAGCTATTCATCCCTGACGTGTGATTCATAGTATACGGAAATAGAATTTGTGCTTTAGACGTGTTTTATCCAACCTATTGAAAAGAAAAAGAATGCATCAAAGCTAGATTTGTCACAAAAATAAAATTCGTTATATTCAAATCATTGCATTTTTGAGCTGTCGCAAATATACGTTTCTGAAAGCACAGACTGACAGACGGTCACTCCCTCTTTGGATTTGACTCAAAATTTGATAGGTATCGACTTATAGATGTTAAATATGTGTTCCAAATTTTATCTATTTAGGTCTCTTTGTTTTGTAATTATTGAGTTGACTTACATTCGAACAGGTTGACAGACAGACATCCTTTAAAAGGATTTCACTCAAAAACTTGTTAAAAATTTAAAAATTTGGTGTGAAAAAAGCGTACACCAAATTTCATTTGTCACGCTCAAAGACAGACAGACAAGCAAACAGACATTTTGAAGAAATGTGTTTTTCGAACTCAAAGAGATCTAAAACGTGGAGATTCTTTAAAATCTCAAGTTTTATTTTTTTTAAACAATTCCAATAGTTTCTCTACGTATACGAGGATGTAAAACTAATGAAATGTGCAAATTAGTAAAATTAAACTATTATCCTCAACACAACTCATTATTGGAAAACCAGATGTTTGGAAAGCAACCTACATAGAAATCATCAGAAACAAAAATGTAAAAGATTTAAATTTATATTTAAAGTACTAATATTAACACGAAGAAAATGTCATATTATATATTTTTTTTAGTTTAGAAATTATGTCACACCGTTAAAAGATTTGAAACAGCAAAGTCTATCTGCTTTTTTACGAATTTTGAAATGCTGAAAAAGTAAGAGAAATATACAGTAAAATAAACAGAACGGAGTAAATTTTTAAAATAGTATGTTTCAAAATCTGAAGCTTAATGTTTTGCTGAAGAATCAATTAAGACCATATTACATAAAATTTTAGCGGCTATTAATCCCAACTAACCAGCTGGTTCCCAAAGGCGGCTAATTTTAAATAAACTTTTTACATGATATCACACTTTTAAAATAATATAGTTCATAAACGTTATTATTTTAAACACAATTTTTGAAATGGTCACTTTCGATATTAAAAAATGATGAAAAATTTAATAAAAATTTTCAGTATTATTGTCTAAACATAATTTGAGAAAATCGTCACAACCTAAAGAACTAAAGTATTTCAATTATATTTATCATATGTTGAAAGTAGTTTCGGTTCATTTATACATGATTAATAGCTTACCTGTATCAATTTTTCTTATTTCCTCATATGTCTGTATTCTTGCAGAAAGAAAATTAAATATTCAGGAGAAAATTGGATGACTTTTTTCTTTTTTTCTTTTTATTACTTTTTTATTTTTGAATAATAAGGGATTTGAAAATGGAATAACTTTAAGAAGTCTGTTTATGAATTATAAATGATGTACTAGCTTCTTCTGTATATAAATAATCACATACCATCTTTTTCTGCATTTATTCAAAATATCTATACACGAGAGAAATTTATGAGTAAATCCTTATTCCATTTTTTTATTTTTGCAAATGAAATGTTTAGTCGAGTTAATCAAAACTTCTGCTTAAGAGAAAGAAATGGATGATGGGTGGTATAACAATAGAAGACAGCCAATTATAAAAGCTAGATTTATGATCATGATATTTATGGAACTTCAGATGTTAGAAAAAATATAAAATTGTAATTATTTTTTCTTTTAAAGTAAAAAGAAAAGAACCATGAAATTTAATCAAAAACATTATTAATGTTAAAAATTCACAATACAAAAAAAAAGGTTTCAGTTTGGTAATGTTGTTATTGCTCAGCAAATGAAAAATATCCAAAATTATAAAATAAATATTTCGTTAAGAAAGGAGATTAATGCTAGAAAATTAATTTCATCCTTTTAGTATCTAGTTTCATCATCTAATTTCATCATCTTATTAAAGCTTTCTTCTAGTGAATTTGAATAAAAAATATCAAAATCAGAATTAATTTGGTATAATTTTTAAGTATTTGTTAGTTCATAAGCGTGGTTTCAGTCATTAATTATAATTAATTTCCTTTTGCAATTTGAAGCTAGCATTTTGAATTCTTCAGGTTAAGTTTTTGCTAATTCTCTCCTTCAAAGAAATACTGCCTTAATTGTTGGTAACCAAATATTTAAAACATTTGTTATATATGATTAGATTTTACATTATATTATTTTCATTTATAGTTAATTTATTCTAATTATATTAACACTCTGCTTTGCCGCAATCTGGAGTTATTTTCAACCTCATAGTTTTGAGCAGAGATTAGATGACAAGGGTTGTTCCAGAGAAAGCCTCCTGCTTCAAATTTCTGCACCACACCATATATGATTTAGATAAATTTAACATGCAATATAAGTAACATATAGGTTGAACCTGGCATACTCCGAAATCTTACCCCTCTCTTTCTGGTGTGCATAAATTTGGAGAGGGGGTGCCAGCTCAAGTGTCATCCTTGTCATTTTTCAAAATTATGTGGTCCGTCCCAAAATAGTCCTAGTTTTGGCCTAAAACGAGTCGTTAAAATAACCTAATTGAGTTGAACCGGAATCTTACCAATAGGCAAAGTACCATTTTTGCCATTTATAAATTTATGAATCAGCAGACGCTTATATAAAAACAGTTTTCTCATACTGATAAAGAAATGCAGCAGGGTAGATGCATTTTTATGGTAGAAACTGTCTTCATCGCTCTCTTTCATAAGTGAAGAAAAGCCGCCCAGGTAAACTCCAGCTTTTCTCTTATAATTAATCTTAATATTTCATTACAAATTTATTTCTAGCACTATGCGGTACTTTTAATTCTTAGCGCTCTTCGCGAAGTTACCATAACTCACTAAAGCACCTTGGTAATTGAAAAATTGTAAGCACTACAGCATAGGATCAGCAGCTTAGTGGGAGTCCTAATGGTATTCAGCGGTCACGACAAAACATGCTCCTACATGAGGTAGATCACGTCATTAAAGTAAAAGTAACTAGCCCCCATGACTTCAACGTGTTTAGTTTTTTAAGTGAAAATTATCTAATATTCTGGCATTTCTGAGATGTCTTTATTTGAATAATTTCTTGTGATGATCTTTTCCTTCCGAAAGATATTTTACCACATAGGATATACAGCAAAGTACAGGTTAGATGCAAAAGTTTGCATCTCTGTTTTGGATTCACTTAAATAAGGGCTTTGGTTTAAATGTTTAATAAAATTATTTTCCTCATTTTATATCCTTAGAAATATTTACTTTAAAAAGATGGAAATAATACAATTGACGTAAAAATGGATTTTTGGATGAAATAAGTAAATTTCATGTTACAATTCACCATTTCAGATGTGTTTTTGTGACAGTGGGATACATATACAATTGTAATATTTTTAAGGAGATATATTGAAGTTTAGTTAAATATAGTTTTTAAAACCAATATTATCTAACAAAATCAGAGGTCAAATCCCTATTTGACCTCTCTATTTTTTTAAAGGGTTTGCAATGGTGGAAGAACGCTATTTCCATGATCATAGGCTTGAGATCCGATTTCACGAAACATTCACTGGATAAATGAGTCTGATGGATATTGAATGTGCCGATACAGACTGTACTTCTTCTTAGTGGAGTGACATAACAGTTTGGATAAAAGGGAAGAACACCGTCTTTGATATTACCTTAAACATCTCAATGCGCATTTAATTTATGATGTGGTAGAATGAGGATCATTATGATCCGTGCAGTAAAAGCAAGAGAATGTATGTTTGCGGGAACATTTCTTTAATGATCACATTTCACACAAACATAAACAGACAACATTAACACGACCACACTTTAACAGAGCAGCATCTCTTCTCATTTTAATAACAATCGTGGAGCACTATGGGATGCGTACCTCATTAGGTAGCGCCATCTATTATCCAAAAGAGAAGATAGAGTAATGCAACTATTACATCGACATTTTTCTGAGAAGAACCCTTTCACAAACTAAAATATTTATTCAGTGCCATTCTGAATTGTAAAAATGACTTCGTTGCTTCCCCAATTTATGAAAAAATATAGTTTTGTTTTAATATGATGTCCTTGGATATAAGGTGACAGACGGCGAGAATACAAATTGTAAGTGGTAAACATTTACTTTCGATGCAGCTAATATTTCTCTGTTAAGGTCTAGACAATACGTCCCATCGTGGGAACAAAGTGAGTGATTTATCGAAGTTTGGTGTCTAGTAACCGTTAAGATTTATCTTGGAGTTGTAGTTTTCTGGACTTGAAGTTCCGATGACTCTATCATGAAATGTCTATCTTTCCCTTTTGTACTTATATGAGGAAGATATAACTGCCTTTGTATCATTAGGAAGTACAATTACTTTTTTTTTTTTACTTGGCGTCGATTTTTTTTCTCGAAAATGTATTTGGATGTGTTTGGAAACTGCAAATAATTAAAGGATAGTATATTTTCTTAGTATTTCATGATTTCTTAATGTATATGAATAAATGTATTTTCATTTTTCAAAATATTGCAATAATATGCTCATGAAATGATGAAAAACATAATAAAAAAACAAACATGATAAATGTGGTGATTTTGAAGATTTAAAGTAACTTCTATGACTGATTTAGTGAAGAATATTTGTTATCAAATTATGAAGACCTATTTGTTTTTTTAACTAACTCGAATTATTTAATTTTTAAATAAATTTATACAGGGTACTTTAAAGTCATGGTATTTACGAAATGAGTTCATAGAACACAATTAGACTAAATGCAATATATCAGTATACAATTAGGTTTGAATTTCAATTAACGTGAAGTATAATCGGATATTTTAGAGCAAATTGTAGTATACTGTCTTGCGAACATATTTATTAGAAGAATTTTAATTTCATTTCAGTCGAAAATAATAGGTTGTAAACAGTGAAAAAAATCTCAGTTGAATTCGTAAATGGGTCATTCTGTTTAAAAGAGGGATGGAAATAATAGAGGTTAAAATGTTTATTTCTCTATCTCATTTAATATTAAAGATTAAATTCTATTCAAATCGGAATAATAATTTTTTTATTATAATGAACAACTTTCGAAGAAAAAGTTTCACTATTACATACAATTATTAGAATAATTTTGGTTTTATTTCAATCGATGAATAATAGGTTTTAGACAGAGTGAAAATCTTCTTTGAATTCGTAAATGGACCATCTTGATTCTGGAAGTGATAGAAATTAAAATGCTTATTTCCCTATAACTCACTTACTATTGAAAAGTTAGAAGAATTATTTTCTCATCATAACGAACAACTTTTGCAAAGAAAGTTTTTAAATCGCAGCACTACCACAGAATTTGGTGCTCATGAGAAATGTTCCGCTTCCACCAACTATAACAGATTATGAGAATCTGATTTTTGAGGAGGGAAAAGGATGAAAGAGAATAAAATTGATGAATGATTTCTAAAGAGGTGGCATGAACTTAGTTTAAAAAGGATTCAAAGTTAGGATCTGAAAATCATTTTTCAACCTCTTCTTGTTTTGGCTAAAGCTTGATATATTCATACAACTCACCAGATTATATCATCTATGGGCAATTTTAGTAATTTGACTTCGAATGCCCCCTCTACGATATCACGGCAGAGTAGGAGACTATTTAATATGTAGAAAAAGAAAAGAAAACACATGTTGAATTTCTAATTCAATGTTCAGTGCGCTATTGTTCAAATTTTATTTTTCTAAGAATATGTCAAAAATGCAACAAATCTTATGAAATGTATAGGTTCTTTATTTTAAATTTAATAGATTCTGTTCTTCTTTGAAAATTGAAATAAATTATCGAATTATTTCGATTAAATTGATTGTAGGGCTCCAAATTTTGATTACCATATTAAACCTTTAAGATAGGAAACGGAAAAATATACATCTTAGGAGTTATGCAGTGGAAAAATCACTACATTGTATGTACTACCGTTCATAATGCTCCTTAGTAGTTTAAAGCATGAGGCAGTATTGTTGAGAAACCTTAATCGGAAGAAGTAGGTATTGCATTACATCCTCTGACAACAATTCTCAAAATAAAAGCCGAAGTGAAATGTGCATAAATGTGTACATTTACTGCCATGAAATAGGTTGAAAAATTAATATTTGATATCGAAAATTTCAAGTTATCATGTGATAACAATTTTTTAAAAGTCACCTGGTATCAATCCGACATAAAAACATCGTGTTCGCAACCAGTAACATTTACAAAAGCGATGGTTTTTGACCATCTCAAAATCAATTGAGTTCTAACATTTGTTTCTTAATGTCAGTTTAAACCGGTTTTAAACACACACACACACACACACACACACACACACACACACACACACACACACACACACACACACACACACACACACACACACACACACACACACACACACACG